>JAKWJD010001758.1:6605209-7205209 GCA_027705065.1 Solanum peruvianum | reverse complement strand
CAAGTACAATAAAAATCCAGGCTCATAACCTACAAAAATTTGTAGAAGCAAGGGGTGAGTACCAAACCACACGGTACTCAGCAAGTAAACGTCTAAACACAAGCTAAGGGGATGAAATACGGGTACTCCTACCACCCCCAACCGAACCTCCACAACTACAACCTGCATTAAAATCAACCCAACCTAACAGCTCACAGTTTACATAGCACGTAGCTCAACAACAACACTTAGACAAATTACTTATCCACAACAACAACACTTTAACAAATTACATATCCGCAATAACAACTTCAATATTGATCAATCACAAGTTTCACAGAGAGGCAATCAGAAGATCAACAGAACACGATACCAAGTTCACTAATGATAAGTATGTGCAATGCAATGGAATGCAATGTCAAGTATAATGATGCATGTCTGACCTAGTGATACACACCCGCTGTCTCTCAGTCCGGGACCCATGGGGGACATATCTGTCCATGCATCTGTCGCGGCGCACGACACGACCCTCGATAATCGTAACCATCGCGGCGCGCGATACGTCCCTCGAAATATAGTATCCATCGCGGCGCGCGATACGTCCCTCGAAATATAGTATCCATCGCGGCGCGCGATACGTCCCTCGAAATGGTACATCCTCTTTAGTACCCATTCTTTCTCAATGCACGTAACACTTATCACAACCAATGCCTCAGAATAATGCAGATGACAAGTTCACACAAATAATGAGGAGATGACCATTTTCATAACATTGCAGAGTTCACAACCAGACAAACATGAAGTTACATCAACAATGATTCAACAAGACTTTAACCCTTTCTCAACACAACACACATAATCAATTAATCACATTGCCTTTTGTTATCCCCATTCTTTTCATCATTAGAATTAGTCAATGTGGGCAAGTCAACCCATCACCAATCCCGTTACTTCCAAACATATACCACAAGGACATACACGCATTTCATACACTTAACAAGAGTTTAGAAATCCACTTGCCTCAAATAGTCGAACAATGACTCCAAAACTTGATCTTCCTCTTTTGGTTGACTTCCAGACCAATAAAATCTATTCAAATAAATAAGCACGATATGATTTCGAAACTAACAACATTCATATTGCTATATCTCTAGCTTAGACCCAAAACTCATCCGAATTTATAATAAAATTTCTAAATCTTTATTCCAACCAATTGATCAAATCTCATATTTTCTGAATTTCAAGGTTAGGGTTAAATCTCAATTCTCCGAATAACATAATTCTAATGATATTATTATAATATACTATACCTAATATTTAATTACCTATCTCAATATGCCAAAACTTAAATTATGATAGAAAATCTATAAGAGTAATTCCAACCCAACATGAATTCAACTAGCAGTAACCCAGTAATGATTCAATATACACAAACATACCCACATTGTTCAAAACATATCAAAATCTTAAGTTTCAAATGATTAGCTCATTATTGGAACCTTAAATTTATTAAATAATAATCATAATTAAATACAATAGGCTGCTATTATTTGTTTTGGCCGACATTTTCTAAACAACCACATACATGATTCTTTCTTAAATAAACAATATAATATTAATGTGTACTGTTACTCTTAGCAATTACTTTACATTATAAGAAGTGATATGAAATTTACCTGAAGCACGAAGCTTTTTCTTTTTGCTGCGCCGGTTGTGCCTCTCTCGTACAATCTTTTTTTTTTCCTCTTTTAAATTGTGGACTAAAATGTTAAACCCTACTATTTTATTTCCTTAGTATAATGTATTTGAGCCAAATAATATATTAAATAAATTATGAATTAAGATCATTAGCTCCCAAATAACATTAATTATCTAAAATCACCCCCTCTACTAAACTATCGTAATTACAAATAGCTCAAAATTTTCAATTTAACTTCACAATTTGATAAAAACTGACTCAAGGCAACTACTGAGATGGGTAAAAATCAAAATTTTGAATAACTTTTTGAAAATGACCCTCGGGTTATTACACAATAATAATATAAATTAGATATAATTCGACTAGAACTTCAAATTAAATTCAACGAGCTATTACTGAAATTATGCCATTAATTGTGCTTCAAATTATTGGGAGAATCAAATTCACATCTTTCAACAATAATAATTATTCACATTAATAAAGAACTTAACGCTAAAATCTTTATTTATATTAGTTAATTTCCATTAATCTAAAGTTGCTATAGACTTTAGAGACATTTACAAAGAGTGTTAATTGCTACTAAAAGTACATATATATGTAGCGATAATTCAGCTATTGTTATTCATTAATTGTCACTAAAAATCATTTTTAGTGTAGTGTATTGGTGTATTTAGCCATTGCAGGAAATGAATCAATTGGAAGAGAAGATTACAATTTGATGCAGGTTTAATTTGTGATTTGTTGAAAATGTTTATCATTTGATGGTTATAATTGTTGACACCGAATTTTGATCCTCCCAATATTAATTGATATTCGAGCTTCTTAAATTTTCAAATGAATTGAAATAATTAGTTTATAATAAAAATATTTTGTAAGAATTTAGAGTGATTTAGTCACGTTTAATAATATTTAGATAGCAAATGCGTTTATATTTTTTGCTTATGTATTTTATACCTTATAAAATATTTGGAAAAAAGAGCTTTCTATAAAGATTTTACATTTCAAGTTAGTTAATTTATTAATTTAGTTTAGTTTAAATTTCAATTATATTTTTTTAAAAAAAGATTAGTTTTATAAAGTTCAAAAATACTTTTTCAAGTTACTTTTAAATAATTTGGTATTTTTATAATTTTTGAGTAATATATATGTTTTACATAATTTTGTATATAATGAGTATATTTTATGAATGTTCGAAAATAGTCTTAAAAAAGTATCTTGTTTTAAATGGATATATTGTTAATTTGTTTGGCTTAATCATAGGCTATATTTTGACTCATTATTCTATGATTTAGTTAATTTTTTTTTTCGTCAAGATTAAGAAGCTCGCTAATTAAAGAGGTTCTTAATTAAAGTGGGAGTCATTAGTCTCCCACTCCTTTTTATAAAGAGGTTCATAAATGAAGATTGTTACCAATTTTTTTGCTATCTAGGAAAGGATTTCAAATAGGTGCATTTGAGATAAATGTTTAATAGGAATATTTAGTTGATGACTTAATTGCTCACTGTTTTCTTACTAAATGTCTTTATTTGGACGTCTTACTATGCTCTTAAGGAAAATGTCTATCATGCTTTTTGATTTTTAGAAGTTATGGCATGTTCGGAGTCAACTTGCCATGACTGCCATGTCCATGTTGTCTGTACATACATATACGCCTATTCTAGTACCTCTTTATTTTGATTTTGCAAGTGTTTGAATAATCACTGCACTTATTCACATCTTGTTTTGTCTCACTGATTCGTTTTCTTGGTTATATGTCATTCTCCTCTAGCTAATTTTTGTCTTTCTTTTTATGGCATTGACCGAGTCCCTTGGGATTTCTCACTTCCTCTTGCTTCCGCTATATGAGCCGTGAAGGCTCAATTTTCTCTGTTGATTCAGACATCTTGGCCAATTTAGGAAGCAGATGGACAGGTTTTAACAACTATATGGTGCTCGAAATTCATTTTTTAGCCCTTGATAGTCGAAAAAAAAACTGATATACCAACTGTATACACTAGTATACGTTCAAAATGTATGGTATATAGTTGAAAATGTGCCAATACAGGAAAAACGTAGAAATACGAAGATCTGGAAAAATTAACAGGTATGGGAGCTCAAGGATTATCGATATACATGAGGTATACACAGGATATACACTCAATGTGTGTCAGGGAGGATGAAAAATGGAAAGGGGCCAGAAGCCCAAGGAATAATTCAGCAGGCCCGACTAGTTTCTAAATGGACAAGACCTATTTTAGGTCATTCTTTTAGAATGAGATAAAGCTACAAGATTTAGAGTTTGGGCTTGGCCTAAGTTCAAATATTTCTTCTCTCTATTATTAACTATATTTGTTATTATTGTTATATTGACTAACTTTTGATTGAATTTTGTTTATTTTCCAAGGATAGCCATTTTTTTCTATATTCAATATACAGAAATATTTATATTACCTATATTTTACTAATTAGTTTATTTTATCGAGTTTGTTAGCATTTAAGTTTATTCCCTTAAGATAATCCCCTCTAGTTACTTTTCCTTAAGAAATAATTTAAAAAAAATAACAAATAAATAAATAAATAAATAGTAATAAAATAATAATAATAATAATAAGTAAGTAAATAAAAAAATAGATTTTCTCATTTCTTAGTTAAAAAAATTCTTAAAAGTTATTTCTAGTCAAATCGCCAGTCAATCGCGAGTTAGCGGAGATTCCTAGGGCCTAACACCTTCTTGAAATGTACATTCGAACTTCGAACCCTTTTCAACTGATTTTTATCCGTTTTAAATCTTTCAAAAAATAATTGTAAGTTTTCTTGATTTTTACTAAAAAATCAAGTGGCGACTATGTTAATTCAGAAATTAATTTCTCTTAAATCATAAGATTAATTGATTTTTTAAAATTTAGTCATTTTTTCTTTTTCCATGTATTTTATTAAAACAATAATATGCTATGTTACATAGTGGTTACAGTTACATGATAGATGTTAGTGGCGGAAGATGACAAATATATATATTTGGAATAAACTGATTAATTCGTATTCAACTATTAAATCCAATACAAAATAGAAATAACAAAAACATGCAAATTCATGCTTGGAGTTGTGAGGAAATTGAGATAATCAAACTACTTAAAGCTATTTGTGCAAACTAGAATAGTCTGTGTAGTTGTGAGTATGAAGAGCATGATGCATGTCACAACTGAACCTGTTAAAAAAAACAGTGAATATCGACCTCCAGAGGTCGATATTTCCTGAAATATCGATCAAAAATCAACTTCCCAACTTAGGTCGAAAAAAGCTTGGTCGCTATTCAATTTCGACCTCTGAAAGTCGGTATATACTTACCTCTCGAGGTCAATTTCAATTTAAGTCAATAAAATTTATTATGTTATTTTCTGACATTCGGAGGTATTTTTTATATGTTTTTTTATTTTATATTTTATATTTTTATTATTTTCGTCTTCCGGACGTCAGAATATTTAATTCTCAAATTTTGAAATACTGACCTCCTGAGGTCGGTATTTTTAGTTCTTATTTTTGAAATTTCGAACTCCAAAGATCGATATTTTTAGTTCTTATTTTTTAGATTCGGAACTCCGTAGGTCGGTATTTTTGTTTCTTATTTTTGAGATTTTGACCTTCCGAGGTTGGTATTTTTATTTCTTATTTGTTAGATTCCGACCTCTGGAGGTTTATTTCTTATTTTTGAGATTCCGACCTCCAGATGTCTGTATTTTTATTTCTTATTTTTGAGATTCCAACCTCTAGATGTCGGTATTTTTAATTCTTATTTTTTTTAAAATTTCGACCTCCGGAGGTCGGTCTTTTTTTTTTTTGAGATTTCGACTTTTGGAGGTCAACATTTTTATTTCTTATTTTTAGATTCCGGCCTTCGAAGGTCGGCATTTTTATTTCTTATTTTCTAGATTCCGACATACGGAGGTAAGTATTTTTATATCTTTTTTGAGATTTCGGCCTCCGGAGGTCGATATTTCTGCTACAAAACTGGCAGCATTGAGTTGCAATTTTAGTATCCACCTGCATATTTATATCAAAACAACCCAATCAATTCCAAATAATCTGTTTCAAATAAACTTCATCCAACACGAAGAATTCTAAATTAGCTATTTTAAAATAAACTTCATCCAACCAAAATAAAATAGTATTCTCAATACATACATTGAACTATTTCAAAATAAACTTCATCCAACTTCAAAATAAACTAAAATACGATCAAACAATTTCTAAAATATAGAAGTCTAAAATGTCAAACCAATACAACTACTCCTTATCACCCTGTGCTCTCCTTATCAGACTTATCGTTCTCATAACCCTCCTAATCAGATCCATCACTGCTTGCCGGACGTGAAGGAAGAATATTTTCTGATTCAAAAAGAAAAGTTGTGAATTTTATAAAAAAGTTGTGACTTTTATGGAAAATTGTAACTTTTATGAAAGGTGATGACCTTACCGAAAGATTGTGACTTTTCCAAAGGTTTGTGACCTTTCCGATAAGGCACAATAATAACATTTTCGCACTATCCTTTGTTTTCTATAGGGATAATACCCAATTACCCCCCTAGCCTATATCCAAAATCCCTACGACACACCTTATCTTTGATGAGGTCCTATTACCCCCTCCAACTTTTTTTTAAGTAATATATTACCCCTTGAGTGCCTACGTGGCCAAAAAAATCTGCAAGGTCGATTTGTTTGTTGAACACGCGCCGGGACCCACTTTTTCAGTTTTCGATAAAGTGACTTTAATGAAATATACTCCTCCTCTCTCACGTCCCACCCCACTCCCTATGCCCCATAATTAATAAATCTATATGAATAAAGATAATGAGTTTTGTTTCAAATTGTTAATATTGATCTTTTATTATTTTATCATTTGGTTTAATATAATTATCAAGTTCAGAATTAATAATCGACATAAAATAAGAATTAATAATCGACATAAAAAGATGTAAAGAATATATTAAATTTTACTTTACCTTTTCAAATCAAGGAGCTTGAATGATGATGGATGGAGCTTCTTCAAAAATGAAGAACCATAAACATGGGGTTATTTTTTGAAAAGAGGAAGAAGATGCTTTGAGAGAAACAATAAAATTTATTTTTGATTTTTTTTTCAAATTGCTTTGACACGTGGCTCATTTTTATTGGCCATTGTTAGCCAAAAGCTGCACTCACTCTGCACTCACTGCACACTCACGCGCCCTAGATGGGTGAAATAACGATTTTTGCCACGTAGGCACACAAGGGGTAATATATTACTTAAAAAAAAGTTGGAGGGGGTAATAGGACTTCATCAAAGATAAGGTGTGTCGTAGGGATTTTGCGTATAGGCTAGGGGGGTAATTGAGTATTATCCCTTTTCTATAAATTGAGGGATTTTCTCTCATTTTAAAAGTAGAATTTTTGAACTTCTTCTTCTACTACTAAATCTAGTATTCTATGTGTACTTTACTGTCGTTGAGTGGCTCGCTGACACCAACGTTTAGGGTATCAATACACTGGTGATTGAGATCATTCTATCCTATGAGGACATATTCCAAATCAAACCTCAGATACTAGAGAGGAATAATTTTCTTAAAAGGATACTATGCATTCAGTTGGCTTGATCTTCTTTCCGTTTTTCCAAATTCTAGTATGTGTTAGAAACTTTTGATTAGTGAATTAATTTTGTTCTTCTGTTATTCTGTTCTTCACTGGTTCATTAAACTTTGGTAACTTCGTGTTTCTGCAAAGTTTGTTGGAATCAGTAAGATACTTTAAACTTAGATTAACAACATTCTTTTTTAAGGAAAATATTTTTTTTATATCTATTTTGATTCTAGTTTCTCTACTAGTTTTATTTTTTTTAGTTATGAAAATGTTCTTAAACTTTGTTGTCTTGCCAAATTCTTCAAAGTTTTGTTCTAAATATGTCAGGGGCACAAGATGAATAACATTAACTATATGGTCATTTTTACAAGGACAGTTAAGTTCATCTTATTCAAAAATATAATATAAAATATTAAAGAGTTAAATAGGATAAAAATAACTAATTGTATCTAGATTTTGATAAAATAATATTTTGAAATACTTATTCTTTGATAATCGGCTGACATATACTTATTAATTTCTAAATTAGCTCATAAATATATAATGATGACCAATAAATCATGTATGGTGATTTATTTTAGTGAGACAAAATGTATGGATAGATGGCGCTGTGATAATGTAAGGTTCAACTTATAAGTTTGCTGCCTTTAGATTTTATTCGTACCTTCAAAGAAATTTCTAACATATTCACTAATCATGGTTTTAAATTTTTTGGATTTTTTAATTTGAGTCAGGTCTGAAAAGGAAAAAGAAATGAGTTGGGTGAGGTAAGTTTTAAAGTCATGTATCATTTTTAAAATTTAAAAACCAGTTTTAAGCTATTATTTTTAATTTATATTAGTAATGAAAAAGGTAAATATGCATAATTTGTTAAACTAGGAAGAATGTGTAATAATTTGCTTATTGCATAGTGCTTTTAATAAACATTTTTAAAGTTTCTTACTGTTTTCCGTTACAGATACAAAAAGGAAGTAAAATGCATCAATTAAGCAACATAAAGGTAACAAATGATCCATCAGGGTCTCAAACAAATCTTTGATAAAATGTTTGAGGATTTGGACAAATCATCTTTTCAATGAGTAACATATTTAAAGTAAATGTGCAACTACGTGAATCAAATCCAGATGCTTATACACCAAAGATATCTCTATAATTGGTCCTTATCATAGGAAATATCCTCAACTTCGTCCAATGGAAAAGTACAAATCATTGTACCTACGACGATTTCTGAAATGAAGAGAGTGGCTTTGATGTGCAAGGGTGCATGAATATGTTGGAGGGTATAAAGGAGGATGCACTAATGTGTTATGGCGACATAGAAAACCCCGATACTGATGAATTTTGCAAAATGTTGTTGATTAATGGTTGTTTTGTGGTTGAATTTATTTGTGAGCATTGTAATTTGTTTTCAATAGAAGACAAAATTATCAATTTAGTTGATTACAAATATAAATCAAATATTCCGAAACTTGTTGTTACTAGAAAACCAACTTCCTTTCTTTATCTTCCACCGCCTTCATTACATGACAAAGAAAGATGAATTACGATTGGAAATACTGGCGATCAGTTTGTTTAGCAATGTTGTTAACTTGGGATATATGTCAGAACACGATATTTCGTGTCTAATCATATCAAATTTGAGTAAGAGTCAATCTAGTTTTGGCATGAATTTCAGTCACAGTTCATTGAATTTTGAAGTAATAGTCAAATCATATCAAATTTGTATAATAATTATATGTTAAAGTTACATTTATTGTAGTCACAAAAACTCCATCATGTTTTCTTCCTCTTCGTATTAACTTCCCTGCCTATATCAATTGAGTGAGAATAAGAACAAATAACTCAAAGCCAGGACGATGAGCAGAGGTAATTTGTTTTTCTTGATGTCTTATTAATTATTATCTTCGTCTCTAATTACTTGTCCATTTTTCCTTTTATAGTTATCCCTAATTACTTGTCCATTTTGATAAATCAAGAAAGGACAATTTTTTTACCTAGTATATCCACAATTAAATGACTAATTACTTTGAAATATGTAGAACTTTTAATCCACTTCATAATTAATAGGGGTAAAATGGTAAACTCACTACGTCATTAATTATTTTCTTAATAGGTGTGCCAATTTAAAAGTGGACAAGTAAAAAGGGACAAAGGGAGTACTTGTTAGTTGTGTAAATTTGTTCTTCTTAATATATTCCTGCTTGTTAATCTTCTATTATATTGTGCCTCCACATACAAAAAATAGAAATAATTGGACAAATAGTATTAACTTTGTTATACAACTGGCTATAACTTCAATACGATATTTCTGAATACTGTACCAAACTAAAGTTGAATTTAAAAGTTAACGAATTATCGAACAAAAATTTAAAAAACTGATGGTCGGTATCTATTTTTAACTTTCAATTACCGAATTACCAAATCTAAAATTCGAAAATCTCAAATCAAATATTGAATGCCTACCCCTAAAGGCAAGTATAGTGAAAAGGAGCATATTATCAATCCTTGAATCAGATTCTTAAAGAGGAAACCTGACTGCACAAAATGATTTCTTCTCTCCAATCTAAGAAAATATATCGTAGATTGTCCTTTTTAAAATAATTCACTTATCCTATTGAAATTTGAATACGACTATAGTCCTCATCCCCACTACCCTCACATCCTTAACCCCCATGCCGGCCATAAGTCCTTGCTTAGATTTTATACAAATATTATTTTCAAATATTACATTTAACTTATTCATCAAATATTAAAAATAAATAAGAAACTCACGTATTTTCAGAAAAAATAGTAAATCTTCCATCATACTAAACATACCCTAAAACTTTTGTTCATCAATTATATTTGATATCAAATTTTAGAATAAAAAGTGGCTTGAACACACACTCAAAGTGTTATTCTATGATATGTTTTCTTAAATGTAATGTTTTTATGCACTTTATTCCATGATACTTAAAACTTTATATATTCTATTATACTTTTCTCAAAATGCACACAATTTCATGTAAGTAATATAGGCAGGTTTCCAATTAATCTATATATAGTATATCCATAAACAATTTACTATTCATCACCTATCATATTCCTTCGCCTTCATAAAAGTTTAGCAGAGCAAAAAATTTAAGAAGGAACTCAAGTGCAGTTCAACTAGTCCATTTTGAATCAGGTAATTTTTAAATGTTCTGTCAAATACAACACTATAACAAATAAAAATTTTTGTGAATATTAATTATAATTGCTACTATATTATATTTAACGGTAATAATATAATATGGGTACTTAGCAACCAACATTCTAGATAAATGTGATTAAGTAAGAGTAGTAATTGTCTCAATTGTACCTAAAGTTCCATCTCCTAAACCTAATACTAATATGCTAGTTATATTGATTACAAGGTATTTTATTAATTCGAGTAGTAAGTTGTAAGATATTAGATATCTTTATTTTAATATATGATTCAAATTTCTCTTATCGGATGTATTTTAGTAGACTCGATTTTAAGCTCTTTATTTCAATTTGTTTACATTTGTTTAACTCCATGTTTATACATTACTGCATGTAAAATAGTGGGATAAAACTTTAGTATTATCGTCAATCACCATTTTAATTTATAAAAGCGTCTAGAGTTTTCTTATCAAATTAAAATTCAACGAAAGTATACTTAGTATCGTGTTCTAACTTCTACTTGTGACTTTTCAACAACAACAACACAATATATCCAGTGTAATCCTACAAAGTGCGGTCTGAGTGATAGAATGCACACAGACCTTACCTATACCTCAGAGGTAAGATAAAAAAATTATTTTCAATATATTTCCGATAGTATATCAGAACACTAGTACAATAAAATAATATTACAATTGAACTACACGAAACCATAGATAGCAACAAAAATTACAGAATTATTAAGAAATTACAAGATTGTACAGTCCTATGACTACGAGTAAGGGTAACAAGAAAATGTAGTCCTACTTACTAGTATGGTTTCACTCTTACCTACTAAAATTCTATCATAATTTGTGTCCTACACATCTTCTATCATAACGTTTTACAAAAAAAAAATATTAAAAATTAACTAAACCACAAATTATGAAGTAAAATAAAATAATTAAAATTTAATATATTATAAATTTTATAAAATAATATCGAATCTAACGTTGACCGAACCCTTACCATTACACGAAATCATAAATAACAACGAAAAATCGAGGAGAAGCAAGAGTTGAATAGACATAAAAAACAATATCTTTATTTGTAAGATACTTAGTCATTGTTAATTTATTTTTTTGTTTCCAATCAATATTTAATTTAATATTTATTTTAGTATTTTACATTTTAATTAATTTGACTTTGTGATAAAATATCTCATTTTGAAAGGTGAATTTATTTTTAGGACTTCAACTTCAAACCTTTAAACGGGAAAAAAGTAATGATCATTTAGGGTGTGTATGGTTTGGAGGAAAATATTTTTTGAAAAATATTTTTTAATTTTTCATATTTGGTTGACCATTAGTATTTTTGAAAAATATTTTTCAAATTAACTATTTTCCTCTAATTTAAAAAAATGACTTTGATTAAACTCTACTTCATCCTTAATTTTTTTTCCCTTACCTTTGCCCAACATACAATTTAAATACTAGCTATTTTTGAATTATTTTTCATATTTTAATATTTTTCTTACCTCATCCAAACATACAATTTAAATACTAGCTATTTTTACTCTTTATTCTTAGTTACTCAATTTGAATGTCATGATTTCCATAATATTTTATAGTGTAAAGGGAAAAGTGAATGAAAATATGAAAAAACACAATTGTTTTTGTTTCTTCTGTTTCAAATTTATATCGCCTTCTGCTTTCTTTTTTTTTCTTTTTTAATTTATAACAACTGTCCTACAACATCTCTACCAAAGTAAGCTTTTCTCACTCATTTTTTAACGAATTAGTTCACTAAAAAAACTAGATTCTCACTAAAATATTAAAATATGTGAAAATATTTTTTTTACTGTTTGTATTGAGATATTTGTGAAATAGTTGTTAAATGTTTTTCAATAAAAAAATTTATGGAAAAATAGTTACTTCTTACTTCAAAGTGTTTGTCTGATTTTTGACTTTATATAGAGGTTAAAAACGTGATGAACTTTCCAAATCTTATATAGTATTAAACTATAAATGTGTAAAAGTATCATAGTGTCCTTTAATTTTTTGGTGGTAAAAATATCATGTGAAAAAATAGAACTAAATAATCACCAAAAATTGAAAGATACGTTCTTCTTTCATGGACTAAAAAAAAAAGTAAAACAAACAAATAAATAAGAAGAATATAAGTGTTTTCCATTGAATTAAGAAATAATACATAATTGTTTATTTTAACTTGGCTTCAATTGAAATCTATATTCTTCTATTTTGAATTTGCATAAATATCACGGAGTTGATTCTATATAATTTCTTTTTATTGCTTTGTGTTTTCTTTTCAAATCAAATTCTGCAATGAATATATTATTTTGGATTAGTAATAATATGAATTGAAATTAAAAAGAATGTGTCTTTTACAGAAATTATTAGAGTTGAAGAAAGAAGGATGACACACTCCACTGAGATGACCCCAGCAAATGACCAAATTCCACTAATTCCTCAAATTAATAATGATAAGGTCTCTCTTTCTCACAACTATATAATTTGTTTGTTATTTCATTAGCCTACTTATTTTAGGCAATGAAATATGTACTCCCTCTGAATTTATGTTATTTACTTTTTTTAGTAAGTTTCAAAAAGATGATATATTTCTATATTAAGTAATAATTTAACTATAAAATATATTTCTTCTGTTCTTATTTAGTTGTCCACTTTAAAAGTAACACACATATTAAGGCATCAATTATTATCATAGGTTAGTTACAATTTTACCCTTTAATGTAAAAGATTATGTAACTCCTCAAGTATAATAAATCTATTTTCTAATTTCAAAAATCATGCATTACAACTTAAGAATACTAGAAATTTCTTAGAATTAAATAAGGGCATATTAGAAAAAAAATTATTGTCCTTTCTTGATTTGTTAAAATGGACAAGTAAATAAGGACAGATATAAAAAGGAAATATGGACAAGTAAATAGGAACAGAGAGAGTGTATTTTATCTCTAATAAATTATATACAGTTACACAAATTTCTATAATTCATTTTGAATCACAAATTTTAAGAATTTTTTTTCTTTTTTAAACTTCATATTGAGTCAAATTATTTCATATAAATTGAGACGGAGATAGTAATTTCTTTTCATGATACCCCATATTTTGCTAGTGCATGAATTTCAAAAGATTGTAAAATTATTGTTCTAATTGAGATGTAGATCATTTAGGGCAAACACTACAAGGGTAGGTTGATGGGGGAGGGAGTGGGGGTCAAGGATGGGTGGTGGGAGGAGAAAGAGTGATCGATAAGTTGATCAATCGAAAAAATATTATTGATTTATTGCTATTAGTTACTGTATTTGTCTTTTAGCCTTCAATTGACACTTCACAGTAACCCACAACATTACATTATATAAAACGCCAAAATCTAAAGTAAAAACTCCATTCCTCTTAATTTTTCTTTGTGTAGCACATCTATAGCTCATTTCATGTTAGCTACTATGTTTTCTATTTTATGAGTGCTCTATAAAGTTACATTGTTGTCTTGTTGCGTCAAATATTGGATGAGCCATATATTTGTTTTATAAGTATTTTTTTATTTATTAAATCGAAAATCGAACTGTTAACAACCTAAACCAAAATTACATAAAATCATCTTATTGGTTTAGCGTATTTAAAAATCGAAACTGATAAATGAACCAATAATACGTAAAAATAAAATCGAACCGATGCATAATGTTTGGAAAAGAAGACAATTAATTTTCCACTTATAAAATTGTTATATATATTATTTTATTTTATTTCCTAAAAACAATTATATATTATGATTCTTTTCCACTAATTACAGATAAATGAAGGGAGGAAAAAAAATGTTGTACTGTTACAAACAAAGAGTTGCATAAATCAAATACTTAATGAGAGATTGGACGCTACATGCATCAACTTTGCGACCATATTCAAAGTAAATATGGGGTTACGAAAATCAAATCCAGAAGCTTATACACCAATATTGATCTCGATTGGTCCTTACCACAAGAAAAATCCTCAACTTGGCTCCATGGAAAAGTACAAACTGTTATACCTACAACGATTTCTCAAGCGAAAAAATGGGCTTGATGTGGAAAGTTGCATTACTGAAATTGATAAAGTGAAATATGAAGCACTAAAGTGTTATGACGATAACCTTGATCGTGATATTGTTGAAAATTTTTCAGAAATGTTATTGGTTGATGGTTGTTTTGTAGTTGAATTTATTCGCGAGGACTATCAAAAAGAGGGAAAAGACGACGACATCATCAAATTGGAATGGATGAAGAATCAAGTAAGTCGAGACATGGTGTTACTAGAAAACCAACTCCCTTTCTTTGTACTTGTCATACTTTATGGCATGACAGTACATCCTACTGAAGAGAATTTTTTGTATATGGTGAGAGAGGCCTTACTAAATACATTTCCAAAGACGAAATTTATACCTAAATCAGAAATTGAAGGTATATCAGAACAATTCGACCATTTACTTGATGTGGTACACATGCTTTGTCGCCCGTCAGTTGAACAAAACATGAACCCTAGCATGCAAAACGAGTGTTCCAAGATAAATATTTGTGGCAACAGTTCGCGATTATCAAAAGAAATCCTTGATATTTGGCAATGCTATCATATTCCAACTGCCAAAGAGCTTTTTGAAGCTGGAGTTAGCTTCTTAAAAGTCGGATCTGTGGAAGACAATGTCGAGGATAAAACATCATTATTTGATATCACGTTTGAGAAGGGAGTAATGAAAATCCCTTGTTTCGCGATTGAGGATACTATGGAAACCTTCATGAGAAATATGATAGCTTTTGAGCAACATACTTCAAAAAAACTATATCCTTTTTTCTCAAACTATGCACATTTAATGACTCAACTTATTGGATCACATAGAGATGTGAATTTTCTTCGCCAAAACAAAATCATCCTTAAGGAGATAGGAGATGACAAACAAGTGGCCAACATCTTCAAGAAACTTTCAGATGGGGTGGCAATCAAAGATTTTTATTACCAAAAAGAATGCAGTAACTTGATTCAACATTGTGAGAAGCCATGGAGTCAAATGATGGCAAGTTTGAAGCACAACTATTTTCAGAGTCCTTGGGCAGGAGCTTCAACTGTGGCAGCTATTACACTTCTTGTTCTCACAGTTATACAGACTATTCTGGCTTTTACCAGTTATCTTAATAAGTAATTTTTGTTGTAGGCTTGTAGATATGTATTGACTCATCAAGTGATTCCGCATTGTGCTATTTGTGTGTTGATGGGCTTAATATTGTGTCTCACCTCCATTATGGGGGGAAGGACGACTACAGCTAATAATTTCAGTTCATATTTATAAATTCATATATTTACTCACAACGATAACATACTTCGTGTGATCTCACTTGTTGGATATGGGGAAGTTGAAGTATATGTAGACTATTAGAAGTCCACATCACCAAAAAAAACTTGTCAAAAAACTTCAAATATGTCATCGAATATTTAAAAAAAGTTCATCCACGCCATCTATTAAAAGTTAAGCTCAACCATGTCATTGTCGCAATAGAAAGGACAACCCACTCGTGCTATTTCCAACGGTAGGATTTGATGGTTTTGCAAAACCTTTTTTTCCATGTGGCCTCTTGTGAGCGGTCCAAAATTAAAACCATTATAATTTAATTAAATTTGAAATTAAAACATGACTCATTAACATCATATTCGACCCATCCACTACAACAAAAATGATCATTAGTGGCAATCTAAATATGTTTTTTTAGCGGCACTTGTCAATCCTTGTATATGTTCCTAAAGCCTTTAGCGATATTGGTTCTAATGAGACTTAACTAATGCCAGTAAAGACTTTAACACTCTTTATTTATATCAATATTTAATGCCGCTAAAATTTTGTTGAAATTTTGACCCCCAAATTTGCCTAAGGAACATGTTTATTCTATATGTTCCTTTGCAGATTACAACAGTTACGTTTTGTGCAGTAAATAAAATAGTGTCTCAGTATTTTATCGCAGAAAACCCCAACTAATAAGCGCAAAAACCACGACCTACACCTCTATAGGATTTAACTCCACTTTATTAAACTTTGAACCTCAACACAAGATTACCAACCTATGTCACCTAAGTAATTATAAATTCTAATTCCGAGAGGAATTATAAACTCTAATTCCTAGCTACCAAAGACAAAAAACCCCAAGTTTAAGTCTTCTACGGTCCGTCAAAATTCTCAAACTTGTTAGACGAATCTTACACACACTCGATTGTAATCAAAACTCTTAAATACAATCTTACAACTTTTTCCTCACAAAATGGCAATACTCCCAAGTAACTCTCAATACTCTCTCAAACCTCTTGATCGTGTTTTGATCTTCTCTCTATGTAAGTGCACAATTTTTCTTAAGTGAAACTATCGCCCTATTTATAGATTTGGACTTGAGTCCAAAACCTATTTCAACTAGAAATCCTACTTCATGTAGGACTCCTCTTTTGTGTGGAACTCGTAGTTCAATTCGAACTTGTCTTCGCCGCATCTTTAACTCCTTGTATGAATCAACTTTGTCTTTGCCTCCACAAAACCTTGTTAAGTTCAACTTGGTTTCTTTATCACTGCCCAATAAATCTTACACTTCTTTCCTCTCTGCAGTAAATCTTCCTTAAACAGGTAAGTAGTAGTTTTCCTTCTTTCATCTTTATATCCTACTTCTCTTAGGATTCCTATCCGATTAAGAAAATTATCTTGCTTGTGAATTCCTTTATAAAAGGAAACTTTTTTTACTGGTTCCTCGTCGAAAAAGAAATAATTCCACAGCTTTATAAGTTCTAATTCGCGTGGTTGATGTTCTCCTTATCCAAGTCGAATTCGGTCTGAAAGGAACAAGTCGTGCAACCTGTTTCTTTAATCTATTTATCTATTTTTCAATTATTAAAGTCTTTCTCGTTCTAACAAATTCCCCCTTTTTGATGATGACAAATTTTATCTGCTTGCGTGAATAGGTAAGTACACACATAACTTATATGTATACTGGCCAGGTTCTTTTCTCTATCTTCCAGTAAGCCTTATTAAACTCAGATCATGTTTCCTGAACTTGTTTCATGATGCAATCTTTGTCACTCTTCAAAATATACATATTCATGTGTACCTATCAAATTCTCTCTATTTGATGATGACAAACAATTGCTTCTTGTGTGTAGATCAATCTGTGTTATCTCAGTTTCTTAAAACTCAATACATAAAGCAAACACATTAGAGGATCAAGTTAGACCAATTGGGTTATAAATATTATACAAGTATGCACTTCCCTCTTTTGGCATCATAAAACACTCTGAAGGCATACACCATACTAAGAGATACAAATTTGATACTCATGGCCACTAGTAATAATTGACTTGTTGAGTCAGCAGACTTCTCCTTATCTTTGTATGAATTAGTGTTTCAATTAATTTTGATAAAATTCATCATTTGAAAAAGTTTTGAAATAACAAAATACATGAATGTGAGTTGTAACATTCATTTGTTTTAATTCTATGTTATAAACTTTTTGCAAGAGACTTTTTTTAAAATTCTACGTTACGGGTTTTTTGAAAGATAAGTTTTTCTTTTAATTCATGAACCTATAATAAATACAATTTAATTAAAGTCTTTTTCTTACAAAATTTTTATCCTATAAATTGAGTTTCTTTTGGTTGAAAAGACAAGCATTCAAACAAAAGTACTTTCCCTTGAAAACACTTGTGAGACATTAATCAAAAGGTGAAATCACCAATTCAAGAATAGAAGAGCAACATTCTTAAATGCTACTTATTTTGTGGCTTAGTTGAATCCCGAAGATAGAGTTGTTATTTATTCTTCCGATTGCTCGTGGAGAGACTCCAACTATCTTCAAGAAACGTATTAACGTCCTCTAAGACAAGCAAGTTTTATTTTGTATTCCTTGTAATTTTATCATTCTTATTCATTTGTTCTAACAATTTGAAGATAGTTGTCTCTATGGCATCCACATCAATAACGAAGAGTGTTCCATCTTTGCCTAATCCTAATTTTGAAATATTTGATAGCGAAGACTTTCCTAGATGGCGTGGAAAGATGAAATTCTTTTTAAGACGATTAAAGTTGGCGTATGTTCTTGAGAAAGGGTCCTGAGGCTCCTAAATCTGTGGTAGCAACGGACGAGACTACTTTTTAAAGAACAAATTTCCAAATGGCAAGATGATGATTACTTATGCAAGAATTATATTCTTGGAGGAATGTCCAATAGATATTATGATCAATATTATATTAAGTGCAAATTTTCTAAGGAGATTTGGGATACTCTTAAAGCTATCCATTTAGCAGAAGAGGCGAGCTCAAAGAAATTTCTTGCTTCAAATTATATGGAGTTCAAAATGTTTGATGACAAGTCAATCACTGAAAAAGTACAAGAATTTCAACTTATAGCTAATAAAATTGTTATATCTGGAATTGCTCTTGATAAAAAAGTTCATGTTGGTTCAATTGTCTCAAAACTTCCTCCATCTTGGAAAGAGTACAGAAGCAAACTCTTACACAAGAAGAAATATTTGACTCTTGAAAAATTATTACAGCACTTGCAAATTGAACAAGAGGCACAATATCGTGACAATAACCTCTCGAATGATCCCATCATGAAAGCTCATGTTGTTGAAGAAAAGATCAAGAAGGAACCTGCCAATAATAAATTTTTAAAGGCAAAGAAGCGTAAAAATTTCAAGCGTATTATTCTAAGTCGATTGAATGTTATCATTGTCATAAAATTGGTCACTATGCACGTGATTGTAAAATTCTTAAAGCTGAAAAGAAGAAAGAAAAAGCAAATAACAATACAAAAAATGAACTGGTGGCAATGGTCACAAAAGTATTTGTAGTGGGAGATCAAGTGGAATGGCGGATAGACACTGGTGCAACTCCTCTGCTAAGGTTGTGAGAAAAGGAACTATTGAACTAAAATTCACTTACGAAAAGATGGTCACATTGATAGACGTATTGCATGTTCCTGATATTCGAAAAAACTTGGTGTCAGGCACGCTTCTTCTGAAGCATGGTTTTAAAATGATTTTTGAGGCCGATAAATTTATTTTGTCTAAACAATGCATTTTGTTGGAAAAAGTGATGCTACAAATGGCATGTTCAAACTCAATATTGAAAATGAAAATATTTCTGCTTATGTTGTGGAGTCTTTAGATTTATGGCATGAACGTCTTGGTCAGGTGAATTTTAGATCCATTCAACTTATGATGAAAAATGAATTAATTAAAGACTGTGGAAAGGATCATGTTGCTAAGTGTACTACTTGTAATAAATGTAAAATAACAAAGAAACCTTTTTTAAGTCTGTTGAAAGAATATTTACACTTTTGGAATTAATTCAAGCTGATATTAGTGAGATGAATTGTTTATCATGTCATGGGAAGAGATATTTTATCACTTTCATTGACGATTACTCAAGGTATACATATGTTTTTCCATTAAAAATAAAAGATGAGGCATTTGAGACTTTTAAAACATATAAAGCAGAATTTGAAAATAAATTGAGTTTGAAGAGTAAATCAATTAGATCTGATAGAGGTGGAGAATATTTAAAATCAAATTTTATTGATTTTTGTGAAAAAGAAGGCATTGAGAAATAATTGACTATGTCTTATACACCACAACAAAATGGTGTAGTAGAAAGAAAAAATAGAACTCTCATTGAAATAGTTAACTCTATGCTTTATGGATCTGGTATCAATGGAAATTTGTGGACTGAAGCCTTTTTTTATGCATGTCATATTTTGAATCGAATTCATTCCAAGAAACATGATTCATCTCCATATGAACTTTGGAAGAATTGAAAGCCAAATATAAATTATTTTTAAGTATGTGGTTGTTTGGCTCATGTTAATTACCAGATCAACAATTGACTAAGATTGGATATAAAGGAGTAGATTGTGTTTTTATTGGTTATTCACACACCAGTAAGCCTTATAGATTTTTTAATCTTGAGACTCCAAGCCCTCACCCAATTATTAAATCATCGATGCTAACTTTTTTGAGCATATATTTCCTAAGAAAAAAGAGTCTTTGAAACAAAATACAAGTTCTTATATATCTACTCTTAAAAGAAAAATAGTTGAACCTTTGGAAGAAAGTCAATCAAGATGTAGTGCAAGATCAGCCAAACCATGAGACTTTGGACCAAATTTTCAAGTGTATTCAGTTGAAAGGGATCCAGAAAGTTATGCTGAAGCAATGGCTTCACATGATGCTCCTTTCTGGTGTGAAGCTATTGATGATGAAATGCACTCCATTATGTCAAACAATACATGAATTTTATCAGACCTCCCTCCTGGATGTAAGTTTATTGATTGTAGATGGATCTTTAGAAAGAAATTAAAATCTGATGGAATCTTATATAAGTACAAAGCTCGTTTGGTGGCAAGAGGTTTTACTCAATTGAAATATATTAATTATTTTAATACATTTGCACCTGTAGCTCGAATGACTTCTATTCGACTCTTGATTGCTTTAGCCGCAATTCATAGTCTGGTAATACATCAAATGGATGTGAAGACTACATTTCTGAATGGAGATCTAGATGAATAGGCTTACATGAAACAACCAGAAGGATTTGTCGTTCTTGGTCAAGAACATAAAGTTTGTAAGCTTCTTAAATCTCTTTATGGATTAAAACAAGCTTCAAAACAATAGAATGAGAAATTTAGAAGAGTAATGATTTCTAATGGCTACTCAATCAATGGTGGTGATATTTTTATTTTTAGCAAATTTCAAGAAAAATCTGGTGTTATAATATGTTTCTATGTAGATGATATGTTGATCTTTGGAACTGATATTGAAAGAGTCAAAGAAACAAATTCATTTCTAGCTTCTCAATTTGAAATGAAAGATCTTGGAGAAGCTGGTGTAATTTTGGGCATTAAAATCATGGGATCAGCGAATGGCTTGACTCATACTCAATCAAGTTATATTGAGAAAGTTCTAAAAAGGTTTGGTCACTTTGACGACAAACCTGCTTCTACACCATTTGATCCTAGCATCAAACTTATGTGGAACTCTAGTGATGTTCTTGATCAGATGACATATTCTTAGATTGTTGGGAGTCTTATGTATGTCATGCACGTACCAGATCGGATATTGGTTACGCAATAGGAACTTTGAGCAAGTTTACTAGTAGTCTTAGAGTTGAACATTGAAATGCCTTAATTCGTGTTTTAAGATACCTGAAGGGTACAATTAATGTTGGCTTGCATTATTCTACATTTCTCGTTGTTCTTGAAGGTTATAGTGATGCTACTTGGAATTCTGATCCGAATGACTCTAAATCTATTACTGCTTGAATTTTCACTTTGGCTGGAGCAGCGATCTCTTGGAAATCAAAGAAGCAGACATGTATTACTCATTCAACCATGGAGTCAGAATTTATAGCTATGTCTTCTGCTAGAGAAGAAGTTGATTGGTTGCGATTAATGCTGATAAATATTCCTTTATGGAGTAAGCCAATATCACCTTTAACTATCTATTATGATAATCAAGCTTCTATATTTCAGACTTCAAGTGACTGCTACAATGGCAAGTCGAGACAAGTTCGTCTCAAACATAATCATGTCAGGAGATTATTGGAGGAAGGCGTCATATCGCTTCAATATGTGAAAGTCTAGATTTAATTTAGTGGATCCTTTGTCTAAAGGGTTAGGCAAAGAGTTAGTGCTGGAAACCTGTAATGGTATGGGAATAAAGCATGTTGTAAGTTAATCGTACTTTATGATAACCCTACCTAATGATGTAATCTTGGGTTCAAAGGAAAAATAAATAAAGTTACAATTGTGAAGCACATCAATAAAATTTCCATTTTCAAAATAAAATGAAATAAGTAGATGTGCATAATTGAGAATCCTTTCTCTTATTAAATTTATAAGACCGATCTCGGTTGGAGTTAGTAAGAAAATTCTTGATAAATTTTAATAATATTTCTACTGAAGATAAGGATGAGACTATATTATCTTAATAAGTCTATAAATCAATTTCGATTGGAGTATGTAGGAATACTCTTGATAGATTTACCGATACTTTATTGTTAAAGAGCATGAGATTAATTTTCTCTTAATGAAGTTCATAGACTATTTGGTCGGAGTATGCAAAGTTACTCTTGATGAATTCACCTAACTAAGTTTGAAGTGGAGGCCGCTTCAATAAGATTTTTTTTTTAACAGGAAAATCTTAAAGCACTTGGCCAAAAGGATTCAGGACACATGGTCGTAAGGTGTCAAAGGATTTCGATTGGAATATAGTGATATGCGTGGAGTATTTTTCTAATTTCATTCAATGAACCACTTAGTTCAAGATTTGTTCACTAAGTATTCAATGATTTAGAAAATCTTCACTAGCTAATGGTTCAAGTCGAAAAGACACCATTATTGATGCATGTTGCTAGATTAATGTCTCAAAATATTTTTTGGACTTTTCAACGATAAAATTTCTTGAAACAAGTGGGGGATTGTAAGAATTAGTGTTTCAATTAATTTTGAAATAATTCATCATTTGAAAAAGTTTTGAAATAACAAAATACATGAATGTGAGTTGTAATGTTCATTTGTTTTAATTCTATGTTATAAACTTTTTGCAAGAAACTTTTTTTTTAAATTCTACGTTATGAGTTTTTTGAAATATAAGTTTTTCTTTTAATTCACGAACCTATAATAAATACAATTTAATTGAAGTCTTTTTCTTACAAAACTTTTATCCTATAAATTGAGTTTCTTTTGATTGAAAAGACAATCATTCAAACAAAACTACTTTCCCTTGAAAACACTTGTGAGACATTAATCAAAAGGTGAAATCACCAATTCAAGACTTAAGCACTTTTTATTAGTGTCAATATTTAATATTGCTAAAAATTGTTTTTGTTATCATGATATTGCTTTGGATTAATACTAAAATGAGTTGACACTAAAAAAAGATAATGTCTTTTTGTAGGAATTAGAGTTGAAGAAAGTAGGATGACACACTCCATTGAGATTACCTCAATAGATGACCAAATTCCACTACTTCTTCAAATTGAAAAAGATGAGGTGTTTTTTTCAGTAACCCACTTCTATTAGGGGCAATATAAGGCATAATATATAAATGCGCCCTTTAACTTGATTTCAACTTATATCTATGCCTCCAACTCTGAATATGCCTAATAGACACTTAAATCTGTATAAATTAAACAAGTAAACATATGCGTCATATGTGACTATGACTCTAAACCATTACAAATTGAAGAAGAGAGGAAAGTGGATCATTTAATTCATTAGGATCACAGACAAAGGAATTTGTAAATCAAAATGTTTGATTTAGACAATTTGTCTATTGAATCGAGTACCATATTCAAAGTAAATGTGTGGCTACGTGAATCAAATCCAGTTGCTTATACACCCAAGATGGTCTCTATTGGTCCTTACCGCAAGAGAAAATCACTAACTTGGTCTTATGAATAAGTACAAATTATTGTACCTGCAACGATTTCTTCAAACGAAAAGAGGGGCTTGATATCGGAAGTTGCATTAGTGAATTGGAGAAACAGACGGAGGAAGTAGTAAAGTGTAGTAAAGTGTTACAATGATATAGAAGACCTAGATAGTGATAATAGTCATGATTTTTTGTCAAATGTCGTTGCTCGATGGTTGTTTTGTGGTTAAGTTTATTCGAGAGTGTCATAAAATATATTCAGAAGTAAAACGATTATAAATATTAGTGATACTTACATATTTCGAGACTTGATGTTACTTGAAAATCAACTTCCTTTCTTTGTCCTCAACCAACTTCATGACATGAACTACCATTGGCAATACTAGATGGTTGTTTTGTAGTTGAGTTTATTCGAGAGTGTCATGAAATATATTCATAAGTAAAATGATTATAAATATTAGTGATACTTACGTATTTTGAGACTTGGTGTTACTTGAAAATCAACTTCCTTTCTTTGTATTGAATATTAACATTGCATTGTACAACTCAACTCACTTAGTTAGTTATAAAGTTAGTTAGATCATTAGTTAGGGAGTTAGTTATCACATGTTTTCAATGTGCATAGTTAGTTAAGTTCAAAATGTAATCATCTTGAAGCTTCCATGTAATCTGTATATATATATATATATTCTACTAATGCATAAGATGATTCAAGCTTTGCATTTTACAAATTGTCTTCATTGTTCCAGTTCTAGTTCTTTGTTGTTTGTGATGAAAGTTTCCATTGTTCAAAGCTTAAACATCTTGATATGGTATCAGAGCAATCTCGATCTGAGGTACTCTGTTTGATTGTGAGCTGATTGCTTCTTGTGATTTTCTTCTACTTCTTCTCTGTTTCTGGTTTTTGATTGCGATCTGATCTGCAATTGCTTCTTGCAATTTTTCTTCTTCTTCTTCTCTGTTTCTGGACTTTGATTATGTTCATCTATGGCGGATACTACTGCAAGTTCTGGCCAATCTGGTGGTTCTACCAGCAACACAATTGATTCCAATCATCCTTTCTATATACATCCATCTGATAAACCCGGAGCAATGCTTGTACCAGTTCAATTTACTGGAGTGGGTTTTTGTTCATGGAGGCATAGTGTTCTGAGAACACTTTCAGTGAAGAACAAGTTGGGATTCATTTATGGATATTGCCCACGTCCTTGATCAAATGATTCATCATACAGACAATGGGAGAGATGCGATAACATTGTTACTTCTTGGATCCTGAATTCACTATCTAAAGAAATTGCTGATAGTATTGAGTATGTTCAGGATTCTGCAGAATTATGGAAGGAATCGGAGGATCGATATGAGCAAACAAATGGTGCAAAATTGTACCAAATCCAATGAGAAATTAATGACTTGTCGCAGGGATCTCTTGATATAACAGGTTATTACACCAAACTGAAGAAATTATGGGAGGAGATAAGTACTTTGAATGCCAAAGCTCAGTGCACTTGCAACTGCACTTGTGGAGCAAAGGCAGTTACTCACAAAGCAGAACAAGATAGAAGGTTAATCTAATTTCTCATGGGATTGAATGAGATGTACACAGTTATTCGTGGGAGCACACTTATGATGAGTCCACTGCCTATCATGGCATAGGCTTTTTCTCTGTTAGTCCAAGATGAACACCAAATGGAAATTAAACCTTCTATCCATTTTAATGCCGAATCTACTGTTTTACATGCTGGAAACATCAGGCTTTCTTTATCAGCTGGAAACATCAGACCTTCTTCATTGACTGGAAACATCAGGCCTTCTTCATTCTACAAGACAAATTATACTCCTAATAACTCACATGGTCATTCTCAGCTTCAATACAAGGACAGATTCTGCACTTACTGCAACAGGCTGGTCATCTTGCTGAGAAGTGTTATCAACTTCATGGATATCCAACTGGTTCAAATCCAAATCAGAGAAATAATTCGATTCCAAGGCCTAATAATTTTCGCAAGGGAAATCGAAGGAACAACAGGGAATCTGGCAATAATGTTATAGCAAATGCAAATTGTACACCAGACTTTACCTCTGGGAAAAGATCAGATGAAGAAATGTATAATGTGAGCCTTACCAAAGATCAATATGGTCATGTTCAAGGCATACTTCAGCAATTCCACAAGAAAAATGAGAATGAAGGATCTAATGCAAATTCAAGCCTTGTTAATGGAGCAACAACTGATTTTGCAGGTATCATAGTTTGCACTTCTTCTATTGACTTTGGAAAACTGTCATGTAATTGTTTCAAAAACAAATCTGACTCATGGATATTGGACTCGGGAGCCTCAAACCACATGACCTTCAATATATCTCTACTACATAACATCCCATTTTTACCATATCCCTTATTAGTTGCCTTGCCTAATGGATACAAGGTTAAGGTGACACAAGTTGGTAGTGTGACACTAGGACCCATGATCAATTTAGACAAAGTTTTGTATGTGCCATCTTTTAAATATAACTTGATCTCTATTCATACTTTGACTGCACACTCAAAATACACTGTTAGTTTCACCAAAAAATTTTGTTTCATGCAGGCCCCTTCAATGAAGAGGCCTCTGGTGATTGGTAGTGCAGAAGAGGGTCTCTATTTTCTGTGTCCACGTTGTTTAAAGAACTCTTCCAATGTTTCAAAATGCAATATGATTCCATGTAATTCTTGCAATGACTATAATAAAAGACAGTCTATTCATTTTCTAGATAATAAGCAATGTACTCCTATTCTCAATAAGAAAAATTCACGTTTGATATCTGACTCTCATGCATCAAACTATATCTCCTGTCCAAAATCTTGTGTTTTCAACTCTCAACCATGTGCTAAAAACCATATAGATGTTGTGTGGCATAACAGATTGGGACATGTACCTTTTGTCAAAATGAGAGATATTTCTTCTATGCCTGTCAAATTCTCAGCTAAACAGCCTTTTATGTGTTCCATTTGTCCTATGGCAAGACAAGAAAGACTCCCTTTTAAACCAAGAACCACCCTAACATCACATATTTTTGAACTACTTCATGTTGATCTGTGGGGGCCTTACAGTACACCAACATATAACCATTTTAAGTACTTCATGACCATTGTAGATGATTTTAGTAGGTCTACTTGGACTCAATTATTAAGTACTAAGAGCAATGCTTTACAAACTCTCAAAAACTTTATTACTATGATAGAAAACCAATTTGAAACCACTGTCAAGAAGGTCAGAACAGAGAATGGTCTGGAATTTGTCAATACAGAGGCTACAAATTTTTTCAAAACAAAAGGTATAGTTCACCAGATTACTTGTCCTTATACACCACAACAAAATGGTGTGGTAGAAATAAAACACAAACACCTTCTTGAGACTGCTAGAGCTTTGTTATTTCAATCCAAACTACCTGTCAAATACTGGGGAGAATGCATTCTTTGTGCAACCTATATAATAAATAGACTCCCATCCACTGCGTTGAACAAAAAATGTCCATATGTTGAACCAAAAATGTTCATATGGAATTCTATATTTCAGAAAACCCCTCTATTCACACATGAGAAGTTTTGGATGCCTTTCTTACCCTACTGTACCTGTACCTCATAGAGCTAAGTTTGAGTCAAGAACTACTCCTCACATTTTCATTGTATATCTTCATGAGACAAAAGGATACAAAGTTCTAAATATGTCCACAGGTAAGATACACGTGTCCAGAGATGTTTTTTTTCATGAAAACATTTTTCCTTTTAATGATTCATTTTCAAATACAACTGGTTCACCCTTTTCATTGTTGCAGTCACCTCATTTCATTGATATTTTGGATGATTTTAATAAGAATGGCACACAAGACACTCTAAATGGTTCAAATGGTCCTAATGCTGCTTGTGACTTGTCACCTAACCTCACTGTACCTTCCCCTTCTATATCTCCTGCACCATTAATTGTCAACCAACCTAGAAGATCCACAAGATGTCACAAACCTCCAAAACATATGAATGACTATGTTCACTCAATACCTCTACTTAAGCCACCTGTTTCTCAAACCTCAAACACCACCCCTTCTCTTCAGGCTCTTTTCTCTAATCACCACCACTTGACTCATAGTGCTCTAATTCCTGTTAGTCAAGATATTGTTATAAATGTTTGCATTGACAGGGAACCAACTTCATATGAAGAAGCTGTCATTGATCCTGCATGGCAGGTTGCCATGACACAAGAGTTTGATGCATTACACTTAAATCACACTTGGGATTTAGTTCCACTTCCTCTTGGAAAGAAAGCTATAGGCTGCAGGTGGGTGTACAAGGTAAAACACAACGCAGATGGTACAATAGAAAGACTCAAGGCAAGACTTGTAGTCAAAGGTTAAACACAACAAGCAGGAATTGATTATACTGAAACCTTCTCCCCTGTAGTGAAAATGGCCACAATCAGGGCCTTATTGATCACAGCAGTTAAACAAGGTTGGACTATGTATCAATTGGATATAAGTTGTCACGACCCAAAACCGAGCCGCGACTGGCACCCACATTTACCCTCCTATGTGAGCGAACCAACCCATATAACCCTTAACATTTTAATACAATATCAACAGAAAGTAATGCGGAAGACTTAAACTCATTAATGTAACAATTCAAACTATTATTAATATTCCCAAAATCTGGAAGTCATCATCACAAGAACATCTATCTCAAATTGCTAGACTAAGAATGTCTACGAACTAAAAATACATAAAAACTAGTCCATGCCGGAAGTTCAAGGCATCAAGACTTGAAGAAGAAGACCCAGTCCAAGCTAGACGCATTAGCTCACCCTGAATTTCCGATGAAGTGAAGACTGGCTAGATCTACTGTTGAGTCGAAGTTGACGGAACGTTTGCTGCATTGCACAAATAACAAGAAGAAAAACATAAAAGTAGGGGGTCAGTACAACCACACGTACTGAGTAGATATCATCGGTTAACTCAAAATAGGCGATAATACATATCAAGTAATATTATAAATCAACTATAAACTCAACATGTAGCAACAAGTAGTATAATCGTCAATAAATACCATCAAGTTCATCCATGAGGACTCAAGCCTCAATACCATACTCATTTGGGGATTAAGTTCATTATGTTGAGTATATTAACATCTTTCGAGATTCATTATCTTTCTTCCTCTTGTGTCGGTACGTGACACTCCGATCCCCTACCACTATGTGTCGGAACGTGACACTCCGATCCCCTATATGTGTCGGAACGTGACACTCCGATCCCCTATATGTGTCGGAACGTGACACTCCGATCCCCTATATGTGTCGGTACGTGACACTCCGATCCCCTATATCTACGTGTCGGTTCGTGACACCCGTCCCACTAATACTATGTGTCGGAACGTGACACTCCGATCCACTAATACTATGTGTCGGAACGTGACACTCCGATCCACTAATCTCATTATATCCGTTCGTCAAGCCTTCTCTAAACCAAGGCATCATCATTAATATCATAGATTAAAGTTTCTTTCAAGATTTGGGATTCAATGGTTTTCATCATGCTTGTTTTATCAAAATCACATGATCATATTCATACAAGCATACAATTAAGCATATAGACAGGTTTACAATATCATCAACACATATTATTCACTACTAAGAGTTCACTACGAATATCGTAATATAAACCATAACCTACCTCCACCGAAGAATTGGAATCCACAAGAAATTTCCCAAGCTTGCTATTCTCCTCAACCAATTCGATCGATCTGCTCTCTCTCTTTCTGTTCTTTCTCTTTTGTTTTATTCAAACCCTCTTTCCTTTACCCTAATTAATCATATAATTAAGTGTGAAAAAGGACCATAAAACCCCACTAATTCACTTAAGGTTACCCCTTTTAACCCCTAAGTAATTAGACTTATTAATGTTAACCCTCAATCTTTATATTTAAGGAAAGAATAGTCAAAAACGACCCTTAAAACGTGTGGAGAAATCCTAAACTGTCTGGGATTGCGTGACCTGTGACGGGCCGTCATACCTGCGACGGTCCGTCACGATGGCCGTCGCACCTGCCCAAAATCCCACCGTCACCACGGACGCTGTGACGGTCCGTCACGCCTGTGACGGTCCGTCCTGCACGTCCGTCATGGCGGTCAGAAACTCGTTTCTCGAACCAAATTCTCAAACGTTGAAGTGTTTTGCAACGGAAACTCACGACGGTTCGTCGTGGATGTGACGGCACGTCCTGCAGGTCCGTCACAATTTACAGAGAGTCGATTTTCAGTACCCAATTTCAGAATTCCAAGTATGATGCAACGATTCACCCTCGACGGGCCGTCGTGCCTACGACGGTCCGTCGTGGTGTCCGTAGTATGGCCCAGTTTTTCCAGAATTAAAAATTTGCTGCTCAAACGACTAAACAGGTCGTTATGCCTTCCTTTATGGTGATCTATATGAGGAAGTGTACATGGAAGTACCACCTGGACTTGCAGTCCAGTCCCCTAATTCGGTATGCAAATTGAACAAGTCCCTTTATGGACTCAAGCAGGCCAGTAGGCAATGGTATGCTAAGCTCACTGAAGCTTTATGTTCTAGGGGATATGCTCACTCTATGTATGATTACTCTCTATTCTACCAGAAGACATTAACTTCAGCAGTTTATGTGGCTGTGTATGTTGATGATATAGTCCTTACAGGAACTGATGTTGATGAGATAGCAGACCTGAAAGTTTATCTACACAACAAGTTCAAAATTAAGGATTTGGGATTACTTCATTATTTCTTGGGGATGGAGGTGCTTCACACAGCTCAGGGAATTATTATCTCACAGAGAAAATTTGTACTTGATTTACTAAAGGAGTATGATTGTTTACATCTGACTTCATTATCTTCCCCTCTTGATCCCAATACAAAGCTAAGAGCTAAGGAAGGTCCAGTTCTAAGTGATAGTACTTACTACAGAAAGTTAGTTGGAAAGCTTAACTTCCTTACAAACACAAGGTTGGATATTGCTTTTAGTGTTCAGCACTTAAGTCAGTTCATGCAGGATCCTAAAGAGCCACATTTACAGGCTGCTTTTCACCTTCTAAGATATTTGAAGACTGATCCTACATTGGGTTTATTTTTGTCCAAAGATGCAGATTTTTCTCTGAAGGGTTACTGTGATTCAGATTGGGCCTCATGTCCAGATTCCAGAAAATCTGTGAGTGGATTCATTGTTTTGCTTGGTGGCAGTCCAATTAGCTGGAAATCAAAGAAGCAAGAAACCATCTCCCTATCATCAGCAGAGGCTGAATACAGGTCACTCAGGAAAGTAGTTGGTGAATTAGTTTGGCTTAGTCGATTTCTTACTGAATTAGGTGTTCCTTATCCAAAGCCTATTTCAGTCTTTTGTGACAGCCAATCTGCCTTACACATAGCCAAGAATCCTGTTTTTCACGAAAGAACCAAACACATTGAGGTAGATTGTCATTTTGTAAGACACGTTCTACAACAAGGGCTCATCTCATTACATCACATTTCTACACAAGACCAGTTGGCTGACATATTGACAAAAGCCTTAACAGGAATCAAACATTCTTCTATTCTTGACAAGTTGGCAGTGTTGTCTTCACCTCCAACTTGAGGGGGGGGGTATTGAATATTAACATTGCATTGTACAGCTCAACTCACTTAGTTAGTTATAAAGTTAGTTAGATAATTAGTTAGGGAGTTAGTTATCACATGTTTTCAATGTGCATAGTTAGTTAAGTTCAAAATGTAATCATCTAGAAGCTTCCATGTAATCTGTATATATATATTCTACGAATGCATAAGATGATTCAAGCTTTGCATTTTACAAATTGTCTTCACTGTTCCAGTTCTAGTTCTTTGCTGTTTGTGATCAAAGTTTCCATTGTTCAAAGCTTAAACATCTTGATACTTTGTCCTCAACCAACTTCATGACATGAATTACCATTGTCAATACTAGTGGGTAATTCATTTACCTTTTTCATTGACTTGCCAAAAATGACCCTTGAATCCTTTAAAGAGACAAAATGTAATGCAAAAGATATCAAACATTTACTTCATTTAGTACACATATTTTCATGTCAAGGGAAAGTCGTCCGATGACATAACATGGCATATGGTTATGCCAAATGCAACAGAGCTTTGTGTTATAACATTAAAAACAAAGATAATATTGGCGCGATAGGACAAATTTATTTGAGAAAGGATTGATGGAAATCCATCCTGCGAAATCTCATTGCTTATGAGCAACAATCATCTAATGTGATGCCAAAATATTTCCATGGAACAGAATGAAGGCAAATTTGGAGTATAATTATTTTAGTAGCCCTTCGGTGTGGCAGCCATCGTACTTCTCATACTCACTACTATACAGACTATTTTAGCTATCACATGCGAAATTGTGTAAGTAGTAATTATCATGATTGTCTCAATTTTAGTGTTTCCAATTAGCATTTATGTTGATGAACTTATGAGATTTTCATGTCCCATTTATGTATTGGGTTTTATGTTGAATGTTAATTTAGATAATTTTAAAGTATTTATGTATGTCACCTCATATACAACAATATTTATTAGATAACTCTATTCACTATGCAAGCGAGCACATTAAGATCTAAGAAAACAATCTCCCACACCTTTTATCTGCATTCACATGCGTCAGCCAAAAGCACCCAATATATAAATTGTATAATTACTAGACTGCAAAGAATGCAAGAAGTGGCATATTGTCAATTCTTGGATCAGATTCTCCAACAGAAAAATGATTGATTCAAATTTGATTGGTTTAACTTTTAGATTCTTATTAATGAACTTGTTAAACTTTTTAAAAAATAATAGGTCAAAAATTAATTCTTATCTATCCAAATATGTTGGGGATTGGTTAATCCTTTTTGGATGAAAAAAATGTAATTAAACATCGTAATTTCATGATAATTTCTATCTACTTTTAAATTCTAGGATGAATTTTTTTCAATATATTATTTCAACTTATTTATTAAACATTAAAAATAAATAAGAAGCTCACTTAATTTTCAAAAAAGTAATAATAATAGCAATCTTCCATCGTACAAAATACAACCTAAAAGTGTTCTTCTCCAACTAATTAAATATCACATTTTAGAATAAATGGCGGTTTGAACACACACTCAAAGTGGTATATACTATAATATGTTTTCTTAAATGTGATGTCTTCATTCTATAATATCTTTTTCAAAATACATATTTTTTCATGTTTTTAGTAATATATAGATAGGTTTGCAAGAAAATCTATATAAAGTGTATCTTGGGCAGGAGTTTCAATTATGGCAGCCATCATACTCCTCATACACTATTAAAAAAATTGAAATTAGTTACTAATTTCATTGTTAGTTCGTCACTATTTAGCTAACAAAAATTCGTCACTAAAGAGGATTAGCAACGGATTTTGATGTTTAACTATAAAATTTGTCCTTCGCTAAATTCAATTTTTTAAATAGTGATACTCATAATTATATAGACGATTCTAACTTTTACAGTTAAGTGATTAAACATATACTAGTTAATTAGTCATCATAATTATAGTTTTAGTTAATTACTATTCGCGACCAATATTAAGTGATAATTATATAGGGTTTTTTTCTCTTGTTTTTTGCATAATTACATGGGTTTGAGGTTTCGAGTTTTGTATAATTCACGCGTTTGTATGATTTGAAATTTGTATAATATAATTTATATAATTATTTAAAATAAAATATTTGTGTTTGTACAAATTTGTTATTTCGAACTTATACAAAAATAACTCAATTATGCAAACTCATCTGTCAATTATATAAACCCACGAATTGCACAATGAAAAAAATTAAACTATATTACATTTCGTAATTATACAAATTATGACTATAGAACATAAATAAATTTATTATAATAACTACTTGCGAAATTTCCAAAAGGGAAATTCATCAAAAGAGGAGGTAAACATTTAAAAAATGTTCTCTCTTTCTTTGATGAATTCTGGACATAGGGACGCAGTACATGAGCTGTATGTGTAATAAATTATTTAATGGTGAACAACTTGTAAAAATTAAGTTTTGCACCTAACTTTCTATTTGCCCTCAAAGTAAAATATCTCGGATATAATATTGTATAATATTCTGTTCATAAATATTTGTTTCACGTTACTTGATCATTTATTTAATTAGAATATAATTTAGGAAATTTTTTTAAAATAACAATATTTTAATATTGAATGGGGCCTCACAGTTGAACTTTTGATATTTATTAAAAATATCAATATTTTAGTTTGTTATATTGTTGATTTATGTAATTTGTCATTTGTTTAATTTGAAAAAAATACACTTAATTATTAACATAATGGCGAAAATTAAGAAAAATAACATTTCAAATAACGTTATTTTTAAATTTAAACCAACAAAGTTATCATAATTACGAATCATAATTTTGGTATAACTTTAAGTAGGCCTAGATTTTCTTTTCACCATTCTTATGCTCTTTTCATCTTTTATTTTAGAGATTAAAATTTACAAAATTTCTTTCCTATTATGTTGTATGGTTCCACAATTGACATTATTTTTCTCTCCCTTAAACCTTAAATTATCAATATTAATTTTAACCCTCCATTGAAAATATTCAATCAATATCGAATTGAAGTCTATTGATTTAAGATTTTTGCTGGCAGTGAAGAAGATTTTAGAATGAATACAGAATAAAAAAAATACAAACTTTGTTGGCATACAAAGTGAGATTGAAAAATCTAAAACTTGTTAGCATACTTAATACAAAAAAATTTTAAAAAATACAAAACTTATTGGCAAACATAGTGAGATTGAATTACAAAGTGAGCACCAAAAATTTAAAACTTGTTGGCATAAACTTAGAATTAATATAAAATAAAAAAGAAATGCAACACTTGTTAGCATACAAAATGATATTGAAATACAAAATGAGCACAAAAAATACGAAACTTGTTTGCTAACATTTAAAATTAATAAAAAAAAATACAGAACTTGTTGACATATAAAGTGAGATTGAAATAGAAAATGATGTTGAAACACAAAGTGAGCATTAAAAATCTAAAACTTGTTGGCATACACTTCAAATTAATTAAAATAAAAAGGAAAAAGGCATAGATTCACCCCTGAAGTTGTACCGAAAAGTCATTTACATGTTTAAACTATTGAGGCGACCTATTACACTCTTATACTACTCAAAAGTGAATTTAATACCACCCTCGAAGCGGACATCGAAATAAAAATAAAAAAAGCGCATTTGAGTAAAAAAAATGACAATTTTTTCTCACCCCCACCCTTCTCCTTCACCTTACTCTACCTTTCTTTTTCCTCCATTTTTTTCTTATCACAAACACTATTTCCATATAAAATTCGTCAAGTCAAGAATGAATTATTCAATTTATTTTTGTGTCTTTTTGTTTATTTTGTGCATTTGAAATTTAAAAAAAAAAAATCAGATCTGCCTTTTTTTGTATAAAAAGTTTTTGGGTTTATGCACGACATTACATTTTTTAATCTATGTTCATAGATCCTTCCTCTCTCATATAAAATTTCTCTTTAGATTTATTTCAAAATCAGTAATAGTAAATCAAACACTAATTTTTCAATTGTCCGATTAAAATCTTTAAAATCAAAATATTACAACTTTTCACAATTCTCCTCTTTGAGCTTAATTGAAATTTGTATATTGTGATAATTCTTTGTGGCGGGTTTGGTGATGGGTGAAAGATTAGTGGTGGTATGACTTTTAATCTCGATAATGACAATGAAACTCGTGATTTTGATGTGGATGGTGAATTTATGATTATGATTGTGATGAATTTCAATGATAGTGATATGGTTTTAATGGTTAATTAGTTAAATTTATGTGTTTGTTATCGATTTTTTATGATGACAATGATTGTGAGAAGATTCCGATGGTGAATTTAATTATGGGTGGTGAAATCTATGGTGGTGAAAAAGTGGATTTGATGATAATAGCAACAATGTTATTAATTTAATGGTGGGTTTGATGGTTTAAAAGGAAGAAGAAGAAACTGGGTGACATGGATTTTTTTTAAAAAAAATCTGACGTAATTATTGATGTGGCAGTGACATGGTGATGACATGGCGCGAGTGTGAAACACTTTCTCATCGTGTGGCTGGTCATATGTGCGTCAGGGTTGAAATAAATTCACTTTTGAGTAATTCAGGTGTGTAATATGTCATCACAATAGTATAAGCGTGAAACTGACTTTTGGTGATAAGTTTAGGGGTAATTTATGTCATACAACATTCTTGGCATCAATAGTTAGAATATATACAAAAATAAAATTGTATAAAGTCTAATTTAGAACAGCATACCAAATTCTGTAAAACTATTTATCTAATACAAAATTAAACATATATATAGTTAGAAATGAATTCACCTACAAAAAAAATACAAGTTACACCTAAAAAACTCAAATTTTAGTAAGACATATGAATTTTGTAATGAATACAAAATGTAACAAATAATAAAAACAGTAAAGAATACAATTTGATAGTTTAGATACAAAATGCAACATGTCATATCATCACCCTGATCTTCAACAATTTTATCAATTTTTCAAGTATTGACATTCAAAAATGACACTTCTTCACATGACACATCTTTCAGATCAAATTCAATATTTTTGAGTTATTTATCCTAATATTAACACTTTAAAAATAACACTTCTACACCTGATACTTCTTCCAGATTCAGATCTGACATACAAAACATATAAAATACTTTTGTATCTCAACACTTCAACCAATATTGAAAATCTTTTGAATGATTTCTAAGATTTCTTTTCAAAAATGGAGAATTTTGATTTAAGAAAAAAGACAAAATTTAGTTATATGAGGATATGGAATAATGAAAGAAATCTTTAGAGAGAAAAAGAAAAATGATAAAATTTGGGGGAAAATGTAAAAAATTTAAAATGTCAATAATTTAGTATTTAATAAGGTCACTTAGCCACACTTTCAACATTTATTAAAAATGTCAATATTTTAACTTGTTATATTGTTGATTTATTTTTAGTTTTTTTAATTTAACTTAATAAAATACAACTAAAAAAATAACAAATAAGAAAAAATTAGGGGAGAGAATATTTCAAATTAAGTAATTAGTATTGAAAATATATTATTACTTACTTTACAAATTAGGAGACTAAAATAGATACAAATACTCTCGTCTTCCTCATCATCCATTAACGACTTTCTCCATTGATGATCCTCCTTCTTCGTAGAAAGCTAGACAATTGATCAAGGTTTTTATCGGAAAAAAGGAGATCGATACAAATTAAGAGACTCAGGCGACAAATTCTCTCGTCTTCCTCATCTTTCATTAACGACTTTCAATTCTTTATTGAGGATCCTCCTTCTCCATAGAAGACAAGACAATGATAAAAGTTTTTGCCGAAAAAAGGAGATCGGTACAAACAAATAAGCATACAAATCGAGGTTCAAGCTATTGAATTGGTACTAAACAACACCAAGGTTGTTGGATGCATTGCTGCTGTCCTAAATTCGATATTTCTTTGAAAGATTTATTTCGAATACAAAGTGTTTTGGATACAACAATTCAAAATTTTATTTTGAATACATTTTGGCTTTGATACAACAATTAAAAGATCACATTTGTATGTTATCTGTTACGAATTTGTATGTTTGTTGATATAAAATTTGTATTTCTTTTTTGTTTCGAATACACATTTGCATCTAAATACAATTTAGATTATGTAATACAAATTGTATATTCAAGCTAATACAATTTATAATACAATTAAGTTCAAAACATATTTTTTACTTTGTAATTTGTTGTGGATACAAACCGTGAATGATTAAATAGTTTTGATCTTTTATGGTGGATGCTTGGAATACATAATTTGGAATCATATTTAGTTGATGCTCTATAAATTAGATATTGAATATAATATATTTTTGAAATACATAACATATATAAGAAATACATTTTTTTGTCATGAAATACAAATTTTGAATGTTACTATAATTCTAAGTTTGTATGTTGATGACTAGAATACAAATTTTGTTGGAATTTTAAAAAAAGCTTTACGTTTTTTAAAAATATACAATCCAATGTTATATCCTTTCTAAATGAACACGAATTTACACAAGTATATGGATACAAATGTTGACACCCAATTTTGATCCTCTTCGGTAGGAATTAATTCACGAGCTTCTTAATTTTCAAATAATTTAGAATAATTTGTTTTATAAAATTCAAATACTTTTCAAAGTCATTTAAGTAACCTTAGTCTATTTTAATAATTTATAATTAGTAAATATATTTCATATAGTTTTATTGATATAATTGGTATAATTCATAAATATTTGAAAATTATCTTGAAAGGATTTTAATTTTTTAGTAAGTATTCTATTAGATTAATTTAGTTTAAATTAAGGTTATATTTTTAAAAAAAAATCACTAGTTTACAATTAAATTAATTATTTTATTTTTTTTGTTAAAAATAAGAAGCTCGTTAATTAACTGATATTAATTCGTTTTATTTATATTTTAGTCAATTTTTCTAAATTTAATTTAAATTTGACTATTTCTTAAATTCCAAGACATAACTCATTTTCCTTAAACCAATTTTGGGCCAACCAGTTCAACCCACCAAGAATCCAATTTCCTTTTCTTTCTCCCATGCAAAACCAGCCCAACACCTCAATAATTCTCCACTTTATAATTGTAAAAATTAGGCAAATTACATACTGTATAATATCAATATTTACCAAAAATTCCTTCTTTTTGAGAAATTCGGATACTTTATAAAACAGAAATGATACGTAAATAGATATGGCCGGATACTTTAATTTTTTTTATGCTAACTGTTACAGCACAAAAAAAAAAAAAGGTAGCAACTTTTCCATGATTTACTTTAATTTTTAACAAGATTACCGTCAAATCTGCATAAAAAACGTACTAATTTATTGCATTATTCAATTTCATAATATTAAAAAAATCATATTTTGAATTAGAAAAAAAATTGCGTAAAAAAAATCTCTGGATTCGATCTTGTTGCGACATTCTGGAATATGGGAAAGTGATGTTATGTATGAGCGATACAAAAGTGATGGGATAGTGGTTGGTGAAAATATTTCGTTCATGAATCTTACTTCAGAAATTGCGGCTGAGATGTGTATTGACGAATCGAAAAAAATATAGAGATTAGATATGTTGTTGAAGGAAATTCGTCTCCATTGTGTATTCGGACTGATATGGGTGTAAAATTGTATATAGAAATTAAGAAACATGAGGCTGAGTTCGCAACTTATTCTTTATGCATTTACTTCAGATAAAGGTGTTGAAGAGATAATAAATTTCGATGCAACAACAGGTGTCATCATGTGTGTTGAGGGTGAAAAAAGCGACGCAAAGGCTCTCAATATTGTTGAATCATCAATTGATGATGCATACTACATACCGGAAATGGATATTGATAGGTATATAGCAGATACCAATAATTCAATTGTGGAAGAGAATCAAATGTATAAGGATGAGTCAACTCTAAAGGCAGTAATGAAAAATTACAAAATAAAGAATAGTTTCAACTTTAAAATTAAAAGATCTGACAACAAAAGGTATGTTTTCAATTTATATTTTAATATTTTTAATAATTTATAATTTGTTTGTAATATATTCTGTATGATACATTAATATTGTGAACAGCTAATTTTTTACCAAAATATAAAGATTTAGCACCAATTTTTAAAAAAATATATTTAAAATAAATAAAAATAAATAAATTGTAAATTACTTTAATAATAAAAAATTATGAATTTATGGTATTTGTTTTAAATCTTCAACTTTTAATTAGTTTAAAAATAATGGTAGAAGAAAAAATTAAAAAAAAAAAAGAAAAAAAAAGAAGAGTCCTAAATATTCAAATTACCTTCCCCTTATCTTAATTCACCTCAAACTCCCAAAAACTAATTTTCCTATTATTGTTATTTAGTAGGATAATTATTTAATTATTTCTCAACCATAATTCCCTCAACAATATTTCAAATTAAATCCTAATCTCACTCTATTACGTTCCTTTTAATTAGCACAAGACTCTCAGCCAAAATTATTAAAAAAGACACGTTCAATTGAAAAATATAGAGAGAGATATAGAGAAAACACAAGAGGCAGATTGAAATATAGAGAGAGCAAAGAGAAGAAAAGTAAGTTATTCTTTTGAGAATTCGGTTAGAGTTAGAGGTTTTCCTCTTGGTTTCAAATTCGTGGATAACAACTTGTTTTTGTGGTATAAAATTTTGCAGCGAGGTAATTATAAATTCTCACGTGATTTAAATAATATTACTTGTATGAAAATTTGATTCCAATAGTATGAAATTCTTCAAATCGCATGTATCATATTTATTATTGTTACATTATTATTATTATTGTTATTATTATGCTTTTTAGATACACTTTGTAACTTATATCTCTTCATGATATTGAATTGATAAATTTAAATAGATTCGTATATTTTTCCGTATAAAAAGAGAAATAAATTTCATCTAGAGATTCATGATCAAATAGTGATAATTACTATTAATAAATATAATTTAAAAAAAAGTAAAATTTGAGAAATATATAAAGAGAACAAAAGAATAAAAAAAAAAGCAAAAAAAAAACAACAACGAAAGAAACAAAACAAAAAAAAACAGATTTTTAAAAAAAAAACAGAAACAGAAAATTAAAAAAAAAAAAACAGAAACAGAAAATTAAAAAAAAAAAAGGAAAACAAAAAGAAAGTGAAAAAAAATGAGAAGACAAAAGTGGAATAAAAAAATTATAAAAATATATAATTATTAAAGAAAGGGTAAAAATAAAAAAAATAAAAAAGAACGTAAAAAGAAAGATTTAAAATAAACTTTCTAAAAAATGTAAAACAAATATTATAAAAAAAATTGTAAAACAAAAAAATAAATAAAAATTACTTTATTGTAAAATTTGAGAAGATAGAAATGTAATAAAATAATATACTAAAGATAATAATAAAAAAATAATAATGAAAAACTCTAAGAAAAGAGAAACAGAATGTTGTTAAGAAAATATATAAAAAAAATTAAAAAAGGGTAACTAAAAAACGTGCAAATGAAAAAATGAAAAAAAAATAAAATAAAAGAAAAATCTTTCTTTTAAAAGAAGTTGTCTTAATCTCTTTAGATTTTTTTTTTTTTTTGCTAAATTAATTATAAATTTCATAAAATTTACCTCTTATTTTAGATCTCATTTTTTTCTTTAAAAAATACAATTCTAAATTAACTTGAACTCTAAAAATCTTTTTTCTACACAAATTTTAATTCCTAACTATTAAACGCCTATATAAATTCTACATATAATAACATTAAATATATATAAATATATATATAAATAAATAATAATAATAATAAATAAATAAATATGAGTGTTTCAAATTTTAAATGGACACATATCGAAAATAATAAAATAATTTTCAATAGATTTAAAATAAATAAGACGATTTTTAAAAGGTTTAAAATAAATGAAAGAATAAAGTAAAAACATTTTTATTATTAAGTTAAATAATATAATATTCAAAATTAAGTCTAGTCATATCAAAGTCAATGAAGCGATCGTGCTAGAACAACGGGACTCGAGGGGTGCCTATCACCTTCCCCTTGGTCAACAGAATTCCTTACCCGAATTTCTAGTTCGCAGACCAATAAAAATAGAGTCAAATTTCCTGTTGATTAGGGATTTAAATAAGGTGACTTGGAACACCAAAACTCAATTTCAAGTGGCGACTCTAAATAATAATTATCCCTTTTCAAAACGTCACTTTAATTGGAAAAACTCTGTTTCTTTCAAACAATAAAAAAAATATTGGTGAGAAAAAAAGGGGCGTGACAAATATTATATGTTGTGTGTAGTTTTCTGTATAATATGATTTAGTCGTAATGATGTTTTTAACATTTTGAATGTTAAAATCAGTAAATGTAATGTTTTTACAGAATAATTTATCAAGATGTGAAATATTTATTATGAAGTATCATTTCTATTGTGAAAATAAAATAAAGTATCATTTTTAATTTTTTTTTCTTTTTTGTTTATTAAAACAGTCAACCTTAGCAAATAATCAATATATGTTTTTTTATGGGATAATGCCCAAGTACCCCCTCAAGCTATGCCCGAAATCTCAGAGACACACTTATACTATACTAAGGTCCTATTACCCCCCGGAACTAATTTTATTAATAATTTTTTACCCCTTTTTAGCTTACGTGGCACTATCTTGTGGGCCCAACGATGGTTGACTTTTTTTTTCGAACTAGTGCCACGTAGGCTAAAAAGAGGTAGAAAATTACATATAGATTAAGTTCAGGGGGGTAATAGGACCTTAGTATAGTATAAGTGTGTCTCTGGAATTTCGGGCATAGGTTGAGGGGGTACTTGGTTATTTTCCCTTTTTTTATTGCAGCTACGTATTAGTTTGTCTTTCAGATGATTGTTGTTGGAAATTGAAGGCATCTGTTAGGAAGAATTCAGAAACATTCATAGTGAGATACTTTAAAGTGAACATATCTGTCCATTAAGGGATAGGATATTAAGCAAGGTACAAGCCACAGTTGGAATTGCAAAAATAGAGAAATAGCTTCTTATACAAAAGAAACATTGGGTAGAAGATTTGAAGAAATATTGATTTTAAACGCATCAAAAAGTGCAAAAATGAAGGTACATATTTACTTTGTATTTATTATTTTATTGTTAGACAAAAATGGAAAAAAAACTTGTTGACGGTCTCTATTTTTTAAAAACTTGCAGGTTGTTGCATCTTTTGAGTTTACTTTTTCAGAGTATGAAGGTGGAATTAGATACATTGTTTGTCTTGAGAGGAAAACTTGTTCATGTGGAAGATTTCAACATGACGTGATACCTTGTCCACATGCAATAGTCGTCTTGAAGAAGAAGAATATAACAGATGTACACCCCTACTGCTCTGATTATTATAAACACGATGCATTAACAAATATTTATGCAATTCCAATAGAACCAATGCCAGACAAAAGAGAATGGAAAGCTCCGCATTCTGTTTTGGAAGAAGTAGTATCGCCACCTAGATACAAAAAGATGTCTGAGAGATCAAGAAAAAAGAGAAAGAAAAATTCAGATGAAAAGATAACAAAAACGAATTGTTGTGGACGTTGTGGTCAAGAAGGTCATAATAAATAAACATGTACCTTCTTTCCAAAAGATTCTTGATTTATATCTTTTTAGTATCTTTGATGTGTAATAATGTTTCTGGATATTTTTAATTTGCTAAAAATATGTGAACTTTTTTTATTTGATGTGATAAACAGCATGTGAATGATTTAAGCTACAAAATCTGATTTGATACTAAATATATCAAATTTTGACTGTATTATATTACGTGCAAAGACATTTACAAATTTATAAAAATTTATAACTTGTTAAATCTCAATTACATAAAATGGTAAATGTATAATGGATCTGATAACAATAATTTGTTATCCCATTCAAAATAATAAATTGATACCAAATATTTATAGTTTATTATATGATATGTAATTCTTAACGATACTAAATATATTATGTTCATAATGTTGTATTAATTAATAAAGCTATAAAAATTAAATTTTTTATGTTGCTAACACGTGGCATATTATATGTTTTGTGTATCCGATTGTAATATAGTATCATACATTCTGATTTGCACGAAAAATACGATATTTTGGAGTAACTTATTTTGTATCAACTAGTATAATAATTGTGTAAAAATAGTATCAGATATACTCTGAAAATAATTTATTATGGCATCATCATTTATTTTGTATAGATTACTTATATAAATTATTTAGTATCGGGTAATTAAATAAACTAGTAACAATCGCGTAAAATTATTATCAGTTATATTATGAACATACTTTATATGGTATTATATGTTATTTTGTAGAACTAACTTTTACAAAAATTAATTATATATACTGTTAGTTAACTAATATAATTGAATTCAAAAAGTTGACAAAAATATAAACTAAACTAAATCTATATATATAAGTATATTATTCAAACTCTTGAACGATACTAAATATTTTGAACACAATAATTTGCATTATTTCATAAAGATATACTAATTTCTATTTTTAGATACTAAAATAAGAATCATATTTGTAGTAAGGGATAATGCACAAGTACCCCCTCAACCTATGCCCGAAATCCCAGAGACACACTTATACTATACTAAGGTCCTATTACCCTCCTGAACTTATTTTATAAGTAATTTTCTACCCCTTTTTAGCCTACGTGGCACTAGTTTGAAAAAAAATTCAACCTTCGTTAGGCCCACAAGATAGTGCCACGAAGGTCGAAAAGGGGTAAAAAATTATTAATAAAATAAGTTCAGGGGGTAATAGGACCTTAGTATAGTATAAGTGTGTCTCTGAGATTTCGGGCATAGGTTGAGGGGGTACTTGAGCATTATCCCTTGTAGTAATTCTATTGGTACTTCGTATCTGATTATAATATAGTATCATATCTTGTTATTTACGAAATAATTACTAAATTTTAACTAAATAATTATGTATCATTTTGTATCATAATTGAGTAAATAACTTAACAGTTATATTGTTAAAAAAATTTAATATAGTATCATCAGCTGTTTGACAAGATTAATTATTAAAATTAGAAAATGCTTAGTAATATTGAACGAAAAATAGAAGTTGAAATACAAAATATTATGTTCCTATAATAGTTCAAGAATAATATAAACCTAACTAAATCTTCTGCCTGTTTAGAAAGCCCGCCCTTTGGCCTTGTTGGATCATTGCTATCACTAACATATCCAGCCTTGAGTTTGTCCATGCCATACTTCCATAACAATGTTCTATATCAGTTGCGAAGATAGTCACTCTGAAGACCAACGGATGAAATTTTGATTTCGCCGCTCAAATATTCTGCATAAGCAGCTACGAACAATCCACAATCACTGGAGAAAAAAATGAAGATACATTAAAAAGAATTTGAATGTAAAGGAAATCCCTTTGGCATGGCGAATGTGAATCTCTTGATCTAAATTATCATGCTCAATCTCTAACAAGTATAAACACTTAGTAATTTGGCCTTGCTAATTGCATCCAGGGATATTTAGGTATGGTGCAAAAATTGTTTCTTGAAATAAATTCATACCTTCATCCTTAATAGATGTTCAACAAAATTCGTGTTGTATGTTGGATCAAACTTTAATGCATTAGTTGGAATATATTTAATGACGTAATTCATATTCTGCAATAAAGCAAATAATTTTTTATCAAATTATAACATATATAAAAAGTTTCTGAACTATATGAGCGTATAATAATGTTTCTATTTTAAATGATACTAAAAATTGCCTAATACTGATACTAAATATAAATAAACATGTTAACATGATACTTACAAATACTATTTGAAACTATATATAAACAAAACATTAAAGTTAAATATATTTCTTCGATACATTAAATCTCATGTCAAACACATCAAAAGATACTCAAATTCACAATTTCAAATAGATATATAAACATAATGGCTGATACTTAAATTTTTATATACTTATCAATAATTCATATAAATATGATACTTAAATAACAGATGTATGACTTATGATACACATATACTATTATTTGATACCTTATATTGCATGCAAAATCATGTTGTTATAACAAAAACCAATACTTTATGTAGATATACAAACCGATACTTATAACATATCTCTACGTAATTAATAATTATTACCCATTAATATATACGAAATATAAGTAAAAATAAAACAAAGAATCATTCTATCATGAGCATATAAAAAATGATATTTAATAAAAAATAATTGAGCAAACTAACAAATATATAAAAAAATCATGATAAGATTAAAACGATACTTAATATAATTCATTAGACTAATACTATCAAATAATTCATCAGACTAACTAAAAAAAAATTCATACACAATATAAACAACACTTAACAATCAGAATCAACAAACAAAAGAAACAACATGATAATCATGATGTATATGGAAAACAAATTTACATAATGTTGATAATGTTGGCCGAACAATAGGAGGTGTCGCCTTTCTACCTCTCTTCTTTGAGGTTTTTGGATCTTTAGATGTAGATGCATGTTTGTTTTTTGATGAATTTTTCTTGCTAGAGCTTGATTTTGTCATGACAATAGTTTGATGCAACAATAAAGAACTCAGATCTACATAGAATTTGATTATGGAAATCAACAATATAATTTTTTGTACAATAAGCATAGTAAATACGCAAAAATGGAAAAAAATTAAAGAAATAGTAATGTGGATGATGATATACCTGATTTAGGACTCAAATTCGAATGAGTATTGATAATAATCCTTAGAATATTTTGAATTTTAAAATTGATTTACAATTGTAACTGAAAATTAGGGGGGAAATTTTTGGGGAAGGTGAGATTTTGGGGGAATGGAGCCAGTTTTTAGGACGATAACTTCTGATTTTGGAAAGGTAAATTTAACTTTTTAAGTTTCCAACGTATAAAGTTAATTAGTATCATTGGGGGTAAAAAAAGGAATTTTTATAATTTAATAAATTAGTAGAAAATTAATGAAATTAGATAAATTAAAATAGTGTAGTTTAGTAATCTTTCCTTTTTAATTCCTTGAGCCCATTATATTAAAACCCCGTAGCCGGCCGACTTTTGTTTTATTAAAGGGATAATGCCCAAGTACCCCCTCAACCTATGCCCGAAATCTCAGAGACACACTTATACTATACTAAGGTTCTATTACCCCCCCTGAACTTATTTTATTAATAATTTTTTACCCCTTTTTAGCTTACGTGGCACTATCTTGTGGGCCCAACGATGGTTGACTTTTTTTTCGAACTAGTGCCACGTAGGCTAAAAAAAGGTAGAAAATTACATATAAAATAAGTTTAGGAGGTAATAGGACCTTAGTATAGTATGAGTGTGTATCTGGGATTTCGGGCATAGGTTGAGGGGGTACTTGGGTATTTTCCCTTTATTAAAAGACCAATCCCATTTCTTTTTAACAAATTTTCCAACAATCAGCAATACAAATACATACAAGTACAAAACCGACCCGCATACTGTTCTTCTTCCTCATGATGACAAACCCAATCCAGGAAAACCAGGCGACCCAAATTGCAGAACGAGCAGCAGCCCATCAGGAAATCGCGACCCGAGTCCTTCATCCTTGTTTTTTTCTTGAATATTTTGAGTGGTGTCTTTGGTTACTATTTATGTTCATATCTCATGCGCTAGTTTAGCTGAGTTCGCTCTTATCTTCTAATTTTATAAGCTTGTTGTTTGTTAATTCTTGTCACCCGCTAAGTTAGTTTATTAAAGTAGTTTGCTATTTTTAGGTGTAATAGTTGCTTTTCGTTGCATTTTGGTTTTTGAAGTGACTTAGGGCCCGTTTGGATGGGCTTAATAAAAGCAGCTTTAAAAAAGTACTTTTGAAAGTGCTGAAACTTTTTTTTAAAATAAGCAGTTATGTGTTTGGATAAAAGTGCTGAAGTTGTTATGCCAAACGTGAAAAGGGAAAAATTGAAGAAAGAGATGTAAGGGTTATATGGGTAATTTAGAGATTGTATAAAAATATTAAGGGCAAAAAGATAAAAATATGGTCAACTCAAAACAGCTTATAAGCCAATAAAAAAAAAAAGCACCCCTACCCCAGCTTTTAACTTTTGGCTTAAAATTACTTCTTTTTTTTAACTTAAAATAAGTTATTTTGAGTATTGCCAAACAGTTAAATAAGTCAAAAACCATGCTTTTAAGTCAGTTTGACCAGCTTTTAAGCTGAGCCAAACAGGCTCTTAATAACTCCTAGTTTTAATTAAGTCTTCTTCTAATTGTTTTCCTTATCTCAAAGTATTAATTTTCTTCTTTTTTGTTGCATGATCCTCTTTGAGTCCATGACGGACTTATACATCAGTATACATCAAAATGTATACCAGATTTTCAAGGGAAATGGGCCATTCAAAATAGCTGCAGGATTTTTTGGAGAATTGGGCCTAAAAGTCCATTTTTGCTGAATTTGGGCAAAGAAGCCCAAGTTCAAATTCCCTCCCTTCTCTTCTTTATTTTATGGGCAACTTTCACATATAGCAAACAAAAAATTCATATTTGTATGTTATAGCAAAGTTTGCATAATTGCGCTCCATAGCAAACATAAAACTGTATAATTCGCTATACATATACAATTGTATAATTCGCTGGCCAAAATTGTATGGCCTAAATTGTATAATTTGCTGGCCTATTTCGCTGCAATAGTATAATTCGCTATCCTATTTCACTACGATTGTATAATGCACAATTGTATAATTCGCTGCCTATTTCGCTGTAATATTTTTATAAAATTTGCTTTGCATACAGTTGAATCGAATTAAAATGTATGTATATTGCATAATTATAAGTGTATAGCAAGAATATATATGTTTTTCTCTCGTTTTATACAAAAACAGAAACACAATATATACACTTTTGTTGTATAAAGCTAGAGAAAATTGTATTTCACTGCAATTGTATAATTCGTTGGTCTTTTTCTCTGCAATATTTGAAGTAAAATGTTTGTAAATTGTATAATTAAGTGTATAACACGAAGATATATATTTTTGCATGTGTATATACAATTTTCTCTCGCTTTATACAAAACAGAAACAGAATTATACACTTCTGTGTATAAAGCGAGAGAGACGAGCGAGATTTCTGGGAGAGAGACGCTGGCAAATTTTAGCTAACGTTTGCTATGGAGCACAATTAAATCAAACCCTAGCTATTTCATTTATTTTAGATTGTTAGTTTGCTATTATATACAATTTTCCCTTATTTATTTGCTATTGTATTGATTTACTCTTCACTTGTTTAATTTTTGTTTGACTTAATTTATTTCCCAAAGTAAGTCATTTCCCTTTTATATTTAAATAAAAAATATTTATTTTTATTTAGCTTTATTTTCACTATTAGACCCTGTTTCTTCTAAGTTCATTCCCCTTTTAAATAATCAATTAGAATGGATTAGTAATACTCGTAAGTAAAAAAATAAAATTTGAATTTTCTTTATTTAGTCAATATTTGAAAATTATTTTAAAAAGTCATTTAGTCAAATCGCCGGTCAACCGTGAGTTACACCTTCTCGAAATGTATATTTGGACTTCAAACCCTTTTCAATCGATTTTTATTTGTTCTTAAATCTTTTAAAAAATAAATTTTAGTTTTTTCTTGATTTTTGCTAAAAATAAAGTGGCGACTATGTTAATTAAGAAAATTAATTTCTCTTAAATCATAAGAATAATCGATTGCTCGAAACCCAGTCATTTTTACTTTACTTATATATTTTTTCGTAAAACAACAAACATGCTTCTTAAATAACTACAAAGCAATTTGGTATACCTATTGGAATGACTACAAACTAATAAAGAAATACAAATTTCATTATACAAACACAAATATGAAAATATTAATGAATACAAATACACATATTGAAATGAGTACAATTTAAGAAAGATTACAAGATTCTAAGAAAAATACAATTACATTGTGAAAGAAATAATTAAATGGATATAAATATGGTTCTTAAAGTACTACATATCAATTTGTAACAATTTGTAATAAAGAAATACAAATGTTATTATACAAACACAAGCATGAACCCTAGAATATGTAATAAGAACCTCGAATACATCGTTCCAAAAGAAGCCGGGGCCATTGTTGCAAGAAGAAGTTTGTAAACATATTGGCGGACAGGCAAAATTGTGGATTAATTGGGAAGAAATGCAAGTACAATAAGACTTGTTGTAGAGGGAAGTGTGTTAACACTATGTTTCACAAGAGACATTGTGGTGGTTACGGTAACAAGTGCTAGCTATGAAAATTAATTATTATTTGAGGAGAGGGAATAAAGGAAAAAAATTGTATGAGAGAGAAATGATAGTAAAAAATTTAGAGAGAGAGAGTTGTTTTTCAATTTCTAAAAAAAATGACAGAAGAGAAAAAAGTCAAATTTGAAAATGGCGGATAATTGAAAGAGTAAAACATGAGAGAGAGAGAGAGAAAGTAACTTTTTTTTTAAAATGAGAGAAATAATTGAAAAAGGTGTAATCAATGTTAGATATAATAGGAAGTAAATTGGGATACATATTGTTTTTAGAATAATGACATTTTGATATTTTACTAATATTTTTAAATTATAGAGATTTTTACTAATTATGTTATGTTTTTTTAACTAGATTGCTAATTTTCCCAAAAATATTTAGAGAATGAAAAGTGGGTAATGGGGTCTATTATGTTTAGTCAAAAAGTGGGTCTAATTTGAGGAATAAAGGACGGTAAATAAATTATATGAGGATACATTTTATTTATTAAAATAGTCATTCTAATATTTTAAATAAATATTTTAAAATATTATTATTTTAACTAAATAAGTTATGTATTATGACTTAATTGCTAATTTTTCCTTTTATAAATGGATCAAGTAATCTAATAATATCCATTAGACAAGTAAACCTTATATTCTATATTTCAATAACAATCATCCTCTATGACAATACTTTTAATATAACGATCAATTTTTTTCAGAATCAATTTTTCATGTTAAAGTTATGTAAGATGTTTTCTACACACTTAAACAACCAAAAATCATCGAAATAGGCAACACCATTATAGAGAGTTTTGATTGTATATTCATATGCCTGTCTCGCCAATGAATTGTAGGGAGTTGAACCAAACATTTGAGCTCCTTTCCGGCTGAATATTGCATATGCATGACTAGATAATAGCAATGACTTTGGTCTAGTTATAAGAGTGCAATATCGATATGTGAGTTAGGCGCACGTCATAGGCTTGAACTCTTCAATTAAAAAAAAGTCAAATGCATATTTAAGTGGAGAAGGCCAGAAGGGTAGAGGACCGGCACATTATCCACTGACTTTTGAATCGTGAACAGGTATTTCTAGATTAATAAAAAAAGTAAAAGAAACATGAATAATTCATGGAAAATAGTGGAAATATGTCTATTAAAACGACTTCCAAACTAGTACTAGATTGATAAGGTTTGAAGTATTCAAAAAAGATAAATCATATTACATACACAGATACCTTGCAAATGGCATTTCAAGATGCAGAATCAGATGCATCAGGGACATCATCAAGGATGAAAGGACCAAGTTTGCCTGTTCTAAATAGAGTTAGAAATTTTTTTGACACCATCATGCGAGCTTCCGATGCCTTGTAAGGTATCTTTAGAGCCGTTTGCAATGCTTCAAACTGCTGATCTATCAAAATCTCCAACTCGCCTTCATCTTCCAAATTACCATTGAACTCTGACAGTGTGGTGCATAGCGTGCGTTGGACTTCACTGACCATATCCTATAAACAAAGGAAACATAATAACAACCATAGAAGAGGATGATGACGACAATGACCTTCTTGTTGAACTAAATGGCATGGCTTACCTTACTTTGTATTAGATTTCAACACAACAACAACATACCAAGCATACTCCCACAAATGGGGTCTAAGGAGGATAGTCTGAACACAGACCTTACCCTTACCTTGTGATGGTAAAGTTGCTGTTTCCGGTAAGGCAAGGAGAGATGAAAAAAGAGCAGTAATATCAGGCAGTAACAAGATAATAAGATATACAAAGCGAAAGAAACAATCAAATAGTACAACGCATGCCAAATAAATAAATAAATTTTAAAGTAGTTTTAACTCCATTTGTTAGGAAAAAGAGAAGTTTCATGGTTTATTTGATTATATATGGTTAAATTTGGTTTTATAATCATACACTTTCCAAATTGTGTACACATGTAACTACACTTCTAAGTATTTCATCGATAAAACTTGGACCTTTTAAAAAAAACATCATGTATTACCTCTATGTAGTAGATATCAGATTTGTTGGGTGGCTTCCTTCTTTTTGGTAGAAGATCCTTGAGACTATATTCAGGTTTGTCATCCAACTCATGATGAAGGCCCTCAGTTTCCCTACTGATCAAGTGTCCCCAATGAAGAGGAGTTCCTCTAGTGTTTAGAACTGCCAATAGGTATTGAACAATTCGATCTTCACCAACAACTGAATCCTTGATGGACCCTGCACAATCATACAGGTATCAAAGGAGGCTAAGTGAAGTTGAATCTTAAAAGGATCACCATAGTTTCTCATTGACTCTGCTTCAATATGGGCACGCTCTTTGTCTCATTTATAGTGGGGGTTATTGTTTACCCTTCATCATTACTTACAATGCTTGATAGCAAAAACGCAACCTTAGGTCTGATAAAACAAGATGCCTAAAGCTGATATTAGACGTTTTTGCTTTAAAAAAGAAAAAGCTCTTTAGACGAATAGATTGTGAACTTGGAATAGGAACTAACCTGCTAGGGCCAGCTTTAACCCTGTTTCAATATCTGGAATACTTGGAACCAACACACCTGGAGTGTCCAACACATATATGCTAGGTTGATGTGCAATCTGTGTACAGCGATGTATAAGCATCAGAAACATTAATATGCAAATTTTTCTTTAAGAGCTATCGCCCAATAAATAACAAGCAACAAAAAAGATGCCTGTTTGAATGACATGAAGTTCCCAACTAATGGAATGTCGCTTTTACATCTAAAAGGGAATTTCTATCAGTTAAAAGTATTGAACTCTCTCTTTTCTTATTGAGGTGACATCAATTAAAATTTATAACTATCTTAGAGAAGGTAACAGATTGGCCCATCAGATAAGGGAGTCGTTGTCTGATGATGAAATGCACTTGCTTTGTTCTTTAGTTCCGACATACTTGGACACTCGGGCTGTAATGGATATCAGGAGGAATCGATAAGAGGACATCGAATTCAAATCCTGGATTTTTAGGCTCAGAGAGATAAAAAATTCTCTTCTATTAGGAATGTCACTGTACAACCAAAAATATGCACTCTAGAGCTACCCCTGAGCAAAAGAAGGAAAGAGACTTGCACCAGTTGAAAAGCTTAATGCTTCTGCTCAAGCATCTAATGTATCAGAGAATAAGCAACTAAGCTCAACCTTCCCATAGCTATAATCTCTTGGGCTTCATATATGCATTTTACACTTCTCTTAAAAAATCTACAAGCCAGATAGAATATCTAAACCAGTCAAAAATCTGTGATACAACAACATACACAGTGAAATTTCACAAATGGGGTCTGGCGAGGATGGTGTGTATGTAACCTTTCCCCTACCATTTGAAAGTAGAGAGAGTATTTCAGATATACTCTCGGCTATATCCAAAAACAGTAAAAAAATAAAAGGAAATTTAGTAATGAAGAAACCATATACTCGCTCCGTTTCAAAAAGAGCGACCTAGTTTGACTTGGCACGGAGTTTAAGAAAATAAAGAAGACTTTTGAATCTTGTAGTTCTAAATCAAAGTTATGTCAAATGTACAAAATTGCCTTTTTATCTTGTGGCCTTAAACATGTCACGTGGAAAACTGAAATTAAAATGTTACGGAAAAAAAGGTCATTCTTTTTTAAACAGGCTAAAAAGAAAAGAAGGTCATTCTTCCTGAAAATGGAGGAAGTATAAAAAATAATGCAGAAAAGAACAATAGCAACAACAAACAGTAAGATAACTGAAGCAGAGGCACAACTGGTAAAAGAAAAATAATTGAAGAATAAGGTAGCATGAGAGTACTAAACAAAAATCCTTCTACTTACTACCTACTAGCCTTCCACCCTAATCCTCGACCCCTATATACTACTATCTAGGGTCAAAATTCTGTGGTGTGAAACAGAATATTGTCAACATGAAAGAAATTTGTTTTCCTGAACAGCAAAGGAGTACAGAAAATATAATGTGAAATTTGGAGAATGAAACATCGCACCATTTATCACACAAAGTTTTAGCCATCACTGAATACTATCAGATATCCAAGTTATTGAATATTTTCATACCTTATATCCAGCAATATCTTGAGTAACACCAGGCAAAGGCCCCACTGTAGCCCTCCTCATCTTCTCCTGCACTAAGACAAAGTTAAAACCATAGGCGCTCGACGTAATATGCCAGCATCCCAAAAGAACCATGTATGTCATGCAGAAACACTAACAAAAGCAATTGTCTCACCTGGAAATCGGGATGATGCAATTTGATGGATGGAATTGATTAGAGCTGATTTTCCGACATTAGGAACACCAACCACCATGACAAGAAGAGTAGGTTCCCTTGTAATAACTTCCTTCAATTTAAACTCCACAATATCGAGAAGCTTCAATACATAAATAACAAAGAATACTTCAGAAAATCTTGGAAGAAAGGTAACCTAATAACGTCTGGCTCACTCAAAAATAAAATCAAAAGCACCTTTCTCACTCAGGATTCATTAATCTGGTCGCAGTTGACTATATTCTGCATTAATAGTACTTGGCTAACTATTCACTAAGGATAAAAAATTGATATTTTTTGCTTTCTGGCATATATAATGGGCAATATATTCATTGGGTGAAGACGTGAAGTAGGCCTTTCCATTCCAAAACAAAAGAAGTCATCTTTTTATTTATTTATTTTATTTTATTCTTTTTTTCTTTTTTTCTTTTTTTTTTGGGGGGGGGGGGGGTTGACAATGACACACTCTTTTGTTTTTCACTACCCTCCATTTTCAATTTATTTATCTAGTTTTGACTTGACACAGAGTTTAAGAAAGTCGAAATTTTTTTGTATTTTGTGGTTTTAAACTAAAGATATGTAGAAATCCTGTGGTCTTAAACATTCATGTTGATGTGGAAAGTTGAACTTCAAGAGTTCCTGGAAATGCAAAGAGGCGTTCTTTATACGGACGAAAAAGGGAATCAAGACAAAAAAATTGAACCTGAGGGAGTAATAGTGAAGCAAATAGTTCTAAAATATAAAGAGTCAGAGATCTTTTCAGGCTAAAATATACTTGAGAATTGAATTTTTAGTTGATGAAAATTGAAATTACTCTAAGAATAAAGTTCTAAAAGTACTCATTACAACTAATAACATTGATAAAAGTGCTCAAGGATAACTATTGCAGCATCTTTGAAATATAAAACATAATACAAAGCCATGAACCAAGCTTCCATCTAAATTGCGCAGATAAAATGTTAGCTAACCTTTTGCACAGAACTTCTACTGTGTGCATTTATTGGGAAGCACTCTTGTTTACATGAATTGAAATATCGGATCCACCTCTGCATAAAATAAAAAATGTAAGCTTCACTTTTACAATTGTGAACACCATCGAACCAATCAAATTTAATTGAAGTTCCTTCAACAAGCACAATTATTTGAAAGACATATTCTATATTACTATTTGTGTCACATGAAAGACAAAGCACTCCACAAAACACTAATCAACTTCATTAGTTTATTGAAACAAACATGCATAAGGCTTAACTAGTTATGGGATCAGGTTTGTCTTACTTCCCTTTTTGGTCCGTTCAAGAAAAGAAAATCTCTTTCATTTTTTCTGCAACTCTTCAAAATTTCATCTTATCACATGGCATGTTTAAGACTATAAGATTCAAAAGTCTTCTCTACTTTCATAAACTTCGTGCCAAGTCATAATCAAACAAACAATTGAAATGGAGGGAGTACGAAAGAGAGAATAGGTACATGCATGATGTTGGGATTGGCCAAATCTTTCTTATTGAGGGCAATCACCCGTCTTTTCTCACAAAGCATAGGCTGCAAGTCTTCATTTGCGGAGGATAATGGTATCTGCATAAAATCGCAAAATTTAAACATGTTTAGTCTGAAATTAACTTAATTACTCAGTCCACTAAACTCCATTTCAAACTACTTGGGAGCAATAGCTATTCGGCCTATTTCATAACAATACTAACAAGGAAAAATATCATCAGCAGAAATAATAAGGATAACTAATGTAAAAGAAACAATAGTAGTACGACTAATGAAAATTGAGGTAATGGCAATAATACTGGTAAGGAGGAGGGAGAGAGAGAAGATAAAGTGCTCTAAACTAGAACCATGCCCCCGACCTAAATGCAAGAAATGGCTCTACATCCTACTAATTTTCTAACCTAATTTTCGACCCCCGCATTCTCTTGCCTAGGGTCATTGTCCTTGATGAGCTGAAGGTGTGTCTTGTCTTGTCCAATCGCTCGTTCTCAATTCTTGTTCGATCAGCCTCTATGCACCTTCTCACTAGGCCTATCGCTAACAACCTCTGCGCTCCTCCTCTTTACATGCCTAAACCACCCGCGTCTCATTTACTGTATCTTATCCATGACAAAGGTCACAACCACCTTAGCCCATATTTCATGGTTCCTAATCTTGTCTCTCCTAGTATGCCCAAAAAAGAAAACCACTCCTTTTGGCTGACATTCACATATATGTCTATTAACATAAAGTTTGATTACTCAACAATCTCTTATTTTGTACTCCATTCAAGATCAGTTCCAAAGTTTCATACTTTAGTACTAATACAAGTATCAAAGCACTATCTGGTTATCTCACACAAACAAGTGTTACTTCAAAATACATTGAATTAGACACTTACACGGGCATCACGGAGTTCAATGACAAAATCGGAGAGTTTGAGCCGGCGGCGAATGGCACGATTAGCAGCATCCATATGACCAGGGAACCAGTTAATATTTCCGCCATTTTTGTTGAAACCCATTTGCCCTAACCATCCTTTCATCTTCACCATCAATTTCAATTTCGATTTAGGTCTTCTTCGCTTAAAATCAGACCATTTGAATTAACTAAAATATATTAAGAAACCAAAATGAGAACTTCTCTTATACTCCATCAGTCCTAAATTGTTTATCATAATTTTTATTTCTAGAGTCAAATATATAAATATTAATTAATATTTTAAAATTATTTTTTCATATCATATCGATATGCAAAAAATATAATTTATAATATTTTTCATATAGTTTTTAAATGTGTAAATTTTTTATTTAAAATATCGAATTAATGTAATCAAATTTAACTTTAAAAATTAATCAAATTGACTTTCAAAAAACACAACATAACAAATAAAAGTGAATGAAAAGAATACATCAAAACCATTTTATGTAAATTATACTATCTCTTGTAATTTATATATATACTGGTTATGCGAATTTCAATATTGTCAATTCAATATCATGTTAAATTTATAAATGAATAATGTTTTCCTATTTATTTATCCATCTACAAACATCTTATAAGTTATATAAAATTAAGAGCAAATTTTAAGAATAACAAACATGAAAAGCACATTAGTGCTCTATAGCTATAATTTTGTTATTTGCGCTTCATTGAAAATTAGCATCTGATTCGTACATATTAATCAATATTTGATTGATTAGTCTGAGGTTATCGACAAAACAGATTTGTCTAAATTACTTCGTTTCTTTTTGTCCAAGTTGCTTTTGTTTTTGTCTAACTCACTTCCTTTTTTCTGTATGAGTTTTGAAAATATCCCATTCATAGGTCCGAGATCTACATCTATGGAGAATTGAAAGATCTGAATGATGAACTCTGCAATCAGTTGTTAGAATCAATAGGTCGTAGCAATATTATATGTATATTGGTTAGACAATTGTATATATGCAAAACTGTGTGTGTGTGCACAGAATTTAAATTTGTATGCAATTGAATTGAGTTAAAATATTTATATTTGTATCTCAAATCTCTCTCGCTTTATACAAACACAAATTATATCTTGTATTTGTATTTGTAAAATATATGTTTGTATAAAGAGAGAAAAACAAAAGAGAACTGAGTAGAGGAAAATTTGTATTTATATTATAATACAGGACAAAGAGATATCTAGTTGTTTATACAGTCACATCTTGCTTTATACAAATCCAAACACAATTCATATATTTGTATTTGTATAAAACTGAGAGAGTGGCGAGTGAGATTTTAGGAGAGAGGCGAATGACAAAAAAATTGTTGTGATTCTGTGAATTGGAAATAAATGAAATTGTAGCTATTTATTTTGAATTAATAGTTTGCTATAATGCACAATTTTTTATTAAAATAAGGAAATTTCATAAATAGACATTAAAATAAATTTAATTAGGTTCCATAGCTATAGTTTGCTAATTACGATTCGTAGCTACATTTTAAGGGGGGGTAGGGGGAGCAAGCACGATTGGGAGAGAGGAGAAAGGCAAGCAAGAGAGGGCGGAGAGTGGAGAGAGACGAATTATATATATCAGATAATTGTATATATGCAACTGGTATACATATGTATTTGTATATCAGGCGAGCGAGATTGGGAGAGAGAGGAGAGAGACGAGCTAGAGAGGGCAAAGAGTGGAAAGAGGCAAATTGTATTATGTATATTTGTCAGATGATTATATATGTTTAATTGGTTTACATATGTGTTTGTATATTTGACGAGCAAGATTGAAATAAGGAAAAGAGAGGCGAGCATGAGAGAGCAAAGAGTGGGGGTAGGCAAATTGTATTTTTATATATGTCATATAATTATATACGTATAATTTGTATTTGAATATATATAAAAAAGGAGGGAGAAGAGAGGCAATGTAATTATGGCTAAGATTAAGATGTAAGCGGTAATTAATGAAAAATATAGTTATGCCAACTAATTAACTACTATATGCTTGTTTATCCGTGTAATTTCTCCTATTTAAATTTTACAAAACTAATTTACATAGTATCCCTTAAAGTCGATATTTAGTAAATTAAAAAACACTAAAAAAGTAACATATGCAAAATGCTTTACATTTGAACTTTTGAATTTAAAAGTGGTGGTATGAAGTAATTTGTCAAAAAGTAGCTCCCCAACTTGTCCAAAAGAAGATGAATCCGTCCCTATAAATTTGTCAATTCCTTGCTTGGCCAAGAACATATTTCACATATTAAAACTAAGATGAATTATCTCATTCGAAAAAAATAAATCAATTGAGATTCACTTTTCAACAAAACTTCACTAATAAATAGGTTTACATCGTGATTTATGTTTTACATAGTAAAGAGCTATGTTCCTTTCTTTGAGTAATGAATATCCAATTACTTTGGATTCATCATTTATCGTTAAGGATAAATGGTGTATCTAATCTCATTCGGTTTTCTAATTTTTATTTCTCAATGAAAGTGTCGATCCAATAGACTATTTTTGTTGTTGGTGATCTTTCACCTTTGTTGCATTTTCAGACAAGTTCCTATGACATCCTACTATTCCTGATATTTTTGTTAAATCTGAGAAAAATAGTAAAACATTGAGAGTTACATTATTCATTTCTACACTATATCACAAGTGATAGGCCGAATTTCGCTAAACCAAATTGTAACATATATCACCGAACTCTAATCTTCATAGACGACTAATGGTGGAATCCACATTTTTCATAAATATATGGTAAGAAAAGAATGTTAATAAAAAAAATTTAGAATTCAATCGTGAATCTAGCTAAATGTCAAAGTGATTCTCTTAATTTGTTCAACTATATGTATTATTCCTCTATTATAATGATCAACTTTGTCAAATGCTTTGGGTTTTGTCATTAGCTCAATTAATCATCTTTCAATAACTTCTTTTATTTCATTCATATGGTTCTTAATTTCTTATGTTGTGCATCTTAAAGACGATTTTTTATTTTAATTTATTTTATCATTTTATTTTTTATATTTAGAGAGTAAAATAGAGAATTGAGTTTTCAACCACTCTCTATTTCATTTTTATTATTTTAATATTATTTTTACATTTGAATTTCTAATGTTCGTAATTCCTTTTCAATATAATATAACATTTTTAAAAATATATTATTTTGTATATACTACTTTCATCTCGAATTAACAATATTTAAGTATATTTTTTTTTCAATTTTTGTCAATTTTAAGAGATAACTTGATAGTATTATTATTGATTTTCGCTATGAAGAATGCACAAACTTTAAATGATAAAATTGAAAATTTTAATTTGAAAATACAATACGTGACTTAATAATTTAAATGTACAAGATAACAATACGATACATAACATAATAATTTTAAAAATTATTATAATAATTTAGTAATCCGATAGGTCGTTTTCAAATTTAACAATATTCGAAAAGAAGATAGTGTATGATCTAGAGAATGTTGTGTTTGTAATTGCAATTATGCTTGTTGGTTTCTTTTTCAATTTTTTCGTAGTTGCTCTTTAAAATTTAGAATATAATATAATTTTATACTAAATAAAATATTTTTAAAAATAATAATTTAATATTAGATGAAAATTATATAGGGTGATTATTTTTAAAAAAATAGAAAGAATCGATTTATATTATGAAATAAGAAAATAAAATAAAAATAAAAATAGTAATATAATATTGAAGACAGAGAAAATTCTTTGTGAGAATCGTGTTATATAGATCTTTTACTATTTGACTGATTAGTATCATGCAACAAAGTGTCTAAGTAAATAATAAAGATAGACATAATATAATATAAACTTGAATTTCAATTCGGAAAAGGGCCTAAAATACCCTTAAAGTATTAGAAATGGTACAAAATTACCCTCCATCCACCTATTGGCTCCAAAATACCCTTTCCACTCACCTATTGGATCCAAAATACCCCTGTCATCCACCTATTGGTTCAAAATTGACCACTTATTTAACGGTTTTATGTTTAAACTATTTAAATATTTTTTAAAATATGTTGCACTCAACTATTTGTTATAATTTAATTTATTAGTATAATTTATAAATAAATCCACTACCCACCCAAAACTAATTAAACCCCTCCAAATTAATAAACCCACATTATTAATGCAACAAAAGAAAATCTACTGTCAATTGAATGTTTTTAAAAATTTGAGGCAAAAATATCTCAAAAGTAAATTATCATACATTCAAGTGTCTACATAAAAGATTATCGATAAACTTAAAAGTCAGACTATGTTCATCTTAATTATTCTAACATCTCAATTATGTGATGTTACTTCATAGGTAACTTTTTTTCAAAATAATATATTAAAGGTTTTAAAAAACAAATCATAAGTATTTATAAAATTATATTTTTAAAAAGTGTATGAATTAATCGGGATGTATTACTTCTTTACCTTTAATCATAAATTTCTAAATTCAATCAATCATATTGAAAGTGTCCTTCTAAATAAGCAACTCAATCTAAATTTAATTGAATCTTCTATTCGGACTCGAGTAATTTTAGATGTCATTTTCAGGAATATATAATTTCATTGTGCTTTAGTAGTGTTTATGACGATTTTTATATTATAGTTGGATTATTACTTGGGTGGGGTTTAGTTAGTAATGAGTGGGTAGTTGGTTGATTTATAAATTATATTAGTAAATTAAATTATAACCAAAAGTTGAACGGTAAGTATTTTAAAAAGTTTTTAAAGAATTTAATTTTAAAATAATCAAGAAGTAGTTAATTTTGAAGCCAAAGGTGGATGACAAGGGTATTTTGGACCCAATAGGTGGATGAAAAGGGCATTTTGGAGCCAATAGGTGGATGAAGGGTAATTTTGTACAATTTTCAATACTTCAAGGATATTATAGACCCTTTTCCGATTTCAATTTAACTTTGACCTCCAATTTTTATAATGCACAAAAAGACACTTTAACTATCGAATTTTTAAATAACTAAACACATGAGTTCTACATGACACAATACACATAAGACACTACGTAGGACAAAAAATGACATGTTGGATGACATGTAGGACATGTGTGTCTATTTGTTCAATTTTATACTAATTTCAATATCTACTTGTACACACTCAAGATTAAAAATATAAATATTATTTTTAAAACCAAGTTAAAAAGCATATTTATATATTATGCGATAAAAATATATGCAATTTTCCCTGAACGCTACCATTATCCATAATATGGAAAAATCCTTTTGGATATTTACAACGTTTATATTATTCATTTGGTGACTAAAAAGTCATCATTATATGTTTTTCAGCTGCAAAATTAAAGCAGTCTTTTAAGTCATACTTTGAGGAATAAAGTCCAATATTAAATAATAAATGTTTATTATTACCAAGAAAAAGTCCACAGTTACAACACTTTATTTACATTATTAAATTGATCAAATGAACAGGATGAGCCACGTGGGACAAGTGAGTTCATCAAAATTCTTGATATAGTTGAGTTTAATTATATTGGTTATCTATTTGGTTGATTATATCATTATTTAATCAATATATACCTGAATATAATTAAATAAAAATAATTATATTCATCAAATTCTAATGAGGATCTGTAAATTCCTAATAATTATATGGTGAATTACTAGCTATTACATGTTAGTTTCTTCTTTTAATTTTTTTTTTGTTTAAAATTTATTTTTAGTTTATTATTTTATTTTTCATTGTTCTAAAAATATTTTTTTTATTTATATTATTTGTATTTCATTTTCTTTTCATTCTTAACTTTTAACTTCTTTTGTTTCTTTTGCCATTTTCATGTTATCTATTTTATTTGTTTATTCAATGTTAATATTTTCATTTGCATAATTTTGTCAGTATCTTCATTTATTAAAGTAAAATTCATTATAAAAAATATATTTTTCTTTTCTTTTAAATCATATTTATTACGTTATTTTGAGATTAATATAAAATTTTTTGTTTGAATTTAAAACTTATATTATATTTTCAATTTTATTTATCTTAATATTATTGACCTGATATTTTACATTAGAAGTTATTTATTTTAATTAGAAATTCATGACACTATATTTATAATATTAATCTTTATATATATATATATATATATATATATATATATATATATATATATATATATAACTTGAAATGTACATAAATCATTTTTACAATATTAATTAAGAACAAGTTTTCGTTGATTAATACATCATAAATATTTAATTGAATATCATTTATAAAGTCTATTATCTGTTTCATATAAAGTTTTAATTTTAGATAACTGACTTTTATTCTTAAAATTTAATATAATTTTATGCTTGTAATTGTGCAATCAAATAATATATTTATAATTAAACTGTAACAAATAAACCTGTCAACATAATTATTAAGTTGTATAATTATTTAACTAATAATTACTACCGTTATAATTACACTATTCTAATCCACTAGTAATATCATTTTAACTTTCAGTTGTTGCATCAATCATTACATAAATACATTCTTTGCTTGTAATAGGTTTAAACCCCACAAATAGTGATTAATAATTAATCTTCCGCGTTTTCTTCACTAATAACATGGTTTAATTAATTAGAAGAAATAATTTTGTTATGACCAATTCTAGTGCTCAATTTTTCGTTTTAAGATTTCTATGGAATCATGATATATAATGTTCAACAATTACATAATTTTTTAACAACAAATTGCACCGTTTAAAAGTAGATAAAGTAATCAAATAATCATTTAATTGTGTCAATACTTTCAATGACATAAAATAATGCATGAAAATAAACATAATATATACCTTGATATAAATACTCAATGCGTAAGATTAGACAATTTTTTAAAAACATACTCAATACAAATAAAAAATGCATAGCTTAATATAAACATAATGCATATTTGTCGAATCTAGCTATCCATGTTGAAACACAAACATTTCCACATTGAATAATTCTACCTTGAATTTTCACAATGTGAAACCTTTAAGACTTTTAGTACTATCACTATCACGAATTCAATCTTACGATATCAAATTTATGTAAATTTAATATTTCAATATAGAGCATAGCATCATGGTTAAAAAAATTATTAAAATTACACCAAATAATAGTTGTGTTTGTAGTTTACTTAATGTATAAACATCAATAGAATCATGAGTACTTGTTATTAATAAACAATTATAATTGTATAATTCTCTCCTTCTCAAGTGATATCAAGCATCTGTTTATTATTTTAATATAAATGTCACGACCCAAATCGGGGCCGCGACTGGCACCCACAATTTCCCTCCTATGTGAGCGAACCAACCAATCTAACCCTTATCATTTTAACATATATCAACAGAAAATAATGCGGAAGACTTAAACTCATTAATAAAACAATTCCAAACTATTATTAATATCCCCAAAATCTGGAAGTCATCATCACAAGAACATCTATCTCAAATTGCTAAACTAAAACTGTCTAAGAAGCTAAAACAAATACTAGCTAGTCCATGCCGGAAGTTCAAGGCATCAAGACTTGAAGAAGAAGACCCAGTCCAAGCTAGACGCATTAGCTCACCCTGAATTTCCGAAGGTAGTGAAGACTGGCTAGATCTACTGTTGAGTTGAGGTTGACGGAACGTTTGCTGCATTACACAAATAACAAAGAAGAAAACATGAAAGTAGGGGGTCAGTACAACCACAAGTACTGAGTAGATATCATCGGCCAACTCAAAATAGGGAACAGTATATATCAATAATAATGTAAATCAACTACAATACTCAACATGTAACAACAACAAGTATTAAATCATCAATAAATACCACCAAGTTCATCCATGAGGACTCAAGCCTCAATACCATACTCGTTTGGGGATTAAGTAAGTTCATTATGTTGAGTATATTATCATCTTTCCAAGATTCATTATCTTTCTTCCTCTTGTGTCGGTACGTGACACTCCGATCCCCTACCACTATGTGTCGGTACGTGACACTCCGATCCCCTATATGTGTCGGAACGTGACACTCCGATCCCCTATATGTGTCGGAACGTGACACTCTGATCCCCTATATGTGTCGGTACGTGACACTCCGATCCCCTAATTCTACGTGTCGGTTCGTGACACCCGTCCCACTAATACTATGTGTCGGAACGTGACACTCCGATCCACTAATACTATGTGTCGGAACGTGACACTCCGATCCACTAATACTATGTGTCGGAACGTGACACTCCGATCCACTAATCTCATTCTATCCGTTCTTCAAGCCTTCTCTATACCAAGGCATCATCAATCCCATTACTTTAATTCATCAAGCCTCCTTTTATACCAAGGCATCATCATTAATAACATAGATTAAAGTTTCTTTCAAGATTTGGGATTAGATAGTTTTCATCATGCTTGTCTTATCAAAATCACATAATCATATTCATGCAAGCATACAATTAAGCATATAGCAGGGTTTACAATACAATCAATACATATTATTCAATATTAAGAGTTCACTACGAATATCGTAAAAACCATAACCTACCTCCACCGAAGAATTGAATCAACAAGCTATCTTCTCAAAATTCTTGCTATCCTCTTCGTTTCTCTCTCTCTACTCGTTCGTTTCTCCTCTCTTTCTGTTCTTTTCTTTTTCTTGTTCAAACCCTCTTTCCTTTACCCTAATTATCATATAATTAAGACTAAAAGAGGACAATAAAACCCACTAATTAACTTAAGGCTACCTCTTTTAACCCCTAAGTAATTAGATTTATTAATATTAACCCTCAATCTTTATAATTAAGGAAAGAATAGTCCAAAACGACCCTTAAAACGTGTAGAGGAATCCTATTCTGCCTGGGATTTGCGCAACCTGTGACGGGCCGTCGTGCCTGCGACGGTCCGTCACGATGGTCGTCGCAGCCTCCCCAGAGTCCAGGTGACTGTGACGGCCCATCACACCAGTGACGGTCCGTCCTGCACCTCCGTCCTGACGGTCAGAAACTCGTTTCTTGTACCCAATTCTCGAAAGTTGAAGTGTTTTACAACGGAAACTCACGACGGTTCGTCGTGGATGTGACGGTCCGTTCTGCCATTTCGTTACAAAGTTTAGAGAGTCGATTTTCAGTACCCAATTTCAAAATTCTAAGTGTCATGGAACGACACCTCCTCGACGGGCCGTCGTAACCACGACGGTCCGTCGTGACATCCGTCGTCCCAGCCAGTTTTTCCAGAAATAATTCTGCTGCTCAAAACGACTAAACAGGTCGTTACAATAGATACCAATTTACCCATCGTTCGTCCCCGAACGATCAAAAGAAGAAAAACAATGGCGAAAAGGAGTACCTGAATCTGTAAACAGATGTGGGTATTTTTCTTGCATATCTGCCTCCTTCTCCCAAGTAGCTTCTTCAACCGGTCGATTCTTCCATTGAACTTTTATGGATGCAATCTCTCTCGACCTCAACTTGCGAACTTCTCTATCTAATATAGCAACCGGTTCCTCTTCATAAGTCAAGTTCTCATCCAACAACACTGAGTCCCAACGGATGATGTAGTTTCCATCTCCATGGTATCTTTTCAACATGGACACATGAAATACCGGATGCACTCCGGACAGCCCTGGGGGCAAGGCTAATTCATAAGCCACCTCCCCTATTCGCTTAAGCACTTCAAATGGTCCAATGTACCTTGGACTTAGTTTACCCCTCTTTCCAAACCGCATCACCCCTTTCATGGGTGAAACCTTCAACAAGACTTGTTCACCTTCCATGAACTCCAAGTCTCTAACCTTCCGGTCTGCATACTCCTTTTGTCTACTTTGCGCCGCTAGAAGCTTTTCTTGGGTAGACTTCACTTTCTCTAATGAATCCTTCAAGAGGTCAGTACCCCAAGGTCTAACCTCGAATGCATCAAACCAACCAATGGGAGACCTACATCTCCTACCATACAATGCTTCAAATGGAGCCATATCGATGCTTGAGTGATAGCTATTATTGTATGAAAACTCCGCTAAGGGTAAGAAGCTATCCCAATGGCCACCAAACTCTATCACACATGCACGAAGCATATCCTCCAACACTTGAATCGTTCGCTCAGACTGACCATCGGTCTGAGGATGGAACGCAGTACTAAGGTCCAACCTAGTACCCAATTCAGCATGCAATGTTTTCCAAAACTTAGAAGTAAACTGCGTACCTCTATCTGATATGATGGATAGTGGAACCCCATGCAGTCGGACGATTTCTATGATATAGATCTTGGCTAACCTCTCTGCATTGTAAGTCACCTTGACCGGAATGAAGTGAGCAGACTTGGTTAGCCTATCTACAATCACCCAAATGGAGTCATACTTACCCATTGTCTTTGGAAGACCAACCACAAAGTCCATTGCGATTCTCTCCCACTTCCATTCAGGAATGGGCATTCTCTGAAGCGTTCCTCCGGGCCTTTGGTGTTCGTATTTCACTTGTTGACATTTTGGACACTTGGCAATAAAGTCAACAATATCACGCTTCATTCTACTCCACCAAAAGTGTTGATTTAGGTCGCGATACATCTTGGTTGCACCCGGATGTATAGAATACTTTGAACTATGAGCCTCTGCCAGAATAGTGTTGATCAAATCACCAACTCGGGGTACACATACCCTTCCCTTGATTCTCAAAACACCTTCCTCATCGATTGTCGCTTCCTTAGCCTCTCCTCGCAATACTTTATCTTGGATTCGCCTTAGTTTCTCATCATCAAACTGGTTTCCCTTAATCTTGTCAAGAAAAGAAGATCTTGACTCCACACTAGCCAACAATCCTCCCTTCTCGTTTACTTCTAACCTCATCAAGTCGTTAGCCAAAATCTGCACTTCTCTAGCCAATGGGCGTCTAGAAGCTTGCAAATGAGCTAGACTTCCCATGCTTCCCGCCTTTCTACTCAAAGCGTCTGCCACAACATTCGCCTTCCCCGGATGATACAAAATGGTGATGTCGTAGTCCTTCAGTAGTTCCATCCATCTCCTTTGTCTTAAGTTCAAATCTTTCTGAGTGAAGACATATTGTAGGCTACGATGATCCGTGTAGACCTCACACTTAACTCCATATAAATAGTGTCTCCATTGCTTTAATGCAAACACTACCGCGGCCAATTCCAAGTCATGAGTTGGATAGTTACGTTCATGCACTTTTAATTGTCTTGAAGCATAAGCAATCACATTCTTCTCTTGCATTAGCACTGCACCCAACCCAGAATAGGATGCATCACAGTAAACAATGAAGTCTTTACCCTCTATTGGCAAGGTAAGAATTGGTGCGGTAGTCAACAAAGTCTTAAGCTTCTGAAAGCTTTCCTCACATTCATCTGACCATACAAATGGAACATTCTGCTTAGTCAAGTTCGTCAATTGAGAAGCAATAGAAGAGAATCCCTTGACGAATCGGCGGTAGTAACTAGCTAACCCCACAAAACTCCTTATTTCTGACACATTAGTGGGTCTTACCCAATTCTTCACTGTCTCAATCTTAGAAGGATCTACCATCACTCCATCCTTCGAAACCACATGCCCCAAGAAGGACACTGCATCTAGCCAAAACTCACACTTAGAGAACTTGGCATAAAGCTTTTTCTCCCTCAACGTTTCCAATACCATTCTCAAATGCTCTTCATGTTCCTTCTTGCTCTTTGAGTATACCAGTATATCATCGATAAATACGATCACGAAGAGGTCCAAATATGGCTTAAAAATCCCATTCATCAAGCTCATGAAAGCAGCGGGGGCATTTGTAAGACCGAAGGACATCACTACAAATTCATAATGTCCATACCTAGTTCGAAATGCAGTCTTTGGCACATCCGTTGCCCGTATTTTCAATTGATGATAACCGGATCTCAAGTCAATCTTGGAGAAGACACAAGCACCTTGTAACTGATCGAACAAGTCATCAATGCGAGGAAGAGGATACTTGTTCTTGAAAGTTACCTTGTTCAACTGCCGGTAGTCTATGCACATCCGAAAACTCCCATCCTTCTTCTTTACAAACAAAACCGGAGCACCCCAAGGAGATGCACTTGGTCTAATGAAGCCCTTGTTCAACAACTCTTGAAGTTGTGCCTTTAACTCTCTTAACTCCGCGGGAGCCATTCTATAAGGGGGTATAGAAATGGGGCGAGTACCCGCTTCAAGATCGATACAGAAGTCAATATCCCTATCCGGTGGCATACCAGGAAGATCTGCAGGGAACACATCCAAAAATTCTCGAGCTACCGAAACCGATTCAATTGAAGGTACTTGGGTAGTGTCATCCCTAAGATGTGCCAAGAAAGCTAAACAACCCTTACTAACCATCTTCTGAGCACAAAGAAAGGACACGATATGAACCGGATTGGAAGTGTAGTCGCCCTCCCACACTAACGGATCTGCCCCAGGCTTGGCTAACGTCACAGTTTTAGCATTACAATCCAAAATCGCAAAATTCGGAGAAAGCCAAGTCATACCCAGAATTACATCAAAGTCACCCATTTCTAAAATAACCAAATCTACATAAGTGTTGCTCCCCACAAAATCCACTAAACAAGACCTATACACCTTTTTAACTATCACAGACTCACCCACCGGAGTAGAAACACGAATAGGCGTGTCAAGTAATTCACAATGTAAATTTAGACCATTAGCAAATGAGGAAGATACATAAGAAAATGTGGATCCAGGATCAAACAATACGGAAGCCATGCAATCACAAATCAAAAGGTTACCTGTGATGACAGCATCAGACGTCTCCGCCTCCGATCTCCCAGGGAAAGCGTAACAATGGGCCCTATCACCAGTCTGTCCGTTGCCCCTACCATGTTGTGTCGTAGTGGCTCCAATTTGCCCATCTCCTCGGCCGTTTTGGTGACCACCATTACCTCGACCACCACGTCCTCCAGAAAAACGGCCTCTACCTTGACCACCTCTACCTCTAGCTATTGGGGGTCTGTAACTCTGTTTTGGACAATTCCTCCTAATATGTCCAATCTCCCCGCATCCATAACACTCTCTGGAGTCAGGCATAGGTCTTTCGGAGAAGTGTTGACCGTTCTGAGGTGGACCCCCAACTACAGTCTGTAGTGAAGACTGAATTGGTCGACTTGAGTAACCTCCGGAGCTCTGTCCTCTAGAGTAAGAACCATTAAACTCACCTCCCCTTCGAAACCTTTTTGATGTCGATGTCGTGGTGAAGTCATCTGGCTTCACTCCTTCCACTTCTATCACAAAGTCTACCACCTCTTGGAAGGATGTTGCCGTAGCCGCTACCTGTAAGGCCGAAATCCGCAACTTTGATCTCAACCCCTTCACAAATCGGCGAATCCGCTCTTGTGGACTGAAATAGAGTTGAGTGGCATACCTTGATAAAGCACGAAACTTAGCCTCATACGCGTTAACCGTCATCCTACCTTGCTCGAGACTCAAGAACTCATCCCTTTTTCTATCTCTCAAAGTCCTTGGGATATACTTCTCCATAAACAGAGTAGAGAAGGATGCCCAAGTCATGGGTGTGGCCTCTGTCGGTTGACACTCGACATGTGATCGCCACCACATTTGGCGTTCCCTTGAAACTGATAGCTTACGAACTCAACGCCAAACCGTTCTACTATCCCCATTTTGTGTAGTAGCTCATGACAATCAACCAGAAAATCATAAGCATCTTCAGATTCTGCACCCTTGAAGACTGGAGGTTTCAATTTCAAGAACTTACTGAAAAGTTCGTGCTGATCGTTTGTCATTATCAGTCCAGTAGTCAGACGTGGAAATGTGCCTATCTCCAATGAGGCATCCATGCGGGGAGCCATAGTAGCCGCATGTCGTACCTCTGAAACCGGAGGTGTTGGTGCAGAAACCACTGGAGGTGCCTGACCGTGATCAGATAACCCACTAAGATAAGCGAGAACCTGATTGATCATCTCTGGGGTAGGTTGGGGTGGCAATTCCTCATTCTGCTCTTGTTCATTTTCCCCTTCCTCACCCTCTCTTACTACCTCCTCAGTCGGTGGAGGGGTCACTGCCCTAGCATCAGATAGGCTAGGTGCTCGTCCTCTTTCTCTAGAGGACGTCCTCCCACGACCTCTACCGCGGCCTCTTGCCACTGTTCTTCCTCGAGCCACAGCCCCAGTGGCTGGCTCAGTCGTTTCTTGTCGTGCCGTTGTTGCTGCTGGTGCGGTCGTTGCTCTAGTTCTAACCATCTGCCAGATAGAGTGAAGATGGTCAGATACCAATTCGTATCGCCTAGATACCAATTGGACTCAAGTAGTAGCACGAAAGAAAGAATGAAAGAGTGAAATTTTCCTAAAGTCTTATAGCCTCTCAAGGAAAAGTAAAGGCGTCCCCCTACCGTTCCTTAAGACTCTACTAGACCTGTTCTTGTGTGATGAGACCAACGAACCTAATGCTCTGATACCAAGTTTGTCACGACCCAAATCGGGGCCGCGACTGGCACCCACAATTTCCCTCCTATGTGAGCGAACCAACCAATCTAACCCTTATCATTTTAACATATATCAACAGAAAATAATGCGGAAGACTTAAACTCATTAATAAAACAATTCCAAACTATTATTAATATCCCCAAAATCTGGAAGTCATCATCACAAGAACATCTATCTCAAATTGCTAAACTAAAACTGTCTAAGAAGCTAAAACAAATACTAGCTAGTCCATGCCGGAAGTTCAAGGCATCAAGACTTGAAGAAGAAGACCCAGTCCAAGCTAGACGCATTAGCTCACCCTGAATTTCCGAAGGTAGTGAAGACTGGCTAGATCTACTGTTGAGTTGAGGTTGACGGAACGTTTGCTGCATTACACAAATAACAAAGAAGAAAACATGAAAGTAGGGGGTCAGTACAACCACAAGTACTGAGTAGATATCATCGGCCAACTCAAAATAGGGAACAGTATATATCAATAATAATGTAAATCAACTACAATACTCAACATGTAGCAACAACAAGTATTAAATCATCAATAAATACCACCAAGTTCATCCATGAGGACTCAAGCCTCAATACCATACTCGTTTGGGGATTAAGTAAGTTCATTATGTTGAGTATATTATCATCTTTCCAAGATTCATTATCTTTCTTCCTCTTGTGTCGGTACGTGACACTCCGATCCCCTACCACTATGTGTCGGTACGTGACACTCCGATCCCCTATATGTGTCGGAACGTGACACTCCGATCCCCTATATGTGTCGGAACGTGACACTCCGATCCCCTATATGTGTTGGTACGTGACACTCCGATCCCCTAATTCTACGTGTCGGTTCGTGACACCCGTCCCACTAATACTATGTGTCGGAACGTAACACTCCGATCTACTAATACTATGTGTCGAAACGTGACACTCCGATCCACTAATACTATGTGTCGGAACGTGACACTCCGATCCACTAATCTCATTCTATCCGTTCATCAAGCCTTCTCTATACCAAGGCATCATCAATCCCATTACTTTAATTCATCAAGCCTCCTTTTATACCAAGGCATCATCATTAATAACATAGATTAAAGTTTCTTTCAAGATTTGGGATTAGATAGTTTTCATCATGCTTGTCTTATCAAAATCACATAATCATATTCATGCAAGCATACAATTAAGCATATAGCAGGGTTTACAATACAATCAATACATATTATTCAATATTAAGAGTTCACTACGAATATCGTAAAAACCATAACCTACCTCCACCGAAGAATTGAATCAACAAGCTATCTTCTCAAAATTCTTGCTATCCTCTTCGTTTCTCTCTCTCTACTCGTTCGTTTCTCCTCTCTTTCTGTTCTTTTCTTTTTCTTGTTCAAACCCTCTTTCCTTTACCCTAATTATCATATAATTAAGACTAAAAGAGGACAATAAAACCCACTAATTAACTTAAGGCTACCTCTTTTAACCCCCAAGTAATTAGATTTATTAATATTAACCCTCAATCTTTATAATTAAGGAAAGAATAGTCAAAAACGACCCTTAAAACGTGTAGAGGAATCCTATTCTGCCTGGGATTTGCGCAACCTGTGACGGGCCGTCGTGCCTGCGACGGTCCGTCACGATGGTCGTCGCAGCCTCCCCAGAGTCCAGGTGACTGTGACGGCCCGTCACACCAGTGACGGTCCGTCCTGCACCTCCGTCCTGACGGTCAGAAACTCGTTTCTTGTACCCAATTCTCGAAAGTTGAAGTGTTTTACAACGGAAACTCACGACGGTTCGTCGTGGATGTGACGGTCCGTTCTGCCATTTCGTTACGAAGTTCAGAGAGTCGATTTTCAGTACCCAATTTCAAAATTCTAAGTGTCATGGAACGACACCTCCTCGACGGGCCGTCGTAACCACGACGGTCCGTCGTGACATCCGTCGTCCCAGCCAATTTTTCCAGAAATAATTCTGCTGCTCAAAACGACTAAACAGGTCGTTACAATAAAAAAAATTCAATTAAAAAAAATTCACTTTTTATTAAAATCTTTTTTCAAAATCTAATCGTTATTTAATTAATATTAAACTGAATCTATCTCTCTTACCAAAACTTGATCTATATGAGAATAAAGAAGCAATGAAGAAGAAAACATGCATATGATCATGCAAATATACATATAGAAAAGTTACAACAAGAAAGTACAAAAATCACTAAACAAAAACATTACATATACCTAACCAAACACACTATAAATTCAAAATACTCAAAATAAAAAAAAAAAACATTATAAATATTATCATTTTATCTTTTTCTCTTGTTTAATTTCCATATCAATTTTTTTTCTATTTTTGATTTTTCAATTTTTCATATCCTAAGAAGAAAAATACTGAGTTCAGGTCCTCCATTGCCATCCGGATTCATCATATAAAAAGCTTCCGAGTCACGACTCCCTACAACTCTTTCAAATTTCGCTCTCATATACAACAACTCACCTTCCGCCGCACTAATTTTCCGGCCGTCGTCCACCACCGGAATTACTCCGGCACCGACGGAAACACTCTGCACTGTACTCAACACATGCCAATCGGAATCCGTACATAATCTCGACGTTGCATACCCACATTTCCTCCCGTTACAATACATCGTCCACATCGGCTCTTCAAATAGCCCTAATCTCCTCCGGCTACCTCCCGGCGCCGCTGTTTTCTCACATTCTAACGCAATTCTCACCAATCCCGACGACATCTCTTTTACTAACGACGAAGTTGAAACTGCGAGCTCGATTAGTAAAACCGGGTCGGATTTCGGATCGTCTTGTACGGCGAAGCTGACGTGGCCTCTCCGGTGACCGAATAAAGTTCCGGTGACTTTCCGTCCGAGGGAAGGGGTAATTGAGAACTGATTCGGGAGATTTAGCCATCGGCAAGTAGGGAGTACGGAAGGGAATGAGATGATACTGATGAGAGATCGGAGAAGAGATGAAACTCCGATTCGAGTTTTGGTTAATCGATTGAAATTGTTGGAAGAAGAGGATGATGAAGTTGCGTTCTTAGGAAGAACGAGAGATTTGTCAGTTGAATAATCATGAGAGTAAGACCGCGAATAAGTGCTGTTATTTGCAGGTATGATTTTTTTCGAGCTTTTGCAGCTGCTTGTTCGCGGAAGAGCAGCAAATGGTTGGTGTTGTTGTTGTTGTGCTTGTCTCATTGTATGAAGAAAACTAACAAACTAACTAAAAAAAAAATGAGATAAAATTGGAATTGTGTGTAGGCTTTGTAGGTAGTGATAAAAAAAGGAAAATATTTTGATTCTATAATTGAAAAATCAAGAAAGTGGGAGTAGTAGTAGTAACTTGTGTTTTACTACTACTCCAAATCAAAAAAAAAAAAAAGGTGGGTTAGGGTATAGGGGGGTGGGGGGTGAAGGGTGAGTACTCAACTCTTAAGAAAAGGAGAGAATGAGGGATTTTGGTTTAGTGATTAAAGAGATTTTTATGAGCATGTGTATTTTAGGTATGATCAAAAGCCAAGGTACTAAGAAAAGGGCAAAAAGAAAGAAAGGAAAGGAAATATGATGTTATATGGGTTAGGTGGGGTGGTTCTTTTACCTTTTTCCTATTTTTTTATTCGTTAAACAACCTTTTAAATAAATGTACTATTAAAATTGAATTCACAATTAGAGAATTTTAGTATTAATATTTTTAAATTGTACTTCGAGGGGCTTTAATCACTAGAAGCAAAATGAGTCTTAGTGTTGGAAGTGGTTTTGTTTATAAGAATCAAAACAAAACAAAAGGAAAGAAAACAACAAGAACTGAATTCACTTCAACGTTAATAATATAATTCAAATGGAATGTTTAGTGGCTTGATGAATTATCTCACAACAAACACAAGGAAATAGGGAGGAGTATTTTGATCCTATTTTGCTATGAAAAAAGCAAAGTGAGAAAGTATTAAGGGATTTTGGTATCAAATATCAAGATGGGGACAAGGTGATGATGAGTGTTTTGAAGGTGGCTAAGAAAAATAAAGAAAAAAATACTATAGAATTTTGTGAAATGATTGTTGATCATTTCTTTGCATTCATGCCCTCCCCTATTTATATACAAAAAGAAAATATTAATAAAATTATATACATTCTTTTTATTATTTTCATTTAAATTAAAGTGATAAAGAAAGGGTATGATAGAGTGGTCCTGCAGAGCATGATAAAAAATACACGTGCAGCCGTTGTTTTTATTAAGCGTGATTTTGATATTAATGGATCTTGAATGAATAACGACGGTGAGGATTGGCTGATGAAGAATAAATGTTGATGTTTCATTTTTTTTAAAAAAATACGTTTATAACCAATTTGGTCTAACTAATTCAGATTTATGTTATGAAAATCTAACACCTAGCAAGCTCGAGATAATAGAGATGCATCATTGTAAAATAATATGAATGATGACAAGTAATTTCTATAGTTAATTAACACGATTTATCAGTTTTACTTAATTTTTATTTAATAATAAATTTAAAAATAAATGTAATCTATGAGTTATCTAACGGTGGATTAGCTACATAACTATAGCTACCACTTCCAAAATGACCATGATTCAAAAGAAAAATGAAAAATTTAACGATAAGTATCTAACTTTTTATCTATAGTCATTGTTACAAGTATTTCAAACTTTAGTTACTTTTAAGTATCAAAGAATTTTTTTAGTTTTAATTTTATATAAGGATATTTTCTAAAAACTATTGATCATTGGTGTGAAGTGGAAGAAAAAGAATGCCACAAGTAGAGTTTTGAATAACACAATCTTTTGATTTTTTATTATATTTTTTTTTTTGGATTGAACATATATATATATATATATATATTTTAAAAAATGTTTATAGGATTTTCATGCAACACATATGGACGACACAAACAAACACGTCTCTTATTATATATAAGATCCCATAATTAATATTTTACAATATTGGCCAACCATTATTGCACATTAAATATCAAATGACTACTTTACAATCTCATAGTGGTGATCTGGTTGTGATATGAAGTTGATTTTTAACGTTTTTAATGAAGTACTACAACTGTTTAGTTTCATACACTATATTTTATATTGATATTGATATTGATGCCTCTAATAATTTGAATTTGTATTTTGTTAAGTTTATTGAAGAAAAAAAATGTTTTTTTTTGTATAAGATCATGTACTATGAGTCTTATGATAAATTTGATTGGCAGGTTCAGTGAAAACGAGAAGGTAATTCTTTAGAGAGGTGATAGAATTTATGAAGATTATTTAACGTGCTCTGCATGTTATTTTAACTTTGAAAGGACCATACTGGGAATCAAAACCTGGCCATAGCACATGTAATATATAACTTTGAGCACGCACAAACAACCACTATATCAAGCAATCGCTTGTTGCCTAGGTGCTCACTAGGGTGTTTATGGTTTGGATCAAAATCAAATCGATTTAATCATTTTTTATATTTATTAAATAAAATCAAATCAAATAAAAACATCATCATCGATTTGGTTCGATTTTTCTGATTTAAGAGTAATAACTTTTTTTTAGGATATACGTATTTTGATAGACACAAACACTAGTACATGAACAATCTATAGGAAAATAATTGTGGCTCAATGAAGCAATTAAGTATTACTAAAGTTATTATTACACGAACAAAGTGATTCAATTAAGAGAAAATATAACTATCTTATGTGAGGTAATGTAGGTGAAGACTAAAGTAATGAATTTTGATGGATTTGGACTTAAGGTTGAATAGTTAAGCTAAATTTAAGTTTTAGACTTGAGAAAATGATAAACTGAAAGACTTGGGTTTATTAAAATTTAACAAATATTTGTATTTTATTTGTAAATAATCTATAAATAATTATAAACTTTATATATCAAATTTCTCGGTCCGATTATTTTTTAGTTAAAATCAAACCAAATCAAATATCAATTTTTTAAAATCAGTTTGATTCAAATTGTGGTCGAGTTAATTTTTTTAACTATAACCAGAAACAACCTAGTGCTCACTGTTTAACTCTATACCATTTCTTTTATATATATATATATATATATATATATATATATATATATATATATATATATATATATATATATATATATATATATATATGTGTATAATTTTATACGAGATTAATGAATGCTCGAGCACCCAGTCCGCGCGCCCCGGATGCAATCTTAAACTGTATTTTTTTGTTTACATAAACTACATATTCATCCAACCTTATTTTGTATTTTTTTTTTAATGTAAACTACATATTTTTGTGTAATAAGTCTCCAAGATTGGATCCTAGCATATTTGATTCCATAATATTAAAAATATAGTAAGTTTAAGCTATTCAAGCCATAACCATAAGTCTAAATTTTAAATCTGTCTTTACACCTAAACTTCAAAAATCGAAAACATATAATTAAAGATAAAACAATTATATCTCTTTCATCACAACTCTTTGTGATCAGTATGACAATTAAGTTGATACTAGTTGAATTAAAATTATTATATAAGACAAAAACTTAAAATTTTAAATTTTATCTTTTTGGGACGGTTCCAAACAAAGCATTATTATTTGGGGTGATTTGGCTAATTGGATTGGTGGCCTAACCTCAATTAAACGGTCAGGATTAAAAGTTGACCTCCTCTAATCTTGACACGTTGACTCTTTAATTACCAATCAAAAATTAATTATTTTTGTTTTCCATAAGTATGTGACATCTACCTTTGCATCACCATCTTTGTTTCCATCTATATCTATATAAAAACAATAGTAGAAGATATAATATTTTTATGTATACAAATGAATTTTCATAATGTTTAAATCACGTTGATAGTATAAGAATTACACATTTGAAATATATAAAAATTCATTTTGGAAATAATTTTGAAATTTCTATGGAAATTATCTTGAAAGATTAAATCAAAAGTACTTAATTAGCTTCGTGCGGCATTTGTACTTTAATGGACTTTTAGTATGAACTAATTGTTTAATTTATTTATTTTATTTTATTTTATTTAAGCTTTATCATTATTATAAAGATTGTTGAGATTTTGGTATATCTACTAAACTACTTAAAATCTTAAAGAAAATCAATGTATATTTTTTGCCTTCTGCATAACAAAATTCTAATTTAAGTTTTATTACTTTCTTAGTTCAAGATCAGATTCATACACTACTAAAAAATGTGAATATTCAATAAATATTTTCATCAAAATTTCATTGAAAATATTTCAGACAAGTCAAATTTTAATGAAATCAGATTTTTTTAAGTAATGACACTTGGTGATTTTAATAAGTTGTGATTTCAATTGATTTTGAAAGGAAAAATAAAAAGGTTATGAAAAGGAAAAGTAACACAATTGGTCCATTTTTGGACATAATTTTGTTCCTTCACTTTTATACTTTTTGTTTGTTCCACATTTTAAATATATCTTAAACACACAAAGTTATAACACAATCATTAGAATATTCTGATCCACATATTATGTTTGTCCAATTTTATAATTTTTAAAATTATTATTATCTTGAAAAGAAGAAAAGTTATTTGCTTATAAAATATATTCGACAAAATAATGATTCAAACGATATTCCGTATTTTTTGAAAAAAAAATCAAACAGTTAATTTCTATTTTGATGGCAAATGTAACTAATATGCCATTATAAATATCATTTTTCAAGGAATCCATAAAAGTGACTATATCTTTATCATCGAGCCCGAACAAAAATAAAAAATCTTAAATAGACCGATTCAGCTAAATAACTAAAAAGATAAATTATCATATTTTATACCCAAGAAGTTTTATATTTCATTTTTTTAATAGAAAAAGCATGTGGTCCAAAAAAGTGTGATTAAGTTAATTCCATATAATAATAAACAAAATTTCAATTTATTTTTATTTGTATACCATATGATTATTTGCTTAAAAAAATAGAGAAAAATATTAGAAAGTAGGCTTGCAACCATTATAAGAGAATTATTATTAAATAAGTGAATAATTGTATTGAACCTTTCGTCATTTGAGTGACTAATCAAAATAATCATTAGACTAATGCATGCTAATAGTATTTAATTTAGAAAATAATTAGTTAACTAAAGAATGATGTGTACTTAAAAGAAAGGATAACCACAAAAATAACATTGTTTATTGGATGTTATAATATTTTCTAAAAAAATATTTTAAGAAAATACAAGGTCAATCTTAGATGATAACATGTGATATCGGTAACATTATAATTCATAATACTTAAACCATCTAAAAATGATATAGAATGTGGTTTAGTTGATACAGATGACATAGATTTTAATTTGAAATCCAAAATTATTTATTAATTTTCATATTCTTTATAATTTAATTATTCAAAATTTAAAGTTCGTTGATGAAATTATCAAAATTTGCTTCAAATAGACTTAGGAAGGGAACAAATCAAAGAAGTTGTTCATTTTTAATATTAAACAAGTCACCTTATATATTCGAATCTTATTATGAAAAAAATCTTAGTAGAAAGTATTTTTATATTTAACAGGCTTTACATGACATGAATCCTGATCATTTCAAGTCTCAATACAATATATAGCATGAAATGAATGACAAAAAATAAGTGAAACATCGCACAACCATAACAATAGTATCAAATATAGAAAAAATTGAAAAAAAAAGATCAGTTTTAAATTTCAATTTTTCTTGATGAAATTAAAGAAGAATCCAACTTTTGCAACTTGTTCTAGTCACACATACAACTTTATTCCAATTTAGCTTTAACCAAGCCAATAAGCAAATATTAATGTAAAAAGTAAAGAGAGTTTTTATTTCAAATTGTGAAAGAGTAATATAAATCACTCTATGATCATACGATTTTCAACATCATTCAACTTTTGAGGGTCCCAGCTTCAAATTAGTATCAACAGCCAACCTGTAAAACATAAAATAAATATTAAAATTTATTTTCTAAATCGATCTTTCATATACATAAAATTATAACCGTGCCTCAATTTCAAATAAATAAAGTTGACTTCATGAAATTGTTACAAATCATATCAAACATTTAAACTAGTCAATATCTAATAATAAAAAAATAAGAAGCACTAAAGTTTCTCAATGTACCAATAAGAATTATAATTGCATGATCTCAATCTCTAATAAGTTAGATTGACTATATGAAATTATCACTGCTTATATCGCTCTATTTAAACTTATATGTAAAATTAATATTAGAAAAAGTATTTAACAAATTGAGGAATAAAAAAAATTAGGAGAAATATATAATCGAAAGTGTTCTCCCATATCACTCAAATAAATTGAGTCGATTAAAAATCATTGATAAACTAAAAAGTTTTTAAAAAATCTGCATGCATTCATAAATGTTTTCAAATTTAGTCTTCATATAATAATAGAACCATAGAGGTAAGTTTTTTCTTTTTCTAAGAGGAAAACAAATATTAATAGTAATTGGAAGAAACAAAAGTGAATAGAATTACCTTAAATGCATTGAAGTGTCCGCTTCATCAAGAACCTGAATTTTCAATACATACACATTTTTAAATATTTTAGTAAATTTAATAAATAAAATTAGGAAAAATTAATAATTATAAATCACAATTATAATATTTAGAATATAACAATTTAAATGAGGTTAGAATTATGGCTACTTACTTGTTCAGGTAATATTGTGGCCTCAATCGTAGCCTCTTCCTGCTGGCAAAAGAAAAATTATAAGCCGCAAAAGGTAATTTTCAAGAAAATCATATAGTATAAAATCTTTTTAGTAAAATTTATGTCTTTAAATCACAATCGATTTCATCACGAGCTAGAGAAATTTATATATATTTATACCTCCGGCATATACGATTCAAATTGCCCCATCAACTTTCGTTCCTGAAATATAAAGAAAAAATAATCAAGAAAAAATGCCTTTATTTTCTCCCCTCGAATTTTAAATAGGGGTTATTTTCGAAATACATGTGATAACTATTTAAAAAAATTAATTCAACAGAAAGTAGTTTGGCGCATATAGCATCACATGATTATTCAGGATCAGGGAAAAAATCTCACATAAAAAGGTGTGATATAGACAATCGATTCTAATATAAACACTTCAAAGTCTCGATACCATAATGTCACAAATAATTGAAAAAATGAATATATATATATATTTATTTATATATACCATGTGATCCTTGATACACAAAGCACCTTCTTTTAACATATGTTCCAGCTGCTGCAGTTCTGTGAAGCTCAAGCCATCAAGTTTTTTTGCCAGCAAACCACTACACATTATATTATACGAAAAAATTATTATTAATTAATATCATCAGTAATAAATATATTAGAGAAATATTGAATGTATAAAGTGTAATTATGATATGAATTCGTCACACATATTGTTTGTTTTGACTTAATAAACTTAACATGTTTGTCCCTTAAACTATCACACCCCTTTAGAAATTTTATAATTTTAAAATAAAATTTAGAAGAAAAAAACATACCTTTGCATCCTATGCAGCACTGCAATTTCTTCCTTGAGATTATCTAACTCAGTCTGAGGCTCCTAATTAATAAAAAATAATTAAATTGAAAACAAAAATATTTTACTAAAGTAAATGAATGATGTAATCAATTAGTTTATGTGAAAAAATATATTTAACTTACCTCCTTAGTTGTGACAGTTTCAACTATTGCAGGTTCAGAATTAGGATTGTATCTAGCCAGAATATTTCCCATACTTCACAAAAAAAGAGATGTTACTGAATAGTAATAATATTAATAAACACAAACACTTTAACTTCTATTATAATTTCTTATCTAACAATAACAACAATAATAAAAACAAAAGAATTAAACACTTAATCATGGGAGAAAGAAGCACAGACAAAAATCAAATAAAAATATGACTCTATTAGTCGATTTAACATTCATTATTAAATGACGAATGATATTTTTAGGACTAGTGTTATAGTAATCCTTACTACTACAGAATAATATACTCGCGCACCTTCATATACATTGTTTTTTGGACAAAGGACAAAAATCAAATACTTTTTAATTACAGAAATTCCTCAAACTGATACAATAATATAAGCGCTCATACATTAATTTGATGCGCGAGATACATTAATCGTTAAGTAAGATACATTACATTTTATACATGATACACTAATCTGATGTACATTTTATACATGATACACTAATCTGATGCACTGATACATTAATTTTTGATGCGCAAAAATGAGGATTTTTAGGGATTTGTAAAACTAATAAGGGATAATGGTAATAAGAAAACTTAAAGGTGTGATTTTTGTCATTTTTCCTTATTTTTTTCAATCGAAAAGTTAAAAACTAACTATCAAGACTAGAGCTGTCAAAAAGGGCCGGCCCAACCCCACCCTTTCCAAGTCTCACGGGTCAAGGAATTCAAAGGGCTGGGGCGGGCTGACTCTTCATTAGGAAGGACCTGAATATCCTCAACCCAATCCAATGAAGGTCCGAGGGCTAGGCCGGGCTAACCCTTTTTTTCTTTACAAACTTCTAATTCTATGAAATCAAGAAAATCAGGAGATTGTCAATCAAATATGACAAACAATGGTATTGTTTTAATAATACTAACAAAAAGTCTAGTGACACTGAATAAACGTCTTGCAACAAAGGATAGAATGGTAAAGTGGGGAGTAACACATGACTTAATATGTTCCTTATGTCAAGGGGTTTAAGAAAATATAGAGCATCTTTTTTTCGCCTGTAAGTTCAGTGTTGGAGTATGGAATAAGATACTGGCATGGCAAGGAATACAATGAACAAGAATGAAGTGACATGAAGAAGTACAATGGGCAATAAAGTATATGAAAGACAAGAATAGCACAACACAAGTTTACATCCGACAGATACTGCATTCCACATGTGGATAGAACGTAATTCCAGAATATTTCAATCCAGCAGAGGAATGAGGAATACATGATTAGGCATATCATTAGTGAAATATATGGAAGATGATCTCAAGAGAAGAGGATAGACAGTAGACTACAACAACTAAATATGTATCCATAGTATAGGAGTCGCAATAGTGGCTTAGAAGGTTAGATTAGGAAGTCTTGGAGCAAGATTGACCAAGTCTGCTATTTTTTTCTGCTTTGTAAATGTTCATTTTGGTAAATATAATGTTTACTTACCAAAAAAAAGAGTCTAGTGTAATTGCATGTATCTCACATACCGGATACGCGAGCGAGATAAGTAAGTGATAAGCAAGATTGGAGGAGGCGAGGGTGCGAGAATTTGTCTATACATCCTATGGAGGAGGCGAGGGTGCGAGAATTTGTCTATACATCCTAGATACATGTGAATCTACTTTGATAGAGTGTACTAGAACATATTAACCTAATTTTGAGGTCATATATTCCGAGATATATATATATATCTGGACGTACCAAAATCTAGTATGATTCATAATATTACAACATAGCGTGTATTTTAGTAATTAAATTATATGCTAGTTAGATTATTGTAAGTTACCCTAATAAAAAGTTTTGGCCCATGGGCCAACCCCGACCCGTTCAAGCCTCAAGGGCTAACGACTTCTATGGGCGGGCTTATAAGCCCTAGTTTTAAAAGGGTTTGAAGAATCTTATCCCAACCCTACCCCAATAACGGGTTGGGTTGGGTTGGCCCCATGAGCTAAGCCCATTTTGACGGCTCTAATCAAGACTTTAGGTTAATACATGCTCATACATATTCGCCGCTAGGAATAAGGAAATCAAGTCATGATATGGAAGAACACTTACATTTTTACTGAAATTTTAATACAAATAATTAATTTTGATTCACTATTTATTTTTACTAACTGGTATATATGATTAAAAACATACCTTGGCTTAGCATATTCATACAACTTTTCACTTTGAGAGTAAACTATTACTCCCACATCCACATCACACAAGATCGCTAATTCATTTGCCTTTTTCATAAGGCTTTGACGTCTTTTCGAAAAAGTAACCAACCTATTAGATGTTTTCTCAATTTTCTTCAACTCAACTTTCCCTCTCCCCATTTTCTCTCTTTTTTTTTCTTTCCTCTTAAATCTAAATAAAATGGTGATGGAGGAAATATAGATGGGAATGTGTTTATATAGCTATGTTGAGTGCTTGAAGTATGGAAAGTACTACTACATTTGAAAGGGAATATGGAAAGTAAATAATGTACTTTTCATTATGTTCTAAGATACTAAAAATGATAAAAGTATGATTTTTTCTACAACAAGGTAAGTTTGAATTTAGAATTTAGGTAAGATAACTTACTCGCACGTGCTGTCTATGTCAGATCAGACTATCTTACCATAATTAAGTTAATGAGTAAAGGTCCACACGTGTCGGGTAATGATAGTTTAGAGAAAATAATATATAACTTCAGTATGTATGTATGTCTTCATTGAACTGATGTAAGCATCGGATACGAGTACTAATTAATCTAGACTGGACATATGTTGTCCAATTTGCTACATTTTTCATTCAAAACATTTTGAACGACCAAAATATTTTCTGAAAAACAAGTCATTAAGATATGTTTTGTACGACCAAAATATTTTCTGAAAAGCAAGTCATTCTCTAGAATTTGATTCCTTAATTTTTAGTATTATTCGGAATACTTTAAATCAAGTTGGCTGACTTTCTTATGTGAAAAATAGCTAAGTAATTATGTCCAGTATACTGAAATCCTACTTATTGTTTGATTTTGTAGTATTAAGTCGTAAAAGACTAGTTTGGGTGAGTAATGTTTTTTTCTCAGAGAAGTGGATCTACAATCCTGACTCGTTTGAGAGGTCATAAAAAATCTTAGTGAAGTAGATGAATTTTCTTTTACCACAAGCTAGATATTCTTTGTAAGATGCAAGAATTATTGTAATGTCTCATTTCTTGTGAATTTGTTTTAATAATTAAATAACCATTTTACCCTAACCCGTAGCATTTCCATGCTTAGATTGTGTTTTCAAAAATAGTTGGTGTGGTCCCTGATGCAATCAAGCGTATTTTTAGATAATTTGACCCTTTTTGAGTTGAAAATTTTCACGATACAATTGACTTCAATCAATATTTTGAGTCTCGAGTATGATATCTCGTAACTTGAAATATCTAGTAATAAGCTAAGAAACCAAATATAATCACCTTTGGAAAGAAAAAGAAAAATCTGGAAATTTCCTAAGCTTAAAAAGTGAGTTTTGGTCATTTTCAAACGGTTATAACTTCTAGCTCAAGAGGAGTTAGGGTCATTTCTTTATAAGGTTGGAAAGACCTTTGTACCGAGTTTGCTCGATTTCGATGTCGTATGAGGGAGATATGCCTTTTGGAAGTTGAGTTGTCGGATTGAGGAAAGTCCAATCCGAATTTTTGCAGGGGTAGAGTAGTCTTTTCACCCTATTATTTCCTAATCCGTTTTAAGGGTTTATTAGGGGTAAAACTAAGACTTAAGTTAGTTTTTAGAAAATTGGAATAGCTTAGGGCTTGAGAGAAAAGAGAAAAGAAGAAGAATAAAGGAGAAAATATCAAGAATTCATCAAGAACGCCAAGATCTTCGAGTGAAATTAGTCGGGGATGATCCCTATAAGGTACGTGATATCTTTAGATGTTGGGTTCATTCACCCACACACCAACATGTTTAATTCAACGAGTTTGAATAGATTGAATAATGAATATTGATGTTCTTGATGAACAATTGTGTAATCCTTGTTGGTTGAGTTGTAGTTGATTTGATTCGTGTTTCCGTATTGTTTTTCGAGTTGAATCTATTGGGTATTGAGAGTATTAGTGATCCTAAGTGTTTGGGGAAAGATACATGGAAGTTTAGGAGGTTTAGAGATAAAAATCAGAGAAGAAAAGTCTGAGGACAATGACTTTCCGTCAAGCTCTGGCGCCCCACGCCTCTCAGAGCGCCAGGGTTCCGTGGAGACCCCATTCTTTTCCTATATTTTTGTACTAGTTCCTAAATGATGTATCCACATTTCTTAGTTGATTCCGACACTCTAAGGTACATCTAAATATCATGAAATCATTCATAAACATGAGATATGAACCTTGAATCCATGATCCAATTTAAGGTAAGTTAAGATTAAAGTCAAAGAAGTTAAGAATGAAGTCTAAAAGTTAAGAAGCAAGTCAAACTGAGTTCTTAAAGTTTCCTAGAGTCTTATGCAAACGTTTTAACTTCGTTTTAATGCTCAAGTTTAGAGTCAAAGAAAGAGTAAAGAGTTGAGTTCATTTATCAAAAGATACAAAGGGAATAAGTATTCCCTAGAAAGATTATAAATGTTTTCACATTTAAGTTAAGAGGAAACTAAGATTTCTCAAAAGAGTTTTGAACATGAAAAGGGAACATTGATTCCAAGAGAACTTTTCAAGCTTAGTGTTGAGCAATTTTCTGAACCCAAAGAAAGAAATTTGATTTTTAAAAGCATGAGCTAAAGTATATTTTGGGAGTAGTATTGAACACCGATGTGGGGATGAAAGTTCGTATTAACTCAAGTCTCCATGAAAACTATGTATCCATCATGGGTATTAACAGATCATACTTTTTAGATGATCACGTAAGTTAAGCTAGTGGATCCACTAGTTTAAGTAATTCTATGCGACAGTAAAATATAGAACAATTCTAGAAGCATGAGCAAGACGTTGTATCACCACATAGGCTCATAATGGTGGTTGTCGGTTAGAGAATCTCTCATAGAACTATATGACTTTCATATATTAGTAAAATTGAGTTTGTTATTGTATTTTCTTTGATAAACTAAGTTGTCTTACTGTTTTACAAAGATTTATATATGACATATATATATATATATACACACACACACACACACATTAAGTTGAGTAGAGCAAAGATTAGTTCATCTAATTCTCATCAAGCTTAAGTTGTTGTTTAGCATTCTAAATCGCATACTCGTACATTCATTATACTGATATCAGTTGGCCTACATCGTCTTATGATGCAGACGCAGGTAACTAGGATTAGCATCCAGCGTCTCCTTGATCCAGTTTGAGCACTCAGAGTCAGTGTTGAGCCTCCTTGCATTTTGGAGGATCCTTATTATTGTTTTTCAGGCTTTCATTTATTGAATATTGTGGGATTTGTCCCAACATTCATCATTATATTTTTAGAGGTTTCGTAGATGGATAGTCAGTTAGTTTAGTTGAGTCTCTTTTATTTCATATGTTATATGTTGAGACTTAAGTGCCATTTTGTCTAAGTCTTTAATTTAAGTTATTTATGAGATGTTCTTGTTTTATAATTGAGTTAAGTCTTCCGCTGAGTTAAGTAAGCCAGACTAAGGGTTCACTCAAGGCCAACAATGATGATTAGGTGTCAACCACGTTCAGGGTGTAGGATCGGGGAATGACATCGAGCGTCACATAGAAATTTCGTCAGTTCCACCGAACGTGGAATGCCAAATTTGAGTTAGTAAGGTGGTTAGTAAGGTTTCCACGTCCTAAGGTTGAGTTTTTGACGTTTGGGTGAGAAGTTGAGCTTTAAGCCTTATGTAACATCACACAATTTGAAATGACTAAGAATAAGCTAAGAAACTAAAAGTATTTATTTTTGGAAAGAAAGGGGGAAATCTGGAAAATTGACTAAGTTAAGAAAGTTAGTTTTGGTCATTTTCAAACGGCCATAACTTCTAGATCAGGATGAGTTAAAGGTAGTTCTTGATATGGTTGGAAAGCTCTTGGAGACATATTTCCAATACCGCCGAGTTAGCGCATTTTCAATATAGTATGAGGGAGTTATGCTTATTGGGAGTTGGCTATTAAAGTAAGGAAAGTCCAAATCCGAATTTAAGAAAGGGCACACAAGTCTTTTCTACAATTAATTTTCTAATTCATTTTAGGGGGTTATAAGGGTAAAAACAAGTCTTAATTCAGTTTTGGAAAATAAAAATCATGCTTAGGGCTTGGAGAAGAGAGAAAAGAAGAAGGAAAGGGAGAAAAGTAAAAAAATTGCTACAAACGTTAAGATTTACAAGTGAAATTCGTTGCGGGTGATCCCTATCAAGGTATGTGAGATTTTTAGTGTTGCATCAGTTTACCCACACACCAAACTTGTTCCAAATCAGTGATTTTTGATTTGGTTGAATGAGAATAGTGAAGTTCTTGAAGAACATTGTTGAATCCTTGTTGATTGAGTTGTTTGAATGCCTAATGTTGAATTGATTCGTAATTCCGAGTTGTTTTTAGAGTTAAATTTATTGGGTAATGAAGGTACTAATGATCCTAAGAGTTTGGGAAAAGAACTAAGGAGGTTTAGGGGTTTAGAGTTGAAAAATGAGTTAAGAAATTGTCTGGGCAAAGCCTCGCGCGGCGCACCCCATCTGTGCCAGAAGGCCTGGGACGGCGCGCCTGTAGTGCGCCAAATTAGGCCTCTGAACTTGAGTCCTGGCACTACGCGCCTAGGACGCGTCCAAATCGGCTTTTTCCACCCAATTTTTGTAACTTAGTCCGATTAAGCCCTTCTAAGGTGTTTTAACACTTTCTAATGATTCTAACTACTCTAAATAACCCCTAATCGGTTAGAAATCATCCAGAAAAAAGAATTTACAACCTTGAATTCATAACTTCAAATTCAAGGAAAAGTTAGAACCAAGTCTAGAGAATTCCTAAAGTCCTTTCAATAAGTCTTTTGCAAATACTTTAAACTTGTTTTAAGACTTAAAGATTAGGTTGTGTAAGGATTAAAGATGAGAAGAAGAAGTTTATTTCAAGTTCCATAAGTCTTTCAAAAACGTTCTAAGTGTCGTTTTAAGACTTAAGCTCAAGTGAATTTTGAGTAAAGTGAAGTATTCCTTCAAAGCATTTTATAGGAACCAAGTATCCCAAAGGAAATTAAAATGTTTTCACATTTAAAAAAAAGGGAAACTGAGATTTCCAAAGAGCCTTCAGGCTAGTTTTTAGTTAAATAAAAATACTTTCTAAATGAAGCAAGAAGGGAAACTGAGATTTCCAAGATAGCCTTTGAGCTAAGTATTTTGAGCACTAATCAAATCACAGAATCAATATGTTTTTAAAACGTAAGAGTCAGTATATTTTGAGATTAGTATTGAGCACCGATATGAGGGAGAGTTCAGACAACTCACAACCCCTATAAACCTTGTTGTCACAATGGTGAAAAAGGATCAAACTTTTTTGATGAAATCTTTTCATAGTAGATTAGTGGATCCATTAGGCAGTTCAAGTATTATACCTTTGGTCGGGTATAGGATGCGCTGACAGCGTGAGGTAGATTGTTGTATCATCACTGTATTTTCTTAAGTGATGATTGTTGGTTAGAGAAACACCGAGAGAAGTTAAATGTATTTATATATATACATCAATTCATTTGTATTGTTACATACATCTCAAAGTTATTTGTATCCTTGTATACATTCAGAATTTACAGCATGTTGCAAACATCTTTTCTTTATATTGCACTTGTCTTTAAATTGCATTATATTGAAATGAGTCAGTTTTATTGAGTGATGTTATTCAGAAGTTGGGCAGAGCCAAAGTAAGTATTCCTTCTTACTCTCTTCAAGCTTAAGTCATTTTAGTATTCAACTCACATACTCGTATTGTCACGACCCAAAATAAATCGTGAATTGCACCCACACTTAACCTACTAGGTGAGCGAACCAACAAATCTAAACCCCAACATTTACCAATAGTTCAACTATGAATAACAAAAAAAATGTGGAAGATCCAAATGATACTAAACAACCAATTTAAATAAGCTTTTAAAGTTTAACACTTCTTATCCCCAAAATCTGGAAGTCACCACATCAAGAACATCTATCCTCAAATTACTAAGTCTAAGAGTATTTAAGAAACCAAAATAAGTAAAAAGATGGTCCATGTCCGAATTTCAAAGACATCAAGATGTGAATGAGAGAATCCAGCACGAGCTAGAAATAATAGCTCACCCTGAACTTTGATGTGCTGGAGACTGACTAGAGCTGAGGGCGAGTTGAAGTCGATGGTTCACTTGCTGCACTCCACAAATAACAAATAAGAAAATACAAGTAGGGGTCAGTACAAGGAACACGTACTGAGTAGGTATCATCGGCCAACTCAAAATAGAAATCAATATATATTAAACAATAGTATAAAATCAACTACAATACTTAACATGTGGCAAATAACAAACACATGAACCATTGACAACAACACCATAATAGGTACACCATCAATCACAACATCAAGCACACCTATGAGGACTCATGCCTCCACACCATACTCATTTGGAAATTTGGTTCTTTGAGATTAAGTATATTAAGTTACTTCAAGATTTCTTGCATTTAATGTTATTGTGTCGGAACGTGACACTCCGATCCCATAATACCGTGTTGGAACGTGACACTCCAATCATATAATACCATGTCGGAACGTGACTCCGATCCAATTATCTCATTATTTTATTTCATCAAGCCTTCTTTATTCAAGGCGTCAGTTTACTAAAGAGGGTTCAAGATTAGAAATTCAACAATCTCATAATTTTAGGCCATCCACAAAACACACAATCAAGACATACAACCACACAATCAAGTACATAGGAGACTTTACAATATCACTTAATACATATCAATCTCTATTGAGAGTTTATCTATCAAATAGAAATAAACCATAACCTACCTCCACCGAAGAACCGAGTCAAGCAACTACTTCTCCAACACTTTTTCTTTCCTTACCAATCTATCAAGTATATATCACACAAGGTGTAAGTTCACAAGGCCATAAACATTCCGATTATTCTGTGTCTAGTCTATACCCATCAATTCGCCTAATCCTATAATCACTTTCTTAAACTTTAAACCTAAGGGTAAGTCTTAGTTATTCCAATTTGCATAATTTTTATGAAATTTAAGCAATTCAATACAACAAATATTTAATTACCTATCACAATATACTAAAACTCTACTTATAGGATGATGGTAAATAGTAAACTTAAAATTAAGCCACTGGTTACGGAAACCAATAGCAACTATATACTGAATGTAAGCCTCTATGACTATCACCTAATAATTACAAATATTAACTAATGCTTGACTATTTCAATTTGTATAAAAAAAATAATTGAAAACCCAGACATAAACAAAAATAACAAATTGAATCATTCAAATTGTTATTTAACCATAACATTAACACTCTATTCCATAAATAACCATAACTGTTCAATTGCACAAAAATATAATATATAATAGCCTTCCCTGCAACATTAACTTTTAAGCATTAATTGTTTCACTTGTAATCTCACCAATCATCATGCCTACAACTTTGTGTTTTTTCAAATATGTTATCTTTTTGCACACTAACATAAAGAAATAATTCTATATTCACTACAATTATATGCAAACTCGATTTCTCCAAATCAAAATATAATTATAATAATAATAGTTTTCACATCTACACAATTCATCAAATTCATATATGCATACTAAACTTACCTGAAGCACTCGTTCGCCTCCTTAGTGATTGTGTCGCCGTTCCTCTTAGGTTTCTAACTCAAGATATGAATTCCTAATTATTATTAATATTAGGACTAATTATAATAAATGATAAAAGTGACCCACTATTAATTTTAATGTTATTTTATTTAACCATCAATTAAATAAATTATTAAAAGTACCCAATTAATTGTATAATTATTGTCATGAATAGTCCAAAACACCCATTACAAAGCTATCAAAAAGTATTTCATCAAAGAACAAATTCTAGTGCTCAAAACAGCTGAATGGGTTGTTACAATAGATACCAATTTACCCATCGTTCGTCCTCGAACGATCATAGGAAAAAAAGCGAGGGCGAGAAAGAGTACCTGAATCTGTGAAAAGATGTGGATATCTTTCTTGCATATCAACCTCACTCTCCCAAGTGGACTCTTCAACTGGCCGATTTTTCCACTGAACCTTGATAGATGCAATCTCCTCGACCTCAACTTGCGGACCTCCCTATCTAGAATAGAAACAGGCTCTTCCTCATAAGACATATTCTCATCAAGAACAACTGAATCCCAAGGAATAATGTAGTTTCCATCACCATGGTATTTTTTCAGCATAGACACATGAAATATCGGGTGCACTCCAGACAGTCCTGGAGGCAAGGCTAATTCATAGGCCACCTCCCCCACGCGCTTGAGTACTTCAAATAGTCCAATATATCTCGGACTTAGCTTACCTCTCTTACCAAATCGCATCACACCTTTCATGGGTGAAACCTTCAGCAAGACTTGTTCACCCTCCATAAAATCCAAGTCTCTAACCTTTCGATCTGCATATTCCTTCTTCCTACTCTGAGCTGCTAAAAGCTTTTCTTGAATAAACTTCACTTTCTCTAATGATTCCTTAAGAAGATCAGTTTTCCAAGGTCTAACCTCAAATGCATCAAACCAACCAACGGGGGACCTACATCTCCTCCCATACAATGCCTCAAATGGCGCCATATCAATACTCGAGTGATATCTATTGTTGTATGAAAACTCTGCTAAATATAAAAATTTAAGTCAATGACCACCAAATTCTATCACACATGCACGAAGCATATCCTCCAAACCTGAATCGTTCGCTCAGACTGACCATTGGTCTGAGGGTAAAATGCAGTACTAAGATCCAACCTAGTACCTAATTCAGCATGTAATGTTCTCCAAAACTTAGAAGTAAATTGCGTACCTCTATCTGATATGATGGAAAGTGGAACTCCATGCAATCAAATAATTTCTGAGATATAGAGTTTGACTAACTTCTTTGCATTGTGAGTCATCCTGATCGGAATGAAGTAAGTAGACTTAGTTAACCTGTCAAAAATTACCCAAATAGAATCATACTTACCCAATGTCTTTGGAAGACCAACTACGAAATCCATTGCAATTCTTTCCCACTTCCATTCAGGAATGGGCATTCTCTGAAGTGTCCCTCTAGGCCTCTGGTGTTCATACTTTACCTGCTGACAATTCGGGCATTAGGCAACAAAATCAACAATGTCACGCTTCATTCTACTCCACTGAAAATGTTGCTTTAGATCACGATACATCTTGGTTGCACCAAGATGTATAGAATACCTTGAACTATGAGCCTTTGTAAGAATAGTGTGAATCAAATCATCCACACGGGGCACACATACCCTTCCCTTAATCCTCAAGATGCCTTCTTCATCAATTACTGCCTCTTTAGCCTCTCCTCGCAATACCATATCTCGAATTCGGCTCAGCTTCTCATCAGCAAACTGATTTCCCTTAATCTTGTCAAGAAAAGAAGATCTTGCCTCTACACAGGCCAAAAGTCCTCCTTTCTCTAGTACTTCCAGCCTCATAAAGTCATTAGCCAAAGTCTGAACCTCTCTAGCCAAAGGGCGTCTAGAAACCTATAAGTGGGCTAAACTACCCATGCTCCCTGCTTTTCTACTTAAAGCATCTGCCACAACATTAGCTTTTCCTGGGTGATACAAAATAGTAATATCATAGTCTTTCAATAGTTCCATCCACCTTGTCTGCCTCAAATTCAAATCTTTATGAGTAAAGACATACTGTAAACTACGATGATCTGTATAAAATTCACACTTGACCCCATATAGATAATGTCTCCATTGCTTTAATGCAAATACAACTGCAGCCAACTCCAAATCATGGGTCAGATAGTTACGTTCATGCACTTTTAATTGTATCGAAGCATAAACAATTACATTCCTCTCCTGCATTAGCACTGTACCCAAACCAGAATAAGATGCATCACAATAAACAATAAAATTCTTACCTTCCACTAGAAAGGTAAGAATTGGTGCAGTAGTCAACAAGGTCTTGAGTTTCTGGAAGCTTTCTTCACATTCGTCCGACCATACAAATGGAACATTCTGCTTAGTCAAATTTGTAAGCTGGGAAGCAATAGAAGAAAATCCCTTGACGAATCGACGGTAGTAGCTAGCTAAACCAACAAAGCTCCTTACCTCTGCAACATTAGTAGGTCTTACCCAACTCTTCACTGCATCAATCTTAGAAGGATCCACCATCACTCCATCCTTAGAAACCACGTGCCCTAAGAAGGACACTGAATCGAGCCAAAACTCACACTTGGAGAATTGTCATAAAGCCTTTTCTCCCTTAACAACTCCAATACAATTCTCAAATGCTCCTCATGTTCTTTCCTGCTTTTTGAGTATATCAGTATATCATCAATGAATACAATAACAAAGAGGTCCAGATATGGGTAAAGATCCCGTTCATCAGGCTCATAAAAGCAGCAGGGGCATTCGTAAGCCCAAAAAACATTACTAAGAATTCATAATGCCCATACCTGGTTCAAAAAGCAGTCTTTGGCACGTCTGTTGCCCGTATTTTCAATTGATGATAACCAGATCTCAAATCAATTTTAGAGAAGACACAAGCACCTTGTAACTGATCGAACAAATCATCAATACGAGGAATGGGATACTTGTTCTAAATAGTTACCTTATTCAGCTGCCTGTAGTCTATGCACATTCGAAAACTTCCATCTTTCTTCTTCACAAATAAAACAAGAGCACCCCAAGGGGATGCACTCGGTCTAATAGAACCTTTACCTAACAACTCCTGAAGTTGGGCCTTTAACTCCCTTAACTCAGCTGGAGCCATTCTATATGGGGGAATGGAAATGGGGTGAGTACCCGGCTCCAGATCAATACAAAAATCAATATCCCTATCCGGTGGCATACCAGGAAGGTTTGCAGGAAACACATCCAGAAACTCACGGACTATCGAAACAGACTCAATCGAAGGTACTTTGGAAGTATCATCCCTAAGATGTGCCAAGAAAGCTAAACAACCCTTACTAACCATCCTCTTAGCACGAAGAAAAGAGATAATACGAAGTGGGGTGGAAATATAGTCACCCTCCCATACTAACGGATCTGTCCCAGGCTTGGCCAATGTCACAATTTTATCATTACAATCTAAGATTGCACATTTGGAGAAAGCCAAGTCATACCCAGAATTACATCAAATCAACCATTTCTACAATAATCAAATCTACATAAGTATTGCTCCCCACAAAAGTCACAAAGCAAGACCTATACACCTTCTCAACTATCACAGACTCACCCACATGAGTAGAGACACGAATAGGCATGTCAAGCAATTCACAATATAAATCAAGACTAGTAGAAAATGAGGAAGATACATATGAAAATGTGGATCCAGGATCAAACAATCCGGAAGCCATGCAATCACAGACCAAAAGAGTACATGTGATAACAACATCAGATGTCTCTGCTTCAGACCTCCCGGGGAAAGCATAACAATGGGCCCTATCACCTGTCTTTCCATTGGCCCTACCAAGCTGCGCTGCAGTAGTTCCAACTTGCTCGCCACCCCGACTGAATTGGTGACCACCATTACCTTGGCCACCACGTCCTCCAGAATAGCGGCCTCTACCATGACCACCTCTACCTCTAACTACTGGGGGTCTGTAATTCTGTTTTGGACAATATTTCCTAATATGTCCAGCCTCTCCACATCCATAACAATTCCAGGAGTCAAGTATAGGTCTCTGTGAAAATGACGATGTCTGGAGATAACCTTTAAACTCAGAAAAAGGCTGACCGGTCTGCTACGGGCCCCCAGCTGAAGCCTGCAATGAAGACTGAATAGGACGGGTTGGGTAACCTCCTGAACTCTGCCCTCTGGATTAAGAACCACTAAACTCACCTCCCTTACGGAAATTTTTAAATGTCGACGTCATGGTGAAGTCGTCTGGCTTCATCCCCTCTACCTCTATCACAAAATCAACCACTTCCTAAAAGGATTTTGCTGCAGCAGCTACCTGTAAGGCTGGGATATGCAAATTTGACCTCAATCCTTTCATAAAGCGGCGAATCCGCTCTTGTGGACTGAAGCAAAGCTGAGTGGCATACCTGGATAGTGCACGAAATTTGGCCTCATAAGCAGCAACAGACATCCTTCCTTGCTCTAGGCTCAGTAATTCATCTCTCCTCCTCGAGTTACAACACCAATGGTTGGCTCAGACGCACCCTGTCTTGCAGGTGTTGGTGTTGACACAGTTGTTGCTCTAGTTCTAACCATCTGCGAAATAGAGTGAGGATGTCAGATACCAATTTGTATCACCTAGATACCAATTGGATCCAAGTAATAGAACGAAAGAAAGAAAGAATGGAGTTTTCCTAAAGTCTTATAGCCTCTCGAAGAAAAGTAAAGGCATCCCCATACTATTCCTCAAGACTCTACTACACTTGTCCTTATGTGATGAGACCAGCGAACCTAACGCTCTGATATCAAGTTTGTCACGACCCAAAACGAATCGTGAGTGACACCCACACTTAACCTACTAGGTGAGCGAACCAACAAATCTAAACCCCAACATTTACCAATAGTTCAACTATGAATAACAAAAAAAATGCGGAAGATCCAAAAGATACTAAACAACCAATTTAAATAAGCTTTTAAAGTTTAACACTTCTTATCCCCAAAATATGGATGTCACCACATCAAGAACATCTATCCTCAAATTACTAAGTCTAAGAGTATTTAAGAAATCAAAATACAAAGACATCAAGATGTGAATGAGAGAATCCAGCACGAGCTAGAAATAATAGCTCACCCTGAACTTTGATGTGCTGGAGACTGACTAGAGCTGAGGGCAAGTTGAAGTCGATGGTTCACTTGCTGCACTCCACAAATAACAAAGAAGAAAATACAAGTAGGGGTAAGTACAAGGAACACGTACTGAGTAGGTATCATCGGCCAACTCAAAATAAAAATCAATATATATTAAACAATAGTATAAAATCAACTACAATACTTAACAGGTTGCAAACAACAAACACATGAACCATTGACAACAACACCATAATAGGTACACCATCAATCACAACATCAATCACACCTATGAAGACTCATGCCTCCACACCATACTCATTTGGAAATAGGTTCTTGAAAATTAAGTATATTAAGTTACTTCAAGATTTCTTGCATTTAATGTTATTGTGTCGGAACGTGACACTCCGATCCCATAATACCGTGTTGGAACGTGACACTCCGATCCAATAATACCGTGTCGGAACGTGACACTCCAATCCAATTATATCATTATTTTATTTCATCAAGCCTTCTTTACTGAAGGCGTCAGTTTACTAGAGAGGGTTCAAGATTAGAAATTCAACAATCTCATAATTTTAGGCCAACCACAAACCACACAATCAAGACATACAACCACACAATCAAGTACATAGGAGACTTTACAATATCACTTAATACATATCAATCTCTATTGAGAGTTTATGTATCAAATAGAAATAAACCATAACCTACCTCCACCGAAGAACCGAGTCAAGCAACTACTTCTCCAACACTTTTCCTTTCCTTATTGCTTCCGAACCCTTCCAATCTATCAAGTATATATCACACAAGGTGTAAGTTCACAAGGCCATAAACATTCCGATTATTCTGTGTCTAGTCTATACACATTAATTCACCTAATCCTATAATCACTTTCTTAAAGTTTAAACCTAAGGTTAAGTCTTAGTTCTTCCAATTAGCATAATTTTAATGAAATTTAAGTAATTCAATACAACAAATATTTAATTACCTATCACAATATACTAAAACTCTACTTATAGGATGATGGTAAATAGTAAACTTAAAATTAAGCCACTGGTTACGGAAACCAATAGCAACTATATACTGAATGTAAGCCTCTATGACTATCACCTAATAATTGCAAATATTAACTAATACTTGACTATTTCAATTTGTATAAAAAAAATAATTGAAAACCCAGACATAAACAAGAATAACAAATTGAATCATTCAAATTGTTATTTAACCATAACATTAACACCCTATTCCATAAATAACCATAACTGTTCAATTGCACAAAAATATAATATATAATAACCTTCCCTGCAACATTAACTTTTAAGCATTAATTGTTTCACTTGTAATCTCACCAATCATCATGCCTACAACTTTGTATTTTTCCAATTCTGTTATCATTTTGCACACTAACATAATGAAATAATTCTATATTCACTACAATTATATGCAAACCCGATTTCTCCAAATCAAAATATAATTATAATAATAATAGTTTTCACATCTACACAATTCATCAAATTCATATATGCATACTAAACTTACCGGAAGCACTCGTTCGCCTCCTTAGTGATTGTGTCGCCGTTCCTCTTAGGTTTCTCACTCAAGATAGGAATTCCTAATTATTATTATTATTAGGACTAATTATAATAAATGATAAAAGTGACCCACTATAAATTTTAATGTTTTTTTCTCTAGCCATCAATTAAATAAATTATTAAAAAGTACCCAATTAATTGTATAATTATTGTCATGAATAGTCCAAAACACCCATTACAAATCTATCAAAAAGTATTTCATGAAAAAACAAATTCTAGTGCTCAAAATAGCTGAATGGGTTGTTACACGTACATTCAATGCACTGATGCGAGTTGGCCTGCATCATATCATGATGGAGACGTAGGTAATTAAGATCAACGTCACCCAACGCCTCGTTGATCCTGCTGAGAACTCGGAGTCAGTGGTGAGCCTCCTTGCATTATGGTTGACACATTTATTCGCTTTTCAGTCTTTCTTTTTATTAGATGTTGTGGAGTCTGTCCCTACATTCATTTTAGTATTATAGAGGCTTCATAGACAGTCAGACATTTTAGTATTGAGTCTCTCAATTTTTTTTATTGTTGGCATATTTGCTATGAGACTTAAGTGTATTTTTTGACCAATTTATTTACTTTAAGTTGTTTAATGAGACTATTGCATTGAGTCAAGTCTTCCTCTGAGTCAAGTAAGCCATACCAAGGATCCGCTCGAGTCCAACAATGGTCATCAAGTGCCGCCACGTCCAGGGTGTAGGCTCGGGGCGTGACACCTTAAGAGTGGTCTAGGAGGGTTATTATATTATTTATACTCTTTTTAAAATTCAAATATTCCATTGAGTCTAAAATGTCTAATCTAGTGGGGTAGCATGTACAATTTATTTTATCAAAATCCAAACAATTTCTAGGGCATGATAGGAGACTTCTACTTAAGCTTTATCTGTATATTGGTGCCTGGTGCAAGAGGACTACATTCGTGGGTCCGTAGCACATTTTGGAAGAGTGGATCAATGTGTTTGAGGCGTATTAACGGGTGACCAATGCTCCAAAAATTTTGTTCCCACTGATCACTAAAATGTTTTCATGTTTGCGAGCCTTAACGGTCTAGAAGGTCGTTCGGGAATATTATTTTATAGGCCCAAACAATGTTACATGGGTATTCCTCCCATTCTTCACTCTTTTGAGAGCTCAGGAGAAGAGATTTTTGAGGGATTTATTGCGGAGATTCGATTGGGTAAGTGCCTTTAGGTATTCTTTATCGATTCCTTCAACTTTTATCTTCCAAAACATCCCGAAAGTTTGATTTTAATGTGGGTTTTGGGGGTTTATCCCTTTAAGTTTGAAAACTAGTATTTTTGTAATTTGGAGATCGATTCTTGCTTGTTTTAATGGGGTTTAAACCACAAACTCCTCTTGACTTGGTAAACTTAATTTTCAACTAAAAAAAATTATTTTACCCTTTTGATTTCTGAAGTGATTTTAGTTTCAAATCCTATTAAAATGGTTGTCATTGGAATCTTTTTGATGAACTATTTTCATTCTTGATATTTGTGTATTATTACGGTGATTGGGTGGTTGAGGAAGTGCTCCGATAGAGTTTCTCGAGTGATGTTTGACCTTCGAGGTAGGTTTGTCTATCCATCTTTTAGACTGAGATGAGTAATTAATTTCTTCAAAAATAAAATATGAAATGAGTATTACTATTGAGTCTTAAAAGTTGTTAAGTGTTGAGTGTTGACCTCCTTATTTAGTTCGTATGTTGCCTATTTGTGATACTTAGACTGTGTGGAGATTTGTGTGATATCTTTACGTTGCAGTAAACATGTGATATTTGAGTATATGCTCGAGGGAGGGGCTTTGTGGTCTATTTTTATATTTGGCATTGAGATGCGCAAGTTAGAGGCTTGAGTTGATTTTTGAACACTTTAAAAATGAAAGAAATGTTTTCTAAATGGTAAAACCCGATTTCAAATGGATTCCTCCACTATGCCTATCATTTGAGGACATGTTTCATGACTTGCTGAGTTTGGAAACTTGATACTATTTGAAATCTTCGACGAACTGATTATGCCTTGTATTGTATGTGTTGTGATGCATTTATCCTCATGCAACATATCATTGTTTACGGAGATATAAGAAAGTGGAGAAAATTTTGTCTTTTTAGAAAAGAAATGTGACACCTTACTTATATCCATGATCACCAGTTATGTGGTAAGATTATGAGATATTAAGATTATTATATTGGTATATGGATTGTGGTCTAATAGTCCCCCAGAGACATTTTCTTAAAGCTAAAGCTTGACAAGGTGTATACGACTGGTTCTGCGACAACCTTAGTTTCACCACATCATTCCATCATCTCATTGCATCGCATTGACCAGTTTTGTCGTGTTGTGTTTCCTGCTTATATGTTAATATGAGTATTATCTATACCTTTTGTGTTTATTTTATTCGCGCCATTAGTATATAAATTGGCGGCACTGATGCTGAAATGGGACTTTTGTACATATAGGTGGAAGCTTTTTATATTTTATTTCTTAAGTATGTTTAGTTGCTTATACTCAATCGGTCTAAACTATTATGTACATTTTTATTGTTCGCATTCCTACTTCTGTAACCCTTTTGAAGCAGATCCTAGTCAGGGTGATCTTCATAGTGGTTGATTGGATCTAGTGATTTCTACTCTTTTGGAGTTGTGGCGAGATCCTTTTTTTTTCCGGATTGCCATTAATTTTTTTATTTCATTTATAATACTTAATTTATTTTCAAAAACTTGAGATATATTTCAGAATCTAGAATGTATTAGATTCGCTTTATAATTTTGCTATCAAGTTTTGAATTTTTTTTTCATTTTTTCTTATCGATTGTGGCCTGACTTCCTTTCGGAAGTATCATATGTATTATTTCTTTTGTCTTACATACCATTTCTGGGTTTCGGAGGTGTGTACTATTATGACCCTCGACTTTTGAATCGTGACACTTATTTTGTTTAAACCTAGAAACCATATTATTGGTGAAGAAACCTTCTTTTTTAACACTAATAATAATGTATTGATACAATATAAATAGGACTTAAGAGAAGGCAGAGGTAATAGACTAACAGACTAATTAACATCACTTATGAATAAACTTGATCCAATAATTATTTATAATCGTTCTCAATTTTCCTCTACCCATTTTCTTTCCTTACTTCTCTTACCTCTTAGTTTCTTTTATCTATAAAAGGGTGATTGGTAAGAAATCAAATATTCATTTCTTTTATAGTTATTTTGAATTCTTGAAGGGGATAGTTTGGAAAGTATTACCACATTTGCAAAGGAAATATGTGGGAAATGGTTTTTCCATGTGTAGCAAGGTATAATAATAATATTGATATGAAAATGTTTCTATAAAAAAATGTTTGGATAAACATTTAAGTTGTTCATCTATTATCCAATTTGTTAATTTTTATTTAGATGTGTTTTGTACGACGTAAAATAGTCTTCAAAAAAATATTGTTTGAGGTATAGTTAATAGTTAGGTCGCTAGTGCAGTATTTTAACATAAAAAGTATAAATTTTAAAGAATCCCACAGTGTAAGGAAAAAAATTACATTTTATCTCTACTCTTTTTGTAATTACAATAATCCTTTAAATTTTATATTTTTCGGATAAATAAGTCACCACCCACATACATTAATTTTGATACAATAAGTATCAATTTGTTATGCTAAAAAATAGAATAAAATCTAATATCAAATTAAATCTTATAAATTACTCTTATGTTTCTTCTTACTCTCAATCATACATAGGAAAATCCCAACAAAATTTAAAATTTCGATTTACTTTCCCTTGTTCACCGAAGAAACTTTTCAGATTTGATTCAAAAAATTTTATCAAAATTTTGGGTAAGCAAGGCAAGTTATGAAGGATACAAAAGTGATGAAATTGTTATTTGACAAACGACTTTCTTTTGAATCTTCAAGTTCATCGAAGATCATTGAACTTTGTTTTAAGATTGTCGAAAATGTTGAGATTCAAGATTCTTCTTTTAGTTCATGTTAATTTTTTCAATTTTGATTCAAAATTTTTGAGATTTAAAATTCCTATCCTAGTCCATTGAAGGTCCTTTCTATTTTGGTTCAAAATTATCGAAAGTTTTGAAAAGATACATCATGAATATCTTTGCTAGTCTTAATACTATCATTATCAAGTTCTGAGCTTCTTTGAGGGCTCTCAGCCTCTCCTTTCGTGCCATGCTTCCTCTATGACACTTTCCCCCTCTATCGACATTAACTATATGCTTGTATACTAAATGTCAAATTCAAACTCTCGTTGCTTGTGTAGAGTAAAAGAAAATGAAAAAGTAGAAGAACACAATATTTACAGAACAATTGGTTGGTGTAACGACCGAATTTTTTCGCTATAGGAAAGCCAAAGGGAGAAAATTTTGGGTCGGAAAACTTTTTGGCAGTAGCTTGAAATTTTCCACCCTAGTCCAGAATTTGGACAAAATCGGAGTCATTAAGGTGTAGGGAAATATGATAGCAATCGGGTGAATTATTTATAATTTTGATTACATGAGGGGATAGATAACTCATTAAGGAATCTGTACAACTTTACGAAATTAAAGTTGGGTGAGTAGAGTTTTGGAATCGATCTTAGCGTGAAGGAATTTTCTAAGTGTCGTTGGTTAGAGGTGTGTTATGAAATGAGAATTTTGGAATTTTTTTATTAGCTCACTCTCTCGCTAACCCGCCCTAGCGGGAAATTTTTTCGCTCTAGCGAAGTCGCTACAGCGGGGTGAGGGTCGCTGTGGCGGGCTTGACGCGACTTAAGGTCGTTAATAAACCCCTAAACGACCTTATTTTGCACTTTTTGACTTTTTGAGCTAAGAAATGAACCCATGTGACTCCTTCTCGTTTTCACCATTCTTGAGGCTAAAGGTAAGTTTTTCACTCCCGAATCCATTTTTTGATCCATAAAATGTGATAGAATAGATAATTATTGATCGGGAAGGGTTTTGATAGAGATTCTACGGTGGAAACAACCCTAAATTGGATACTTGGGATATTCATGGGTATGATCTAGGGTTTATAAAATTGTAGTAGTTTCAGATAATTAGTGATTGTTTGTTGATTTCCGTGTTATTATGATTGTTTGTAGACCAAGAACAAGCATAACAAATTCGGAAAGGAAATGATCAAGATTCTTAGGGTTTCAAACTTGTTTCGAGGTGGGTGATGGTTGTGATTCTATGATTGTGTGATGTATGTTTGTCTTGCTTCATTGTGATACTTGTATGTATATGAATGTTGCATTATTGATCACACTTGTTGTAAATGAGATAGACAAGTGGTTATATGTCATGAATCACTTCTTGATTGTATGACGTGAAAGTATACTTGTGTTTGTGATAGTGGTGTGTTCATGGATCAAATTGTCATGTTCCGGCATAACTAATTGGGATCGAATAGCCATGTTCCGGCATAAAAATAGGTTTGGATTGCCACGTTTTGTCATAATTATGAGATCGAATGCCACATTCCGGTATGCTAACAGTTTGGGTTTGGATTCCATGAGAGGACGAATCACTTGACATAATTGTATATATTGAGAAATGAGAAAATGATCGTTGCTCGTAAATGTTAATAATATTCTATATGCTGATATATATGTATGTAATTATAATGTTTTTTGACTTGCTACGTTGAACTTAGTGGGATAGCCACGTGATCCTACCAGTAGACTGTAGTTGTGTACTAATTTTGCACTTGCTCTTACTTTTGTTTAGAATAGGGCATCTTCAAGCGGCTAGTGACAGACATCGTCTAGAAGATATGTGATCGTTCAAATTCAAGGGTGAGCCAATTCTTCCTGGCTCCCATGAGTTCTCCTTTCTTCAATGTCCACATTTCAGACTTAGAGTTTCTAGTAGTTAATTAGTCATTAGTTCGGGGTGTATCCCTTCTTCTTTAGACTTGCTGAATTTAGATGTTTTGGTACATTAACTTTCAGGTTCTAGGTTAATTATTTCGCATCTGTTTTAGTTGATAGACTTTTGTTAAGAGTTTATGATAACTCTATTTATTTTCTTAGTATTTAAGTTGCTTCCGTAATTTAATGCCTTAGTTTTTGGTTAGTTGCTTGATTTGGATCGTAGTAGTGGTTCTCCCACCTGAGAGTTAGTGTGGGTGCCAATCATGATGGTCGGAGTCGTGACAGTTGGATTTATATGTATTAGCTTTTATGTATTTATATATCATTCCCATAAAATTATGCATGCAACATTACTATTCATAACTTTAATTTCTGGATAATGAGTTCTGATAATGAAAGATATGAAATTACTTGTATTGTGTTATGTAGTCGATTTTTTAATTTGTCATCTCGAGATGGATTATTCACGATACATTATTATTTCTAAAATATTTAGTAAAATGATAGGTAGTGTAATCCTACCTTATATTAAAGTAGTAAAGATTGCTTATAAGGTATTTGATTTTAGATAAATAATTTTGATGGATCATCCATACCTTTTATAATATTATGTTGTGTTTTCGAGATGAGTAGATTTATCTTGTTTAATTGATAAGTATTGTATTTAATATTAGATACATTAAATAAAGTAATTGTTGCCCATAAAGTGTTAGATTTTAGATCGATACATAATTGTGTGGTAGTTGCTGTAATTGATGTTGCGAAATAAAGTATCCCATTCTTCAGATATAGTTTTCTTTGATAAGTATCCCATTCTTCAGGTATATTTTTCTTTGATCACAGATCAACAGGTGATCCGTCCTTTAGAATAGAAGTAGTATACGTTGTATCCTAACTCTAAACATATTCTAACTCTAATGTATCTCCTTAGATTTGTAGTTGTACTAGGATTCTACTTGTGGACATATCTAATTGTATAAGTAGCATACATATTATATGCAATTATCACCAAGAAATAATATCCTTCCTTCTCTCTGGTTGTGTGTTTTCTACATAGTATCAGAGAATTGACACACACAAACCTACGCTGCACCAAACTTGTTCAAGAACCAACAACTTCCTCTTTAATGTCAACATATTTGTCCCTCTCAGCTCTTCACTGCACCATCTTATGGTTGCGTGTCCTATCAAACTTAAACCTACCTATTACCTTATATAAGAACACAAATTCTACAACTAATGCAAGTAATGAAGGTGACTAAATTTGTCTAAGAAAAGAATCCCGATGAAGTTGAAAATCTAGTGAAAGATAACAATGGAAAAGCAGTTGATGGACAAGAGAAAGATTCCGACGTAATTGGGATGGGCAAGATGTTTAGCTAAGAACCTGGATCTCAGGAACAATGACTAAAGAGAGCACGCATCTCAGTGGGCCGCTCAACAGTCAAGGAGATATGGGAATACTTGGAGGAAGCCTACCTTCAAGCAACAAAGGATAAAGAGTTCCAACTTAAGCAACAACTGCAGAACATTTAGTTAGGAACAAAGAAACTTTATGAGTACTTAAAAGAATTCAAAGACATATGTGATGGACTTGCTTCCATGCACAAACAGGTTGATGAAGACAACAAAGTCATTAACTTTGCCCAAGGACTAGCCCCAAAGTATAGGACATTAAGAACTGTTCAATTGGAAAGCCCCCCCCCCCCCCCAATCCCACCTTCAATTAATTTGTCAATGCTCTTAGAAGTTTTGACATGAGAGAAGAAGAAGAAGAGGTACCCCAACAAGACTATAACATGGCCCTTACTTCATAGACAAGTAGAGGTTGAGGGAGGTACAATCACAAGAGAGGTAACTCTAGTTTTAACTCAAGAGGAAGAGGATTCAGGGCTTCTGGACAGTCAAATAGTAATCAAAACAGTCAGTATATGCAGACTACAAACATCAACAAAGTAAAATCCACACCTACTCTATGTCAAATACATGGTAGAAATAATCACGCTGCTTTTTTATATCCTTATTTTAGTATTTCTTGACTGTCCATCTAGAGATAAATATATTGCCTAATCTTAAAATCGATTGACCATCTAGAGATAAATATATTGCCTAATCTTAAAATTTAAATAGACCAGAGAATCTAAGATAGAGAATTCGATCAATCTATTAAGGTGAGGTGATTTATGTTCAGGAGTGACGCCCGGACGAACAACTTGGTTGGTCACGAAACATGATGAAATATAAATGCTCGCTAGTTAGAAATGTTTATCCCCGTTCAATGATTTAGTAAGACAACTAACTGGAGTAGACGACTAGAGGTTTGATAGCCGACTCATACAATTAACCCTGCCCATTAGACTTGTTTATCCCCGTTCAATGATTTAGTAAGACAACTAACTGGAGTAGAGGACTAGAGGTTTGATAGCTGACTCATACAATTAACCTTGTGATAGAGTAACTTGGCAACTAAAATTAGTTCTAAGCCAAGAATGTGATACATGAGATTCATTGCATGTCACAACCCTGGAATTTTCCTACTATTGTAAGTAATTTTATTATTCTATTCTTGCATTCATTTTGGCACTTTTAAATAAATAATTAGACCAATATAATTTAGTAAAAATATTTAATTGACAAGTCCTTTGAGTTTGATAATCTATTTTTTAAGAGTAACTATATTACTTGACCACGTATACTTGTGTGTGAAATTGGGAACTAACATGAATATTCTGCAATGTATGTGGATTCTGGTGTAAAATCTCACATGACAAATACATCAGTTAATCTATACGATCTTGGGACAAATAACATAATTTTGGTAATGGTTCGCGATTAGCAATTACACCTGTTGGAAATCTCAATTAGTCAAGTTTGAAAGTTAACAATATACTAGTAGTCCCTAAAATCACAAAGAATCTTCTTTTACTTAGTAAACTTGCAAAAGACTATAATTCTTCAACTCTTGAGTTTGATGAATTTGGTTTTCTTTAAGGATAAGAAGTCAGGAACACCAGCGGCCAATGGCTCTAATGCAAGAGGACTCTTATCACCTAGAAGACAACAATCTCTTTGCCATAATAGCAACACAAGATTGGAAGAAGATAACTACCTCTAGTTCATAGTATGATAGTGAAGATAACCATAGTGACATGGTCAAACATGTGGAAGTTCCGTCAGTAGTTGAGCAAAGTATTGATAACTCTACAAATTTGAATCCTGCAAATATAAGTGTAGATGGCATCAATGAAGCGCAAGTGCCCGATGTACAGTTGACTTCTCAAATCGGCTTAACACTAAGCATACTGATCCTATGGAAACTTTTTGTAAAAAAAAATGAAGGTGCAGAAGAGAATGTAGAGGTCCACCACATGGTCATAAGGCATAAAGCTAAGCAAATGTCCATAACTCACACCTCACTAGCGGCAGAAAAATTTGAGCATGGAACCTACCATTGTGAAACAAGCCCTAACCAGTCTACACTAGTTTGAAACAATGCAAGAAGAAATTGACTTTTTGCACAAAAAAATACACTTGGACCTTTGATACCAAGAACTCCAGGCATGAATGTCATTTGTCTCCAAAATGAGTGTTTAAGATCAAATTAAAGTCAACTGTAACTATAGATAAGTACAAATCCAGGCTAGTGGCAAAGAGATATTCACAACTTGAAGGCACTGCCTTTGAAGAGACCTTTCATCTAGTAGTCAAGGCTACCACAATAATAGCAGTATTATTAGTTGCAGTTAGTCTACAATGTCCCATTAGACAATTAGATGTCGAAAATGCTTTCTTGCATGGACATCTCCAGGAGGAAGTGTTCAATGATCTAACCTCATAACTTTGTTAATGAACAATATCTAATATATTTGCCTACTCAAGAAAATATTATATAGTCTTAAACAGGCAACTAGGTTCTGATTTAATAGGTTCAGCCTCTTTCTACTTCACCTTGCACCTTGGGTTTAAATGTAGTAAGGTAGATTCCTTATTGTTCATATTTGAGTGTAATAGAGCTATAGAGACGATTCTACTTCTATTGTATGTGGATGATATAATAATCACCGGTAGCGCGTCTGAGCTCATTGCAAATACATTCATAGGGCTTGGAAGGGAGTATGCCATAAATGATCTTGGACCATTACATTTTCTTCATAAGAGTTGAGGTAAGGTACTTCAAAGATGATATTCATTTAAATCTAGAAAAGTATGTTGTTGAGCTACTTATGAGGACTGACATGGCTCTAAACCTATTCTAACTCTAATGTATTTCCTTTGATTTGTAGTTGTACTAGGATACTACTTGTGGTTGTATGTAATTGTATAAGTAGCATACATAGTGTACATAATTATCAGTAAGAAATAATATCCTTCCTTCTCTCTGGCTGTGTGTCATTTTACAATTGATACACTTAATGAAATTTAAATTTACGTATCATATCTAAAAAAAGTTAGTGCATGATGCATTACTATTTATGTATTTCGTAAATTGATAGGTATTGTATTGTTACGAAATACATAAAATATGTGATTGTTGCCCATAAGTTGTTTGGTTCAGATCAATACATGTAGTATAAATTAGTATTTATGTATCATGCTTGCATAATTTGACGTAGTTATGTATCATATACAAAAGAAAATTATGAATGATAAACACTGATTTAGTTATAAAAATATTACCGCAGATACATAACAATACATCTGATACATAGGCAATAAAAGATAATGAAATTTGTAATAGTTATAAATCAAATACATAACTCTGAAGTCGAAATCCTTGTTCGACTATGACTTCTCCAACTCTAGATTCTTCATGAATAATAAAAAGCTCATTTTGATTAAATCTGTTTTCAATAAAATCTTCATCTTTAGAAATAAAGATACGACATACATTTTTAAAGTTAATGAAACTAATCGGATAAACCCAATACTAAAAGATGGACCATCATCCATATGTATCAAAATTTCATAGATGAAAAAGTAAAAAAAAAAACTAACTTGAATGACGATAATGAACTAGAAGTATGAAATCTTATTAAGTCGGAGTGTAGCTTATTGGAATTTTTAACCAAACTAAGTCATTATATAAAACAATTTATCAAAGTAATACGTTTTTCTAAAATTTTACAAAACTAATATAAACGTATTTCACGGTAACGTTTTAGGGTATATTTTATTTTTTAAAAACTAACATCATTAGGTTGATGTACGTTACTGTAAATAACGTTTTACTCCTAAAACGTTATTTTCAGTAGTGTTTTACTCCTAAAACGTTACTATGAGTAACGTTTTAGGAGTAAAATGTTACTATGAGTAACGTATATCAATTTGACGCCATCAACTTTTAAAAAATAAAATATATCCTAAAACGTTACTGTGGAATACGTTTATACTAGTTTTGTAAAATTTTAAAAAAACATATTATTTTTGTGAATGGCTTTATATAATGGATTAGTTTGGTCAAAACCTCAGCTTATTGTGTAGGGCAACTTTTCACCTTGTGTTTTGTTGCCCCAAAGTACTTGAAATTTATAGATACTTTATATAAGTTTGTAACATGAAAACAAAAGAGCTGAAAAAACAAGGACCCAATAAGTTGAGCTTATTGTTCGTGTTTTTCTGTAAAAAAAATCTTTTAAAAAAATGAATGAAGAATTATCTCTTGATTAACTTTAAATTATTAGTTAGAGAGAGAAAATATTTAAAATTTTAGAAAAGGAGTGATAGAGGTAACTGATGATGTAGTGGAGGGAAAATAAGCATGAAAAAGGGAGAAAATCGTGGAGTTGGAAGACTGAAAGTTATGTATCCGTAATGCAGAAAATTTAAGATAAAAGAGAGATTTTCGTGTTTTTAAAATAGTAAGGAATAATAGAAAATAAGGTGAAAATGATGTGTAGTTAGGTAATAACTAGACATACTTCACTACCGTATATACTTAGTTTACCTCTAGTTTAAAATATTCATACATAATACAACTTTTATATTTATACCGTATATCTTAAGAGATTTAATATGATATTGATGAATAATTATCTTAAAATTCAAACTCCTTAATTAATGATCCACTAGAAATTCACATTATTTTTCTCTATTCCTTTAATCCTCTCAGTATATATTTGTATCTCTAAATTTCAAAACAAAATCTCTATGAGTTTGTTTAAAAGGGATACTATTACCCCTGTTAAATATTGATGAATGAATTTCTTTTGTTAATATATTAATTTGGATCAACAATCACAATTGCATTAAAGAAATTGATACTTAATACATCAAATTATACATATAAAAAGATAATGAAATTATAACTTTATCGTCGTAACTTATTTCTTAATTCACGCATTTTAGATACATATCACAATTTGATGTATATGCTTATTATGTATTCGAGATACATGTTTTAAATATAACATATGAAATTGATACTTAATACATCAAATTATACATATAAAAGATAATGAAATAATATTAGATCATATAAATAGATGCATGAAATTAATAATATACATATAATAAATACATGAAATTAATGTTAGATACTTATATGGTACATATTAATGTACTTATAGGATACTCGTGTATCTAAGTATTTCGTTTGTTGGATACATCATATATAGATAATAGATATTCATAATTTAGTAATAAAATAAAATAAATCAAATTAGAAGACCAAGGGAGACATGTTTTTGTATTTTATTAATAATATTACTATATTTATTATTTCAAATAATGATAAAATAAAATTAATTCACATAGATACACTCCTTGATTTCCACCTTATATTAAGAGATTCGATTAATTTAAATTTTCAGTTCATTGTCGCTCTATTCTGAAACTCTTCAATTGCTGCTCTAATTAATGAAATTAGTTATAAACAATTAATTTAAACAAATAAAATATGTATATCGATTTTAAAATTTGGCAAATAGAAGTATCTCGCAGATTCAAACTCATGTATCCTATGCACGAAATATAGTACAGAAAGTATTATTTAAAACTATTGGAATATTAATAATTCGGACCTAAACTAGTGAAATTTATGTAGTTTACCCAAAATATATTTAGATTAACAAAGATAGTTGCGTATCATTTTAGCCATATCATAGATCGAAGAAGAGTTGCTTTTCTTCTACGTTACAACACAATTTTATAAGATGATGACATCAATGAGATAACAAACATATGCCGTAAAACCTCTCTAAATTAATATATGTGGGATCATAAAATTTTTATTATTTTATAGAGAAATTATTAATCAATAAATTAAGATTTATCAATTTAAAGAGTGTTCGACATCAAAAAGATTGTTCAAGGATAGAATCTCAAAGAATTTGAGAACCCACTTTAGAAAATGACATTCATAATGATCTCGGTTACCACAATAAAATGAACGTTAATAACTTATTAGATGAGTGAAAATGATACATGTTCAGAGGTCCAAAACATAGAACAAATTGTGGGTATCCTTGGAAAAACATTGTTGATGATAAAGTTAAAAATGATACAATACTTTTGAAAGCAGTTACGCGTAAGAAACAAATATTGCATTTAGAACTTTTCAAAATTTTATGATGCAAATAGAAAAGACAACACTAAAACTTGTGGATGCAGTAAGAAAAGTTAGAGATGAGCTTCAACTAGATTTAAATCTTAACAAAAAACTGAATATAATATAATCATATTTCACTAAATTTTCTTAGATATGATGTACTTTTAAAGAATTGTTAATTTATAATATTAATGGAGCCATATATTTATATATGGATCTTCTGAAATATATTATCTTATCAAAATGAGTGATTTTTTTCATTGGTCCAAGTCGGAACTGTAGAAAATTATTATCTTAGAGAAATTATTAATTAGTCGATTATTAATTTAATAAGATTTTAATGCACAATAAATGATGTGAAATAACCCATATGATACATTTATAGAAATACAAACATAAAACAAACAATTCAATCAACTAGTTTACAAATTATGTATAAAAATGATCGAAATGTATACAATTTATACACCAGCTATGTATAAGTGTATATTATATGTATAGTACATAAATGTTATTTGCATAGTACGTATATATTTAGTATAAGTATTCTCTTCATATACATTGCGTACAAATTTTGTAAACTAGGTCACTTATTTATAATTTTTTTCATGTTTACACAATGACTAGAGTGGAGACCTAGTTACAACTAATGAAACCTTGATAGCTTTTTAGGTCAGCCCATTACGAGCCTCGTCGATTTTGAGTCTACACTTATCGCCATACTAGATCACAAAGCACATAACCAATTACTACACTTATTGTTAGGTTTACGTTTATGCACCATCACTAAACTAGAATATTAAAAGTATTCTAGACACATAATTTTTTATTGAACTATAAGATTTTACACTATTTTTATTTTTTCTAAGATAATACTTCTAGGTCTGAATTAAATAATTTATGTTTTATCGTATTTAAGTAAGATTATTTTAAAAGATTTGAAACTATAGAAATAAAGTCATATTTTTAAGGTTTTGTTTTCAATTTATTCGGAAGAAATGAAAACTTACAAAAATATATGCATTCTTTCAATTCTAATTTTCTCAGCAACTCAAAACTATACCATATAATATTGAGTAGTAAAAGTATGCCACAAAAAAATATAGGGATAATTTCATATATGGCAAATTGAATTTATGAAATAAAATTGTATGAGTATAGTTTACATAATTACATTTTACGGGTATAGCTTATTTTGTTATGTAACTTTTAATTTGCGTGAAACATTTTTTTTAAAAATTTTATATAATATTTTACTTTTTCATTGAATAGTAACAATAGCGCTAAATACGATAACAAACATTTACATAATCCCATGATTTAAGCTAAACAATCAAAATCAAATATTTTCTCAAAAAAGAATTCTATAGCGACGGAAAGACCATACGAAGTTGTTTTCGAGAAACTAAACTCTTTAATGTATATAAAATTTATTATTATTATTATTATTATTATTATTATTATTATTATTATTATTATTATTATTATTATTATAGTATAAGTCTTGATAATATTGATATATGTAATTAAATATTAGGTCTGTGGTACTATGTGAATATCATTAGATTATGATATTGGAGGAATTAAATACTAACCTTAGACTTGAAACTTGGAAAATATGATGATTGAAATGTTATTTGGCATCAAAATTTAGTAACTTGATTAAAGATTTGAGTGAGTCTTGGGTCTTAAGATAGACAAATAGTAATATGAGTGTTGTTAGTTTTGGAATCTTATTATGATCATTCTTTGAATAGATTGTTTTGAGTTGGAAGTTCAACGAAATGGGAAGGCTAAAATCCCGAAGTGATTGTTAAATAGATTGAGGCAAGTGGATTTCTAAACCCTTGTTAGGTGTATGAAATTTGTGTATTTCCTTGTGGTGTGTGTTTGAGAGTAATGTGTTGGTGAAGGATTGACTTGTCCACCTTGATCAATTCTAATGATGAAAAGGGATATTAATAGACATTGAAATTAATTGTTTGTGTGTGATGGTTGGGAATGATACAACTATTGGTGTTATAAAGGCAATATTTATTACCATAGAATGTGGATTGTAATCCGAGAATGTTAAAGCATATGAGTATTACTCGATTTATTATGTGTGATTATGTTCTTTATTGAACCCGTATAATTGTAATAATTGGGGGTAATTATATGTTATAGAGACATTTGATTTATTGAGATGTTGCATCATCCCCTTTATTTGATATGATATTGTGAACATGCATTGACATAAGATTGAGTATGAGTAAAGGTCTAACACGTGAAGATCGTCCGTGTTGAGATCGAGTTATGATTATTTGGAACGTGGAGATCGTCCGTGCGATGGAAAAATTATGATTATAATTTGGGCACGTGGAGATCATCCGTGCGAATTTGTTTGATTTATGATAGTGCATTGAGATCGTTCGTGTCGGTATATGGACCTCGCGAGTCCCCCATCGATGTATTTCCGCGGAGTATCATGTATATATAGTTGAGAGAGTAATTGATATTCTAAGGCATATCATTTCATAATGTCATATTGCATTGCATCCCATGATATCCTTCATTCTTGATGATTATGTGTTTTATTGGTGGTTGGAAAGTACTTGATATTTGATTACCTCTATTTGATGAACTTGATCTTGTGTGTTGCTGATATTGTGAGTGTCTTTTGTGAAAGTTGTGATTGTTGAATATTGAGTTTGTAGTTGAGGATGAATAATATTTTAAAATGAATTTGATGAGACGGGTGCTATGAAAACTGGGAACTATTAGGTTGGACTGATTTTTATGCAGGTTATAGTTGTGGAGGTTCGGTTAATGTGTAAGAAGATGTAACGACCTATTTAGTCATATGTCTATGTTGAAAAGATACCATGGAGATGGAAACTACATTATCCGTTGGGATTCGAACCTGCTTGACGAGAATTTGTCTTATAAGGAGGAACCTGTTGCTATCTTAGATAGAGAAGTCCACAAGTTGAGGTCGAGAGAGATTGCATCCATCAAAGTTCAATGGATCTGTTGAAGAAGCCACTTGGGAGAAGGAGGCAGATATGCAAGAAAGATACCCACATCTGTTTACAGATTCAGGTACTCCTTTTCGCCCTTGTTTTTCTTCTTGTGATCGTTCGAGGACGAACGATGGGTAAATTGGTATCTATTGTAACGACCTGTTTAGTCGTTTTGAGCAGCAGATTTTAATTCTGGAAAAACTGGCTGAGACGACGGACCCCACGACGGACCGTCGAGGGGGTCTCGTTCCAAAACACTTAGAATTCTTAAATTTGGGTACTGAAATCGACTCTCTGAACTTCGTAACGGAATGGCAGGACGGACCGTCGTGGGCACGACGGACCGTCACAGACTCTTCAAGGAAATTGAGTCTATGAACTCTATGACGGAGCAGCAGGACGGACCGTCGCAGGCACGACGGGCCGTCACAGGCTGCGTAATCCCAGTCTGGGTCGGATTTCTTTAAGTGATTTAAGGGACGTTTTGGACTATTCCTGCTTTAATTATAAAGTTAGAGGGTTAATGTTAATAAGTCTAATTACTTGGGGGTTAAAAGAGGTAACCTTAAGTTAATTAGTGGGTTATTATTGCCATATTTTATTCTTGATTACATGCTAATTAGGGTAAAAGAAAGAGGGTTTGAATAAGAAAAATAGAAAGAACAAGAGAGAGAGAGAGGATCGATCGAACGAGGAAGAGAGAAAACGAAGCTTTGGGGAATTGCTTGCTTGATCACTAATCTTCGGTAGAGGTAGGTTATGGTTTTCATGCTCTTCGTAGTAAACTCTTAATAGCGAATGATATGTGTTGGGTTGTATTATAAAGTCTTCTATATGCTTAATTGTATGCTTGCATGAATGTGATTATATGATTGTGATAAAATAAGCATGATGAAGCTATTGAATCCCAAATCTTGATAAAAACCCTAATCTCTTGTTAATGATGATGCCTTGGTATAAAAGAAGGCTTGATGAACTAAAGTAATGAGATTGATGATGCCTTGGTAAGAGAGAAGGCTTGACGAATTGATAGAATGAGATTAGGGGATCGGAGTGTCACGTTCCGACACATAGAATTAAGGGATCGGGTGTCACGAACCGACACGTAGTATTAGGGGGACCGGGTGTCACGAACCGACACGTAGATTTAGGGGATTGGGTGTCACGAACCGACACGTAGATTTAGGGGATCGAGTGTCACGAACCGACATGTAGATTTAGGGGATCGGGTGTCACGAACCGACACGTAGAATTAGGGGATCGGAGTGTCACGTTCCAACACATAGTAGTAGGGGATCGGAGTGTCACGTACCGACACAAGAGGAATAAAGATTAATGAGGGAGCGGAGTGTCACGTACCGACACAAGAGGAATATGGTTAATGAATCTGAAAGATGTTAATATACTCAATCTAATGAACCTAATTCCCAAATGAGTATGGTATTGAGGCTTGAGTCCTCATGTGTGAACTTGGCGGTACTTATTATGATTATGGTACTTGTTATTGCTACATGTTGAGTATTGTAGTTGATTTATGATATTACTTGATATATACTGTTTTCTATTTTGAGTTGGCCGATGATACCTACTCAGTACTTGTGTTTGTACTGACCCCCTACTTTTATGTTTTCTTCTTTGTTATTTGTGGAGTGCACTAAACGTGCCGTCGTCTTCAACTCAACCGCAATTCTAGCCAGTCTTCGTCACATCGGATCTTCAGGGTGAGCTAATGCTTCTAGCTTGGACTGGATCTTCTTCTTCATGTCTTGATGCCTTGAAGTTCCGGCATGGACTAGCTTTTACTTGTTTTAGCTTCTTAGAATACTCTTAGTTTCGTAATTTGATCATAGAAGTTCTTGTGGTGATGACTTCCAGATTTTGGGGAATAATAGATGTTGAATTTTAGAAGTTATTGAATTGGTTTTTATTAATGAGTTTAAGTCTTCCGCATTACTTTCTGTTGATATTATATTGAAATGTTAGGGTTTAGATTGGTTGGTTCGCTCACATAGGAGGGTAAGTGTGGGTGCCACTCGCGGCTCGGTTTTGGGTCGTGACAAACTTGGTATCAGAGCATTAGGTTCGTTGGTCTCATCACACAAGAACGAGTCTAGTAGAGTCTTGAGGAACGGTAGGGGGACGCCTTTACTTTTCTTTGAGAGGCTATAAGACTTTAGGAAAATTCCATTCTTTCTTTCTTTCTTTCATGCTACTACTTGAATCCAATTGGTATCTAGGTGATACAAATTAGTATCTGACCATCTTCACTCTATTTCGCAGATGGTTAGAACTAGAGCAACGACTGCGCCAACACCAACACCGGCAAGACAGGAAGCGTCTGAGCCAGCCACTGGGGCTGTAGCTCGGAGAGGAACAGCGGCAAGAGGCCGTGGTAGAGGTCGTGGGAAGACGTCCTCTAGAGGAAGAGGACAAGTACCTAGCCCATCTGATGCTAGGGCGGTGACTCCTCCACCGACTGAGGAAGTAGTAAGAGAGGGTGAGGAAGGGGAGAATGAACAAGTGCAAAATGAGGAATTGCCACCCCAACCTACCCCAGAGATGATCAATCAGGTTCTTGCTTATCTTAGCGGGTTATCTGATCAGGGTCAGGCACCTCCAGTGTTTTCTGCACCAACACCTCCGGTTTCAGAGGTACGACATGCCGCTGCTGGGGCTCCCCGCATGGATGCCTCATTGGAAATAGGCACATTTCCTCGTCTGACTACAGGGCCTATAATGACAAATGATCAGCATGAACTTTTCAGTAAGTTCTTGAAATTGAAACCTCCAGTCTTCAAGGGTGCTGAATCGGAGGATGCCTACGACTTTCTGGTTGACTGTCATGAGCTACTACACAAGATGGGTATAGTAGAACGGTTTGGTGTTGAGTTTGTGACTTATCAGTTCCAAGGACACGCCAAAATGTGGTGGCGATCACATGTTGAGTGTCAACCGACAGAGGCAACACCTATGACTTGGGCATCATTCTCTAGCTTGTTTATGGAGAAGTACATCCCACGGACTTCGAGGGATAGGAAAAGAGATGAATTCTTAAGTCTAGAGCAAGGTAGGATGTCGGTTACTGCATATGAGGCCAAGTTTCGTGTACTATCCAGATACGCCACCCAACTTTGTTTCAGTCCACAAGAGCGGATTCGTCGTTTTGTGAAGGGGTTGAGGTCAGAGTTGCGGATTTCAGCCTTACAGGTAGCGGCTACGGCAATATCCTTCCAAGAAGTGGTAGATTTTGTGGTAGAGGTGGAAGGAGTGAAGCCAGATGAATTCACCATGGCATCGACATCAAAAAGGTTTCGAAAGGGAGGTGAGTTTAATGGTTCTTACTCCAGAAGACAGGGTTCCGGAGGTTACTCAGTTCGACCAATTCAGTCTTCACTACAAACTGTAGTTGGGGGTCCACCTCAGACGGGTCAACACTTCTCTGAGAGACCTATGCTTGACTCTAGAGAGTGTTATGGATGTGGAGAGACTGGACATATTAGGAGGAATTGTACAAAACAGAGTTATAGACCCCCAATCGCTAGAGGTAGAGGTGGTCATGGTAGAGGCCGTTATTCTGGAGGACGTGGTGGTCGAGGTAATGGTGGTCACCAAAACGGCCGGGGTGATGGGCAAACTGGAGCCACTACATCACAACATGGTAGGGGCAACGGACAGACAAACGATAGGACCCATTGTTACGCTTTCCCCGGGCGGTCTGAAGCGGAGGCATCTGATGCTGTCATCACAGGTAATCTTTTGGTTTGTGATTGCATGGCTTCTGTATTGTTTGATCCCGGATCCACATTTTCTTATGTATCTTCCTCATTTGCTAATGGTCTTAATTTACATTGTGAATTACTTGACATGCCTATTCGTGTTTCTACTCCGGTGGGTGAATCTGTGATAGTTGAAAAGGTATATAGGTCTTGTTTGGTGAATTTTGTGGGGAGCAACACTTATGTAGATTTGGTTATCTTAGAAATGGTTGACTTTGATGTAATTCTGGGTATGACTTGGCTTTCTCCGAATTTTGCGATCTTGGATTGTAATGCTAAAACTGTGACGTTAGCCAAGCCTGGGACAGATCCGTTAGTGTGGGAGGGTGAATACACTTCCAATCCGGTTCGTATCGTCTCCTTTCTTCGTGCTAAGAGAATGGTTAGTAAGGGTTGTTTAGCTTTCTTGGCACACCTCAGGGATGATACTACCCAAGTACCTTCGATTGAGTCGATTTCGGTAGTCCGTGAGTTTTTGGATGTGTTCCCTGCAGATCTTCCTGGTATGCCACCGGATAGGGATATTGACTTCTGTATTGATCTTGAACCGGGTACTTGCCCCATTTCTATACCCCCTTATAGAATGGCTCCCGCGGAATTAAGAGAGTTAAAGGCCCAACTTCAAGAGTTGTTGAGCAAAGGCTTCATTAGACCAAGTGCATCTCCTTGGGGTGCTCCGGTATTATTTGTGAAGAAGAAGAATGGGAGTTTTCGGATGTGCATAGACTATAGACAACTGAATAAGGTAACTATTAAGAACAAGTATCCTCTTCCTCGCATTGATGACTTGTTCGATCAGTTACAAGGTGCTTGTGTCTTTTCTAAGATTGATTTGAGATCCGGTTATCATCAATTGAAAATACGGGCAGCGGATGTGCCAAAGACTGCTTTTCGAACCAGGTATGGGCATTACGAATTTGTAGTGATGTCTTTTGGTCTTACGAATGCCCCTGCTGCGTTCATGAGCTTGATGAACGGTATTTTTAAGCCATATCTGGATCTCTTTGTGATCGTATTTATTGATGATATACTGATATACTCTAAAAGTAAGAAGGAACATGAGGAGCATTTGAGAATTGTATTGGAAATGTTGAGGGAGAAAAAGCTTTATGCCAAGTTCTCTAAGTGTGAGTTTTGGCTAGATGCAGTGTCCTTTTTGGGGCACGTGGTTTCTAAGGATGGAGTGATGGTGGATCCTTCTAAGATTGAGACAGTGAAGAATTGGGTAAGACCTACTAATGTGTCAGAAATAAGGAGCTTTGTTGGTTTAGCTAGCTATTACCGTCGATTCGTCAAGGGATTCTCTTCTATTGCTTCCCAATTGACGAACTTGACTAAGCAGAATGTTCCATTTGTATGGTCGGACGAATGTGAGGAAAACTTTCAGAAGCTCAAGACTTTGTTGACTACTGCACCAATTCTCACCTTGCCCGTTGAGGGTAAGAACTTCATTGTTTATTGTGATGCATCCTATTTGGGTTTGGGTGCAGTGCTAATGCAAGAGAAGAATGTAATTGCTTATGCTTCAAGGCAATTAAAGGTGCATGAACGTAACTATCCAACCCATGATTTGGAATTGGCTGCGGTAGTGTTTGCATTAAAGCAATGGAGACACTATCTATATAGGGTTAAGTGTGAAGTATACACGGATCATCGTAGCCTACAGTATGTCTTTACTCAGAAAGATTTGAACTTGAGACAGAGGAGATGGATGGAACTACTGAAGAACTACGACATCACTATTTTGTATCATCCGGGGAAGGCGAATGTTGTGACAGATGCTTTAAGTAGAAAGGCGGGAAGCATGGGAAGTCTAGCTCACTTGCAAGCTTCTAGACGCCCATTGGCTAGAGAGGTTCAGATTCTGGCTAATGACCTTATGAGGTTAGAAGTAAATGAGAAGGGAGGATTGTTAGCTTGTGTGGAGGCAAGATCTTCCTTCCTTGATAAGATTAAGGGAAAGCAGTTTAATGATGAGAAATTGATCCGGATCCGAGATAAAGTGTTGCAAGGAGAGGCTAAAGAAGCAACAATCGATGAGGAAGGTGTCTTGAGGATTAAGGGAAGGGTATGTGTACCCCGCGTCGATGATTTGATCAACACTATTCTGACAGAGGCTCATAGTTCAAGGTATTCGATACATCCAGGTGCAACCAAGATGTACCGTGACCTAAAGCAACACTTTTGGTGGAGTAGAATGAAGCGTGATATTGTTGATTTTATTGCCAAATGTCCAAACTGTCAACAAGTAAAGTATGAACACGAGAGGCCAGGAGGAACACTTCAGAGAATGCCCATTCCTGAATGGAAGTGGGAGAGAATTGCAATGGATTTTGTGGTTGGTCTTCCAAAGACAATGGGTAAGTATGACTCTATTTGGGTGATTGTTGATAGGTTAACTAAGTCTGCTCATTTCATTCCGGTCAAGGTGACTTACAATGCAGAGAAGTTAGCCAAAATTTACATCTCAGAAATTGTTCGATTGCATGGAGTTCCACTCTCCATTATATCAGATAGAGGTACGCAGTTTACTTCTAAGTTTTGGAAAACACTTCATGCGGAATTGGGTACTAGGTTGGACCTTAGTACTGCGTTCCATCCTCAGACCGATGGTCAGTCTGAGCGAACGATTCAAGTGTTGGAGGACATGCTTCGTGCATGTGTGATAGAATTTGGTGGTCATTGGGATAACTTCTTACCCTTAGCGGAGTTTTCATACAATAACAGTTATCACTCAAGTATTGACATGGCCCCATTTGAAGCATTTTATGGTAGGAGATGTAGGTCTCCCATTGGGTGGTTTGATGCATTTGAGGTTAGACCTTGGGGTACGGACCTTTTGAGGGATTCTTTAGAGAAAGTGAAATCTATTCAAGAAAAGCTTTTGGCGGCGCAAAGTAGGCAAAAAGAATATGCAGATCGAAAGGTTAGAGACTTAGAGTTCATGGAGGGTGAACAAGTCTTGTTGAAGGTTTCGCCCATGAAAGGGGTAATGCGGTTTGGTAAAAGAGGTAAACTAAGCCCAAGGTATATTGGTCCCTTTGAAGTACTTAAGCGAGTAGGGGAGGTGGCTTACGAATTAACCTTGCCTCCACGACTGTCCGGAGTGCATCCGGTATTTCATGTGTCTATGTTGAAAAGATACCATGGAGATGGAAACTACATTATCCGTTGGGATTCGGTCCTGCTTGATGAGAATTTGTCTTATAAGGAGGAACCTGTTGCTATCTTAGATAGAGAAGTCCGCAAGTTGAGGTCGAGAGAGATTGCATCCATCAAAGTTCAATGGAAGAATCGATCGGTTGAAGAAGCCACTTGGGAGAAGGAGGCAGATATGCAAGAAAGATACCCACATCTGTTTACAGATTCAGGTACTCCTTTTCGCCCTTGTTTTTCTTCTTGTGATCGTTCGAGGACGAACGATGGGTAAATTGGTATCTATTGTAACGACCTGTTTAGTCGTTTTGAGCAGCAGATTTTAATTCTGGAAAAACTGGCTGAGACGACGGACCCCACGACGGACCGTCGAGGGGGTCTCGTTCCAAAACACTTAGAATTCTTAAATTTGGGTACTGAAATCGACTCTCTGAACTTCGTAACGGAATGACAGGATGGACCGTCGTGGGCACGACGGACCGTCACAGACTCTTCAAGGAAATTGAGTCTATGAACTCTGTGACGGAGCAGCAGGACAGACCGTCGCAGGCACGACGGGCCGTCACAGGCTGCGTAATCCCAGTCTGGGTCGGATTTCTTTAAGTGATTTAAGGGACGTTTTGGACTATTCCTTCCTGCTTAATTATAAAGTTAGAGGGTTAATGTTAATAAGTCTAATTACTTGGGGGTTAAAAGAGGTAACCTTAAGTTAATTAGTGGGTTATTATTGCCATATTTTATTCTTGATTACATGCTAATTAGGGTAAAAGAAAGAGGGTTTGAATAAGAAAAATAGAAAGAACAAGAGAGAGAGAGGATCGATCGAACGAGGAAGAGAGAAAACGAAGCTTTGGGGAATTGCTTGCTTGATCACTAATCTTCGGTAGAGGTAGGTTATGGTTTTCATGCTCTTCGTAGTAAACTCTTAATAGCGAATGATATGTGTTGGGTTGTATTATAAAGTCTTCTATATGCTTAATTGTATGCTTGCATGAATGTGATTATATGATTGTGATAAAATAAGCATGATGAAGCTATTGAATCCCAAATCTTGAAAAACCCTAATCTCTTTGTTAATGATGATGCCTTGGTATAAGAAAAGGCTTGATGAACTAAAGTAATGAGATTGATGATGCCTTGGTATAAGAGAAGGCTTGACGAATTGATAGAATGAGATTAGGGGATCGGAGTGTCACGTTCCGACACATAGAATTAAGGGATCGGGTGTCACGAACCGACACGTAGTATTAGGGGGACCGGGTGTCACGAACCGATACGTAGATTTAGGGGATTGGGTGTCACGAACCGACACGTAGATTTAGGGGATCGAGTGTCACGAACCGACACGTAGATTTAGGGGATCGGGTGTCACGAACCGACACGTAGAATTAGGGGATCGGAGTGTCACGTTCCGACACATAGTAGTAGGGGATCGGAGTGTCACGTACCGACACAAGAGGAATAAAGATTAATGAGGGAGCGGAGTGTCACGTACCGACACAAGAGGAATATGGTTAATGAATCTTGAAAGATGTTAATATACTCAATCTAATGAACCTAATTCCCAAATGAGTATGGTATTGAGGCTTGAGTCCTCATGTGTGAACTTGGCGGTACTTATTATGATTATGGTACTTGTTATTGCTACATGTTGAGTATTGTAGTTGATTTATGATATTACTTGATATATACTGTTTTCTATTTTGAGTTGGCCGATGATACCTACTCAGTACTTGTGTTTGTACTGACCCCCTACTTTTATGTTTTCTTCTTTGTTATTTATGGAGTGCACTAAACGTGCCGTCGTCTTCAACTCAACCGCAATTCTAGCCAGTCTTCGTCACATCGGATCTTCAGGGTGAGCTAATGCTTCTAGCTTGGACTGGATCTTCTTCTTCATGTCTTGATGCCTTGAAGTTCCGGCATGGACTAGCTTTTACTTGTTTTAGCTTCTTAGAATACTCTTAGTTTCGTAATTTGATCATAGATGTTCTTGTGGTGATGACTTCCAGATTTTGGGAAATAATAGATGTTGAATTTTAGAAGTTATTGAATTGGTTTTTATTAATGAGTTTAAGTCTTCCGCATTACTTTCTGTTGATATTATATTGAAATGTTAGGGTTTAGATTGGTTGGTTCGCTCACATAGGAGGGTAAGTGTGGGTGCCACTCGCGGCTCGGTTTTGGGTCGTGACAGAAGACCTGTATTTTATTCCCTTAGCTTGTGTTTAGAAGTTTACTTGCTGGGTACCATGTGGTTTGATACTCACTCCTTGCTACTAATTTTTTTTTGTAGGTTACTAGCCCGAACATTTGTGATAATTCTCTTTTCCTTGTCCAAGGCTTCTTGTGGAGAATTGTGAGATAGTTGTTTGTTATCTCAGCAGACCTTCTTACTCCTATTTATGATCTTGTTCTATTCGAGAAACAATTTCATTTGAGACTTATTTTTTTCTCTAAATCAATGGTAATATTTTAGAGGCTTGTACACGTGATAATCAAATTTTTGGGATATTTTTGAGTAAATTATGAAATTTTCGCATTTTATTGTAATGGTCAAGGTTAGACTGAATTGTCTTGGTGGGATAAGACGAGTGTCATCACGTCCATTTTTTGGTCGTCACAACATAATATCAGAGCCCCAGGTTCATAGGTTTCACGTGTGAAATCATGTCAAGTTAAAGGGTACATTTATGTATTATGAAGAAAAACTAGCTACAATTGATATTCTTTTCCTTTTATTGATAGATATTTTTTTTATTTCCACTTTTCATGGCATTGCAACATAGAAAATTTGATTTATATTAATTCTTGTTTAATTAGTGATAAATTTCTTTAGGTTATTCGTTATCTCTTTTTGAATTTTAATCAAACCACAAGTCAAACATATATTAATGAAAGATTACAAGTTGACCAAGAAAATTATGTAATCAGTTGATTTGCCTTTACTTTGAGGATTAATAATAAAGTTGTCATATCTATTTCGAATCTCACTTTTATAGTCCATTAATCTTATTACACAATAAAAATTAAAAAAATGTGTCACCTTTACAATGTCTCTTAGTTTATCGTGGAGACGAACACACCCTTAGTACTTGTAACACCTTAATTAGCAATAAATAAATAAATTTTCCTTCTAATTAATGAATGTTAATTTGTGTTTGAATATTAGATAAGTAGTTAATGATCATTTACCTTCTTAGAATAACAACATTAATTTATTTATTTTTTAAAAAAGAAAGATAATTTAAATACTTTTGGTCAACTTCTTTTTAATCTGAAGTGACTAGTAAAAAACTTAGACTAAACATATGCTTAGTGTAATTTAATCAATTTTAAATCATTTTATTTTTTAAAAAATAATATTATTGACCAAGCGATCCATTAAATTACAATTTTATAATCTTTTAACTAGTCGTGCTTTCTAGATTCAACTCGAAAATATTTTGGAAAAGAAAAAAACACAAATCTATACTAAAAATAGAAAAGATCAATTTTTCACTTTTGATTGATGTAAAAAGAAGATTACCAATATCTTGGTATTAAAAAAAAAGAGGTTATGTTCTTAATGTACTCAAATTCAACGTCTGGGATCATTCCGCGTAGCAACAATCAACGGCTTAGATCAAAGACCCCACCAATTTGAATTCAAATTTTTAGAAGTAACGTTACGATTCCGGAGCCTTTAGGTTCGGATCCAAACCTAAAGCATAGAGTAAAAAAATATGTTTATTTTTTATAACTTTCATACTTTTAACTCTCATTTCCCTCAGCTCCAAAAAAAAGTTTCCAATTTGTATCGCCATAAATTGTGAAAAAAATTTGTGGGGTTCATTTTTTTTTACCATTAGTAGAGATTAAGAGAGATTCTTGAAAGTATGTATAAAGTGTTGAAGATGATACTGTATACAATGAATTTGTTTTGAAAAAAAATATTACTTGGGATTGATTCTTGGAGTGTTATGTGCATTTGGGGTTTAAAGATTTTTAGAAATCATACTATTCATTTGGGGTAAAAGTTTTCTTGATTTGACATAAAAAGGATTCTTGAATATGCAAATGAATATTACTGTTTGATTGTGTATGAAGAGAAGGTTCATTTGTGATTTGAGTTCTCTTACATTTCATAAGGGGTTTGTAAAGTTCAAGTTTTTTTTGAACTGTTTCATTATTTTGATGATTTTTAAGAGATTCTTAGGGTTTATGTTCATTTGAGATTAAAGGGTTTTAAGATTGATTACATTTTTATGAGTAAAAAAACTTTCTTGAAATGTGTTAGATTTACTATCAGTTGAAGTGTTTTACAGTTTGAATGATATGTTCTATTTTAACATTGTGTATCTTTTTCTTTGGATGACAGAGTTAAAGGATTAGATTTTTAATGGAGACTCAAACAAGAGGGAGGGGACATGAATACAATTTGGCTTGGAGGAAAGCTGAAGAAGCAGGTTTAGCATTCTTCCTTTCATTATTTTCAGTATTAGTATTTGTTAATTGTTTGATTGAAGTAGTATTGATGTGGGGGTAGAAATTTAAGCTTATGTGGTTTGGATTTTAGAAAGTGTAGCTTATTTATACATACTAAGTGGATATTTGAACACAAATACAAAGTTTGAGCCAAAGCCAATGGGGGCGAAAAGCACTAGCTCCTCCCTTGATATCGTGGCCAATCAGGAGGTGTTAGTTTTGTGTTTTGTGTATCATTTTCCCCTTTTCGTCTCTAACTCTGAGGTAGGAGTAAGGTTGGCGTATACTCTACCCTCCCAAAACCTCACTTTATGGCTTATACTGGGTATGTTGTAGTATTATTTTTCCCTTTTGGGATGAATGTGATTCATGTTGGGATTTTATTGTATTTGTAGCTTTGAGGCGATATCAAGCAACCCACTGGTTGGAATGTTTCGTCGGACCATTAGGTATATCAAGCCAGCCTTCCGAGAGAGAGTTTGTTTCTTGCTTGAGAAGTGGCTTGGTACTTTGCAATTTAATTAACAAAGTTCAAACAGGATCAGTTCCAAAGGTACAACACTCTCTAGTATGCTGAAAGCTGCTCTTTATATACAACATTCGTTTTTCATTCGTTGTTTTTATTGTGTTATTAGGTTGTAGAAAACCACACACCTTCACAGTCAATCATGTGGGATTCTCAGCCATTGCCAGCGTATCAATATTTTGAGAACATTCGGAACTTTTTGGTCGCTGTGGACGATTTAAAGCTACCAGCATTTGAGGCGTCTGTTTTTGAAAGGGTAAAGTTATACTCCCTTTATTTCAATTTGTTTTGTGCTTTTGACTTAGCAAGGAGTTCAAGAAATTAAAGAAGACTTTTGAATCTTGTGGTCTTAAACTAAAGATATATAGAGTGAACCAAAATGTCCAGCAATCTAGTCGTCTTAAACACGCCAGGGGGAAATTTATAACTAAAGAATTGCCAAAAAAAAAAAGAAAAGACTCTTTTTGAAATGGACTAAAGAGGAAGTTACACAAACAAATTGAATCGAAGGGAGTAGCTCATTTTGACTTGTTGAAAGTTTTATAATCTATGGAGGCTGGAAAAAGATATTAACTTCTCACTTATTCTGTGCATTCTTAGGATAACATAGAAGCAGGTTCATCAACTAAGGTTGTGGATTGCATTTTGGAACTTAAAGCATACCATGAGTGGAAGCAAATGACTGGAGGAGTCGGGTTTTATAAGCCTCTACGGTCTCCTCTCTTGACTCCCTCAAGGGGAAGGATTCAATCTCAAACACATGTAACAATCAATTCTGATAGTCGCAGGCGATTGGAAATGTCTGCTAGTTTTCCAAAACAATCACCATCAGAGGATGAAATTCAAAAACTTGAAGGTAAAGTTGAAGGTCTTTAGCTTCTTTGCATTCTTTTACGTTTGCATGCAATTAAAAAAATATTCTGATGCTAAAGAAAGTACTGCATATTTAATAGTTGAAACAAAGTCGCAACTTCTGTTGAGAGTATACTCAATATCATAAGGTTAGTTTTGAGTTGCTGAGAAAACTAGTAACGTTTTTGGTGATTTATTGATCTTGACATGATTTATAATGATGAACAAACTTGTGTTCTATTCTTATTTTCGGAGTCAGTTTCTACTTTCAGTTGACTAATTCATGTTTGTTCTGGTTTCTGAAACTGTATTTTTAGGCATAATTGTCAAGGCTCTAGCTGAAAGAATGGTCGACATGAAGGAAAACATTGGCAATAACTTTTTTGCTTCTTTTCAGAATGGAAATACGGTATGTATGCTTCTGACTGTTTGTGGCTTTTCTTGGAGTCAGTCAATGATCGCTGGTTCATTTCAAGATTTTTTTTCTCCAAAACAGAACCAAGTTGAAATGTTCAGTAGGATCTTCTCTAGCTGCTTCAAGGAACAACTTCAAAACAAGTCCCTTAAGGTAATTGGATTACTCTTGACATGAGAATTTGCCTTGTTTCTATTTCATATCTTCAAAAAGAAATTTTCAATCCTATGTCATCTCCATCCTCCACATGCAGCTAAAGAGAATATGTACTTGTTGGACAGGTTAGATAAAAAATGACGTATTTTCGTTGATAGACTCATCCTTCTTGAACCATATTTTTAGTTAGAATGCATATTTGCATAACATCTCTTAATATGTCATCTCTTTCAGTCTTTTGGTCTTTAAAGATGAAGAGGAAGAAAAAAGAAAAAGGACCTTGTGAGCTTGATGATCTATTTCTTTCTCAAAAAGAGATATTGATGATTTATTAGTTCAATTTCTTAACAAGGTTGTCATTTGATTATAGCGTTCAAACATATGCTAGTAACTCATGTATTAACTTGAAACAGTAGCCTCCTGTTTTCCATGAGAATCCCTCCTACATATTGGCTCAGCAGCATCTATAACTTCATATTTTGAAAGTAAACCTTTAAGAAAAGGGCTACATTATAGTGAAGCTTAGCTACCAAAGAGATGCATGCAACCTAGGTGAAATATTACTTGGAATAATTGTAAGTTATTGTCTCTACTAAGGTAGTGGTGAGGTCGATTGGAAAGCCTCTATACCCTAAAAAGGGAGTGTAAGGTCTACGTACATCCTACACTCCCCAGACCTCACTCGCAGGATTACAACCACGTTTGTTTTTCTTGTTGCTAAATTGATCAGTAAACTAATGTAAAATCTGGATATTATTTCCTGACTGTCCTTCAAATATGATTCATATAGCTTGTAATCCTCCTCATGCAGTTGAACTCAGATCCTTTAAAAGAGATAAGTTGCTCAGAAGACAACTCCACATGCATACCCCTCCAAGATTTATCTAATCTTAGAAGCCGAAAGGTAAGCTTGGTCACCTTTTAAGTATTTTCCCTATTTGTGAACCTTGAAGCATTCAATTTGTCCATCTTGCCATTATGAAAGTAGTTGTTAGAATCTGAGTCTTTTACTTTTGAGTTGATGAGAAATATCTATAAAGTCTTGGGAACTCTATGGAAAGGATTTTGTCGATTTGGCTATTATCAAACTATCTACATGTTTTACTTTTCTTGATACAAGATTTTGTAAAAAGAGTATAGTATTGTAGTATCCGGAGACTATTTGGAAAGATCAAAAGTCAATCTGAATGTAGTGTTATATATACTGCTTGAGTCTAGTTAGAATCCACAATCTCCATTAGTGCAAAGTCCAAATGAATAGGACTTTGCAGACAGAACTTAAGTGTGTATATCAAATATAATGTCCATCATAGTGTCATGCTTCAGCATCATGGTGACCGGTAAATTCTGGTTTTCAGTGTTGCAGAGCTTGCATAAAGAAGGGCAATTGCAACCACTGGACTGTAGTTACAATTCAAGAAAAGGAACTTTCGGTAAGTCTTTCTTGAACTAGATTATAATTTACTATTTACTTACCTTCAGGGCTTTCTATTTGAAATTTGTCCTTGTATGTCATTTGGGTAAATTTTGTCCTCAAGTATCAACAACCACACATGCTTCTTGCCGATCCATAGAAAAGAGTTGATCTGTTATCTGCGCTCAAAACATGTTGAGCATTTCACGTCGCTTAATGTGCACTTAGTTGTACTTGTCTTCATCAAGACTCTAAGTAATACTTTTCCTTGCTAATGAAAGTTCAATTAATGTATCACATATATATTTGAATTTTTTTTTTCTCTATTTGCACCTTTTTTCATCAAAACCCACACTTTTGCGCTTATTTCTTGTGATAACATTGATTAGTCCTTAAGAACTACTAATTTCTTGACAAATAACCTGATCTCCTTTTGCCTCATTTGCTTTATCTCTTGCTTCATTAACATTTTTTGAGCTTGGGGGTCTATTAGAAATAACCTCTCTACCTACAAAGGTAGGGTAAGGTATGTGTACATCCTACTATCCCCATACCCCACTTGTAGGATCATATTGGGTATGTTGTTGTAATAATCAATAGAAGGCCTTATGTGCTTCATGGTACCCAAAATCTAACTTCAGTTGGTAAACAATGCCACCGCATGCGCTTTTTGCACTACCATAGATAGCTAGATGATCTAAACAGAACGGTATGGTCTTTTGCAGTAGAGATGAATACTTGTTGATGACAGTGAACCATAACGCTGTTGAATCTATTGAAAAGTATAAGAATATTAAGTTGTAGCTTGGTTGTCTATGTTTTTTTTTAATCAAGTATATGTATTTCATGCATAAACATTGCCAAATTGACCATATACAAGGGGTAAACCAACAAGTAAGGAATCTACAAAATATGATTCTGTACAAACTCTGCCCAATCATCTATACAACAAGGAACTTCCTATTTATGTCAAAAGAAAATAAGGGAGCAGAGACTACTCCTCAACTGAGAGAAACTCGACTCTACACCTTCAAAAGCTCTCCTATTTCGCTCTTTTCAAACTAGCCACATTAAAGCAAGTGGGACCACATTCCAAGTCCTTCCTCTTCTCCTCCTTCCTCTTCCACCTGAACATTAAATCTTTCACTGTTTTTGGTATTAGCCATGAAGTGCTGATGAACTACCGAAGCAATCCCACCATAACCTCATGGTTGTCGCGCAATGAAGTAGAAGATGATCCCGTCCTTTCACACCTTCTTTCCCATGTAATACCAGCTGACGCATACAACCTCCATTTTCTAAGATTTTCCGCTGTCAAAATCACCCCTCTAAGTATGTGAATTACATGTTAATATATTTTATTTCTATTCCGATTTTTGACTTTTAGACTTCTAGTAACTGTTAATCATGGGTGGTTTGCTGCAAGTGTATTAGTTGTAATGCTTTGATCTGCACAACTTCTTTCCAGTTCAATACATGTTTTTTTTGGGCTAAATACTTTCTTGATTTGATATAGATCACTGTCTTGGATGTCTAATACTTTAAGCTCACAGAATCTTAAGGCGTTGTTATCAAGTACAAAGAAAGAGTTTGAAAATCTGCAGTCTCAGCTGCAAAGTGATCTGAAGCAACTTGGTAGGCTTTTTCTGTAAACAAACCTTTCTATATATCTATATCGACTATCAGTTCTATAATTTGAAAGCTAAGTTGAAATTTTAATTATCCTGGTTTCAGGAGACCAAGTACTGGATATGTCTAATGCTGCTCTTGGATATCATAAGGTTATGAAAGAAAACAGATCCTTGCATAACATGGTTCAGGATCTAAAAGGTATCAACAAGGATTATATCTACAAACAGATAACAATGTGAAAGTCTTTGGTATCGGAGGCATTAGACAGTCAGTACAAAATAACAAAAATAAAGATAAATGGCTTAATCTCTTTTTATCTCTCCCTTTCCATTGTTTTGTGATTGGAGGGAACAGAAAATGATAAATCACAGATTCGAAAATGATGGAAAAAAGCATGTATACAAAGAACATCAACTAAAATAAAATGTTGAGTTACTCTACCCCCATTAAAGAACCTATTGGTATCAGGTTTTGTTCCACAAAGGCTCTCTAATCCTGTTGTGTTAATTTATTCTTCAGGGAATATTAGAGTTTACTGCAGAATAAGGCCCGCCTTGAATGCAGAAGCAAAAACAGCCATAGATTTCATTGGAGAAGATGGTTCTTTGGTTGTAATTGATCCACTAAAATCCTGGAAAGAAGGGAGGAAAATTTTCCAGTTCAACCGTGTTTTCGGTACAAGTGCCACTCAGGGTAAGGATACTGTGTGATACGTTGTACCAGCTGAAGATACAACTTCCATATTTTTATTAAGGTTTTATAGTAGTTACGTTTCTTTTTTTCAGCATTCTTTGACATGCTCACGTAGTATTTTGACATAACGTCTTTACTCCACTTAATTAGTTTTCTTGAGCCGAGGATCTATCGGACTACCTCCCAAGGTAGGGGGTGGGTGGGTGGGGGTAAGGTTTGCGTACACTCTACCCTCTCCAGACCCACTTGTGAGATTACAATGGACACGTTGTTCTCGTTTTATCATGTAACATTGCTTAATTTTGCAGAAGATGTATTTCGAGACACTAAACCGCTTGTAAGATCAGTGATGGATGGTTACAATGTATGCATTTTTGCTTATGGTCAAACTGGATCAGGGAAAACATATACCATGGTAAGAGCTTTGCATACTCGAAAATAAGTCCTTATATTTTCATGCCGAAGCTTCATATCTACTAAATCTCTTGGCAGTCTGGCCCTGGAGGTGGATCAACAAAAGAGTTCGGAATCAATCAATTGGCTCTGAATGATCTATTCATACTATCTGATGAAAGGAAGGACATCATGAGCTATAAGATCCATGTTCAAATGGTCGAGATATACAATGAACAAATTCATGATCTTCTGGCAGACGATTCGTTGCTTACTAAATATCCTTTCACTGAATTATTCCTTAGCTTACACCACATTTCATGAGTTAATTTGAGATACCTCAAGGCAGAAAGTGATATAATTGCACCCTTGACTGTTCATACATTAGAGATTAGAAGCTGCATGAGTGGCAATGGTCTACCTCTGCCTGATGCTAGCATGCATCTTGTGAATTGCGCTACAGATGTTATAGAACTGATGAAACTTGGTGACTTGAACCGTGCTGTTGGCTGTACTGCCATGAACAACCGTAGTAGCCGTTCACACAGGTGAGACTGAACAGTATTTAAGTTATCTTTACTCATTTCCACTCAGACCAACTTAGCAGAGTTATTAAAATTGTCAAGTGTACTTATGTTCACATAAAATACATGCAGTGTGCTGACTGTACACGTGCATGGTGAAGATACATCTGGAAACATAATCCACAGTTGCCTACATTTGGTGGATCTTGCTGGTAGTGAACGAGTTGACAAGTCGGAAGTTACTGGAGACAGCCTCAAAGAGGCTCAACATATTAATAAATCTCTCTCTTGCTTGGCCGATGTGATCACAGCATTGGCGCAGAAGAATTCCCACATCCCATACAGAAACAGCAAACTCACATTACTCTTGCAGAACTCTTTAGGTTTGTGGTGATGCTTTGACTGATCTAGACAACTATTGAGCTAAATAGAAACTTAGGCTTTGAAATATTTTTGAGGAGTTTCTTATTTAACTCAAGTGAGTTCTGCAGTTACAAGTATTTATATTTTGCTAATGCTTTTTGTGGTGTATTTCAGGTGGACATGCGAAAACTTTAATGTTTGCTCATGTCAGTCCTGAAGGGGATTCCTTTGGAGAAACAATTAGTACTCTGAAATTTGCACAGAGGGTTTCGAGTGTGGAACTTGGTGCAGCTCGTTTAAATAAAGAGAGCATCGAAGTTTTAGAGCTCAAGGCAGAGGTAAAATACAATCATTTTATGATATTATCTTTAATGTTGGTTACAAAACAACACCATACCCAGTGTAATCCCACAGGTGGGATTTGGGGAGGGTAGAGTGGCTTAAATGTTGGTTACAAGATAGAGAAGGCTGTATTTTTGTGATTCGGTTGTCGCATTATTGCGTTGTCAATACTGTTCTTTCTTCTGTATGTTGTGTACTCTCCGTTTTGCTTTATTTCGTTGTTGTTACTGCATTCATTTTGTTGTTGGTTACAAGACAGGACAAAGTAAACTTCTTGGGCTTATAATGTTGGATAATGATTCATTTACCTGCCAACTACTGAAATGATTGTAGATTGAGACCCTAAAAAGGGCATTGGCTAACAAGGAAGCACTAACTCCTCAAATTAACAAAACAAAGGAAGCAGCAAGGACACCTTTCCAGAAGCCAAAAGCAATAGGTGAGAGATCCACTCCACGAGCTCGAAGATTAAGCATCGAGAATTGCACCACCACCGTGAGGACAGAAAAGGCAAACCTTGATGATGAGAAGGGATCCAAAACTCCAGCTGTGAAAACTCGTTCGAGAAGATTAAGTTTAGAAGGGCCAAGATTAGCCAGCAAGAATTTTGAACATATTAAATTATTAGAACCCACTAGTAAGCGCAACCAGCAAGAAGTTGTATGCTTACAGCAATCTACTGAGCTTCAGGAGGGAGATGATGTCACAAAATTGTATGATCAAGCCGGTAAAGATAGTTTCCTGAAGGCTCCTCTGAGTCCACCTTTTGCTTTTAGAAGTCAGAAAGCTCCTCAAAGTCCAGCCTCTGGTCTCCAGGCCCCTCGGAGTCCAACTTTTGGTTTTGAAATCCAGCAAGCTCCACAGGGTCTATCTTCTGGTTTCAAAAGTCAGCAGCCACCTCGAAGTCCAACTTCTACCTATAAAAGTCAGCAGGCTCCTTGGAGTCCAACTTCTGGTTTCAAAAGCCTGCAGGCTCCTCGGAGCCCAACTCCTACCTATAAAAGTCAGCAGCCTCCTCGAAGTCCAACTTCCGGTTTCAAAAGCCAACAGGCACCTCTGAGTCCAACTTCTGGTTTCAAAAGCCAGCAGGCTCCTCGGAGTCCAACTCCTACCTACAAAAGTCAGCAGCCTCCTCGCAGTCCAACTTCTGGTTTCAAAAGTCAGCAGACTCCTCTGAGTCCAACTCCTACCTACAAAAGTCAGCAGCCTCCTCGCAGTCCAACTTCTGGTTTCAAAAGCCAGCAGACACCTCTGAGTCCAACTTCTGGTTTCAAAAGCCAGCAGGCTCCTCGGAGTCCAACTCCTCCTACCTACAAAAGTCAGCAGCCTCCTCGCAGTCCAACTTCTGGTTTCAAAAGCCAGCAGACACCTCTGAGTCCAACTTCTGGTTTCAAAAGCCAGCAGGCTCCTCGGAGTCCAACTCCTCCTACCTACAAAAGTCAGCAGCCTCCTCGCAGTCCAACTTCTGGTTTCAAAAGCCAGCAGGCATCTCTGAGTCCAACTTCTGCTTTTAAGAGCTGCAATGCACCTAGGAGTCTGACAAGTGCTGCCACTAAAAGCCAGGGTGTGAAAACAACAGATAACAGAACAAGGATTCTTTCTCTTCAACTACCCAAAACACCTGAGCCACTGATGACCTCTATAAAAGAGAACGAGGCAGGAATGCAAAGTGAGCGTACCATTTCATCTGAAGTCGAGACGCCTACTTTGATTAGCCGTACTCATGGAAAAGGATCTCAAATACGAAGATCACTTCGGACTATTGGGAAGCTGATTAATGGATCTGAAAGAAAGTAAGTGATTCATTGCCTGATCACATTTCAGTTGGTCTTCTTGTGTATTCAATTAATCCATATATATCTATGAACTGAATTTATCTAATGCAGAATTGTGGTTTATTTACTTGTGAAAACTTACAGGAACCAACAGAAAAAGACTGAAGCAGCCCCACTATCGCCTTTGAATTGCCTAAATGAGGAGACGTCATCAATGACATCTAATGCAAGGACACTTCGAAGACAATCCCTAACTGGCATTCCGCCACCAATCATGTCGAGGAGATCTTCACTTGGAGGAGGGAGCTTGCCTGATTCTTGTAAGTAAACGAGATATAATGGTAAAAAATACACCTGAAGTATAACATTTTTGCATGTTTCCTGCCATGAACTATCACTAACTATTTATCAGAAAACCATACCTCAACTATTAGTTGTTCCTTTTTCCTACCTAAACAATGGTGTGTTTTTGTAAATAGTTGGTGATAGTTCAAGAGAATAAAATGAACACATGATAGTTCACATGGTTCTTTACCAAACTCCAAGTAAAATGAAATGTTAAATTTAAGTAAGAAACCAATATTGATCAAATGTGGCATTTACAGAATTGTCGTTCATTTTACAGGTGCAAATGAAAGTAAAAATTTGAAAACTCCTGGAGCTTCAGCTAAGTTAACAAAAAGGTGGCTATGAGGAACAATACTAAGTACTTAACATCAGGGAGCTGACAGGTAGGCATCATCAACAAGTACTAACTACCTGACATCGAGTTAGAGAAGTTTATGCTGCAGCTATTCGCTGCAATTTTAGACGTCGCAATGCTGTTAACATCAACATTTCTGTACAGATTACTGAGGCAGAAAATAGGAACTGAGGGCTAGAAGGAAATAAAATCTCTGTTACTTGAACCATAAAGAAACCTGATAGATGTTAACATTGTTGTATACCAACCAATAACATGATATTTGAATGAAAGTTCATTTTCAAACTGTTTGGCATGCTTTATTTAAGCCGAGGATCTTTGGTAAATAACTTCTCAATCTCTACGAGGTATAGGTAAAATTAATTAGTTTAAAACATTTCTTAATTTAAAGTGTGTAAAAAGGAGAACTAACACGCAGACGCGAAATCAGGATTTGAAGACTCGGGGTGCACCGATATTATCTTAATTTAGGTGATAGCAAAAGTTTTGATGGCTATATTAGGAAAAATCTAATATTGGATTGGTAAAATATATAGATCTATAATAATTGAACTTTGCTTTAATAGCTCAAATAAAATAGGGTTCTGGTAGGGGTCAAACCTTAGTCAAGCAGGTGGGTGCTTTGGCTTGTACTAGCAGCTCAAGTGCACTTCTATGCTCTGCTAACATTTGTTTTACGGCACGTGCGTTCCACGTGTGTATCATATATGTAGTATATGATGTTGTAAAACATAATTAATATTACTAAATTAGAGCTTTATAGTAAAAAATTATAATTAAACAAACATAGGACAAATATTTTTAAATAATTAATTTATACTGTCATAGAGTTACTTGTATATGAGAACAAAATGATCAAATATCATTAAAACATTTTAAATACATTCAAAGTTTAAATAGAAAGAAAGAGACATTTCTTTAATAATAATATCTCTTACTTCACTCAATTTTGTAAACAAATCTAACTGACAAAATAGAAAAAAAAATATCTATCCAAAAACGTTATCAATAGCTTTCCTCTTGAGGTTATGAACATAAACGATGTACACCATTTAAGTAGAAGTTTTGTCTTAAATGTTCATACTTGAAATTTAGTATGTGCATGACACTAATAAGGATTACCATAAGTACTTCAATATTTTATCTTCATATGCAACATATCTTTTACAAACTATTATTACTCAATTAATATTTGAGTAAGACTATCATAGAGAGGTAATTTTATCAAAAAAGTGTACTTGGTTGTTATCATGAATGATGATTATATATACTTCACTAGAATAATTTAATTTTAATATATGAATAACATCACTTATGGTGAAAAACATTTCATTTCATTAAGTTTCTACCTTATCTTTGTGAAATTGTAGTCTTTTCCTTTTTTTCCTGTGGCATACATATCATATATTTGTTGTCTAATGAAAGTAACTAGTATCTTATAGAAGTTGTATCATGATATAAAATATTTTAATTTTTCAATAAAAAAATTAATAGATGAATAAAATTTAAAGTATTATTTATGGAACAATACATAACCAAGGAAGAAGGAAGACGAAAATATATGTTCATGCTGAATTCCCTCTAGTGTTCAATTTGATTTAAATCTCTTGACACCAACACTTTATTTTCTCCGTTAATTTTTACATACATAAAAAAATAAGTATTATCATGATTGTGACTTGTGTTATCATATCATAAGTAAAAGCGAAAATCTATTTTTGAAATAGTAAATTTAACATCAAAACTAAGAATTTAATGGACTACGTTGATACCCATTATTTTAGCAAAATTAGGAAGAAATCCTTCATTTGAAGGAAAAGAATAAAAAATAAATTGAACAAAGAAGTAATATCTTACAATTTTTCGTACTATTCGTTATTGTTCATATATGTTTAATATAATCATCTCTCCCACAACTTTTCGTTACAGTTAACTCATGAAAATGGTAAAAATAAAATAAAAATAGGAGTATGAACTGTTATAAAATGTTATAGTGTGGATGTCCACTACACCAAGAAGTTACTCACCCATTATCTCCACTACTTTTCTCATTGTGAAGATGATCATAACCTCCACCTTTATAATCATTATTCTTGTAACCTTTCACTTTCATAACCTCACTATTATATTCATGTTAATGTCATGTTTATGACTAACTTTTTTTATGCCTCTATGTTACATTATAAATAGAGGCATAAAGGTTCATACTGTATACACTTGAAAATTTGGTGAACACTTGAAAGAAAGAAAGTTATCTCATATTGTTCCTCTTGACTTATATTTTTAATATCTTCATCTGTATATTGTTCTTTTGTTCTTAAGTTTTACAACACGTTATCAGCACGAGTTGCTCATTCTCCGTCAAGAATCAATGGCAGGTGATTTTTATGAATTATCCTAGTAACTTTTTGATTGCATCGTATACTTCATATTCTATATATCATTTGTACAAACAAAACTTGTTTTATAGTTATTCTAAAATGGCAGTAAATTATAATAATCTTCATAACAATGTTGAGAGGGACTATTAAAATGTTTGAATTTATTTTAACTTGGGACTTTTGTATAATTCTTACATGTTCTAATTAATTGATTTTGTTCAGTTTTCTTGTATATTAAGTCAAGTTCAGATTATATTTATGATTTTCGATAATTATTTTTTTTGGTAATGCATTTGGTTTATTAAGGATTGATTGAGGGTAAGACGGTGAATTTAGGTTTCACCGCACCAAGTGAGTAAGACATTGAGTTAAAGTCTTGGTGCACCATGATAATAAGAAGCTGGGTTCAAGTCCCATTGATTTATGGCCAAAGGTGTCTTTATATGAGTAAGACATTGGGTTTAAGTTCTAATGCACTACAGTGATGATATGATGATGACCAACATAAAGTTTTTATACTTTTGACTGGAAGTCATGAAATTTATCCAATTAATTTGCTTCAATCTCTTATGTGAATGTAGCAGCGGTGTATTAGTTTGTCTAAAAATGACAAGTGGTTGAATGTATGAACATGGATATGGTAAAATGTTAATGGTCATCATTGTGGTAATTAAAAAGAAGAACATTATGGGTTCTTAAGATGTTCGTTCAAATGTGAAGGTAATTTTGTCCATTAAAATTGTATAAAAGGTTATTGGACACATTGTTTCTTAAGATGGTCCTTCAAATGTGAAGGTAATTGTTAAAAGTAATTTAAATCAATCAAAGTGGTAGGAGAAATTAAACACATTGTTGTTGGTGCAACCCAATTTAAAAAGTTTTGTAAATCATCAATCAAAATAAATGAATACAAAGTGGTAGTACATTTTGTACATTTGACCTCTTAAAGTGATGTTAAGGTGAGTCAGATAATGCCAAAACATGACAATGAGTTTCTAATAAAAACTTATAGAACATGTACAAATGGTATGGTCCATTTCATGAAAAAAAATGTGACTTGTGTTTGTATGGATAATAAAATGTTCATGTATTGTTGAATGAATGTCAGATCTCACCTCTACGGGAGGTTTGAGAGATTGAAAGAAAATATTTTGACATAAATGATTATTTTGGTTTTATATATATATATATATATATATATATATATATATATATACACACTTTGAGTACTACAAAAATATTGTGGTATGTTTTATAATGAATTATTGGAGGATAGAAGAAAAAAATAATTTTTTTTTTGTAAAGGTTGTGACCATGATCAAAATAAATGTTGTTGTGTGGCAACACAAATTTGTCATTGGTTATCAAGAAATAAGTCTTGAATGTAATAATTTTAACCATGACAATAATAATAATTTTTTCCTTGAAGGAGATGGTCATCATAAGGATGACATTGTGAAAATTGAGGTAGTACACAATCAATTGATAGTTCTGGAAGGGTTAATTTGTTACTATCTGAAGAAATAAAATTATTCATAATATTGAGGTTGTAGTAAGTCTCGAAAGAAACTTTTTAAGTTTCGGAAGGATTGAAAATAAATATTTTTTTTTTACGACAAGGGAAATCCGCAGCCGCTACCCTTTTGGGTGCGCACAGGGTAAAACCCCGCTCCTATGCAATAGCTCACAAACCACATAGGAGAGGTAACCAGCACTAGGCAAGCCTGGTGCGACGAGCTCGACCCAGAAGGCAAACCCCTTGTTTTTGCTTACAAGGGGTTTCGAACTTGAGACCTCCAACATGAAAGTTCCAAGCTCAAACCACTAGGCCACCCCGAAGGGTGAAAACAAATATTATATTGAGACTTAAATTATGAGAAGATTTAATATCTTCAAATTACTACAATCAAAGTGGGTAATAAATATTTACATATAAGATTATCCATTTTGTTCCCGTTGTTTGTTGTATACAAACATGGACATGGTGATGGAATCACATGCAAAAGTAAACTAGATGTTTACTTGAATAAATATCAGCTGGCATAATTGGTTGACCATTCCAATTCTAATGTGATGCAAAAGAAATTGAAAATTCACGTGGCTATATGTTGAAGAAATAAAAGATTCTTCAAGAATTCTCTTTTGTAGCTTGTTCTCATGATAAAATGATCATTGTACCAGCTAAGGTTGGGATTGTATCCCCTAAAATTATTTGAAACATATAAAAAGGTGAACATGGGCTCGTTCATCTACCATGTGGACCGTTAACTATTATGATTTAATAGATGCATTTATGGTATGGTCACATGTGCATTTGTATCAACTTACAAATTGGTTTTGTAAGATTGTTTGCTCGAATTATTAAATTAAGAACACAATTCCAAATTATAAAGTCGCCTTGATAATGTTGGTTGGTTTAGCAGAAATTTTATGCCTCCAATTATAGATAGACCGTTGATTATGAGAACAAATTTCTCAAATAAAATTTGGTATAAGATGAGTTTATTTAACATGTATGCATCAAGCCAACAAGGTTCTCCCAACACAATTGGTTCAGGGTCAGGAACCAAATAATTTTCATTCTAAAAATTTCATGTGTGCACATATTATTTTATTGCTTCACGCATCAAGATGGATCCCCAAATGAGGTTGAGGATGAATGTTAGATTTCCTTACATTAGGGGGAGATATGTGTAGCAACTGTAAATTATGTGTGGGGTGAATTATCTAGATCCTCATTAAGAAAAATGTGAATTTGAAGTTCAGAGATAATTCATTTCCAAATGTAGCAAGAAATTTTGCCAGATGTATTTGCTGACCCAATATTTTAATGAAGCTGCAAATGCTCCAATAAATAGTCCTTGAAAGACAGAGTCTATGGTACACCAGAAGTGTGATAGACCAATCGATTCTAAATGTAAAACTCCTTGATAAAGGAGAGGAACAAATTATCAAAATGGTCATCGCTATTGAGGCAATGCTTTGAAAGAGCACTATTACATAAAATTTCATAAAACCTTGGCAAAGATTCAGGTACCTGAAAACGATGAAAAATGAAGAGATCTCAATAAGTTATGTCGTATTGTAATCGATCTCAAAATGATCGTCAACGGTATATTTGATATGATACAACACTTAATGCTATAAATAGTTACGAGGATCTTAAATTCGAATATGTCGTATATAGTATGGACATATAAATGATTGACACTATTCAAGTGTATTTTATTTCACTTAGAAAAGTGATGCTTTTGAACATATAGTTCATAGATGAAAATATATGTCAGTGAGGGTACAAATGAATCATTGTGCAAATGTATAACCGTAAGATATAAAGTATGATTCGTGATTCGCGGCATAAAGGATTTTCGCAGAAGTCCTGACATTATTAAATGGAGATATCTTCTCCAATGGTGGATGCAATGATACTTATTTTAGTCTGGCAATAAATGAAATACTTGAATATGTATGATCACTAATTATCATGTCTAGCTAGACGATGAATGTTGTATGAAAATTTTTGAACGATTTAAAAGTTCTTAAAATAATTTCATTGAGTACTCAATGGTTCTGAGATTGCTTAACGCAGATAACTAATCTTTTCAACCTCATGAAAGTAATTATAAATTTCATGTATTAGTGCAATTCGTGGACTTATAGATTGTTGGTTATGCAAATGCTAGAATATTATTTGATATACACAACAAAAATTATGTGAAAGGATTTTCATATTATAGTTCAAGCTATGAGAAGAAACTAACAGATCAAGTGACTCAACACATAGAAGATGTGTGATTTTCTTTGAGAAGAAAAGACAAGCTTCAATAAAATTGTAATGATCAATCTCTAAGTTAGAAACTATTTAATTACATTGATGCAGAATATTTGTTTGATCGACATAAAGTTTGATAGTAAATGGGCTATTGTTTACATATGGAGGCACAAAAATATCTTGGCATTCAAAGAATCAACACTAGTAACCCCCTTCTTCAAATCATACAAAAATAACAGTGATCATGAAGTAAGTCGCGAGTATGTTTGGTTGAAATCATGACCTATTATATTCAAGAAGTATGTGATTTTCCTTTGGCAGAGGATATTCCAGCCATCATATACGAAAATAATATATAGCTCAATTGAATGGAGGATACAATCAAAGGAGATCAGACAAAACGTATTTCACCAAAAGTTATTTTCACACATGATCTTCAACAAAATGGTGAGATAGATGTTCAAAAGACTCGTTCAAGTGATAATCTTGTAAACTTATTCACTGAGGATTACCAACATCAATATTTGAGAAGTTGTGATATAAGATTGGAATGCATAGTCTCCGAGATATCAAGTAAAGTTTTTATCACGGGGAGAAAAATACACATTGTACTCTTTCCTTAACCCTGGTTTTGTCCCAAATGGGCTTTCTTGGTAATTTTTTAACGAGGCAACATTCAAACGTATTAAAAGATATGTGTACTCTTTTTCATTCACTAGGATTTTCTCCCCCAGGGTTTTTTCCTAGTAAAGTCTTAATGAAACATATTATCTATGGACATCCAAGGGGGAGTATTATAAAATATTATAATGTGGATGTCCACTACACCAAGAAGTTACTCACCCATTATCTCCACTACTTTCCTCATTATGAAGATGACCATTACATCCACCTTTATAACCATTATTTTGTAACATTTCACTTTCATAACCTCCCCATTATATTCATATTAATGTCATGTTTATGACTACCCTTTTGTATGCCTCTATGTTACACTATAAATAGAGACATAAAGGTTCATATTGTTCCTCTTGACTTATATTTGTATTGTCTTCATCTTTATATTGTTATTTTGTTCTTAAGTATTACAACATGGATGATTTACTGTAATTTTTTCACCAACTCTTTCTTATCATGAGGTACCTCAAATTTTGTTGAGTTTCGAATTTAATCATGTTTTGCAAATAACACTAGAGATTTTTTAGAAGAAGAAGAGTAGAGAACTTAAAGAAATTGTAGTTTAAAAGTGTGAGGAAACTCCTCTATTTATAGCTATCAAATAGGTGTATGAATAAGTGTTAATTGTGCCTTATCCGAAAAATCACAACCTTTAAAAAAATTATATGCTTATCGGAAAAGTCACAACCCTTTGAAAAAGGCACAACTTATCAGAAAAGGTACAACCCTTCAAAAAAATCACAACCCTTTGGAAAAGTCATAACTCATTGAAAAAACAATCCTTTAATTTGAAAACGCATCTACTTTCAATTTAATAAAATTAATAAATGAAAACACATACATCTCCAGCCACTCAAAGTTGTCCGGATAATTCATTTAGACACCTCAACTAATCCTTGTGCCAATTGAACACTTTATTTGTTCAAAAGTCATTCCTATTAGACACAAAATGCTGACATGGAAAAAAACGTGTAATTCACTTTCCTTGAGCGCGTTAATTTATTAAAAATAATATTTTTCTTTTTTTTTCTCTTAATTTATACCCCTAAGTTAATTTTAAAAAAAAAATAACAAAAATGAAGAAGAATAGTTGTCTTCTTCTTCTTCCCTATTTTTGTCTTCTTCTTCTTCCCTATTTCTATCAACCCCAACCCCACCCCAACCCCCATACCCATACACCAGTGGTTATCTTCTTCCCCCATCATTCTAATGATTTCAAAATTCTTAGTATCAGTGGTTATCTCCTTCCCCCACCATTCTGATGGTTTCAAAATTCTTAGCATTTTGTTTCATTTATAAATTTTCGAAGAGATTCTTTTCCCCATCTTTCTCTACCTAAAAAACGAGATGGAGTAAAAAGTTATAATTAATAAAAAAGCTGATGAAAAAAATTGTCGGGTTAAAGATGGAAATGTACAGGGAAGGGAGGGTAGCCATTAATGGAGTTAGAGGAAATGTATGTTTTGTTCCAGTTGAAGGCAGGGAAGTTTAGGTTTTACTCTTTTTTTTTTCTTTTTTTTTACTTTAAAATAATTTTTATTTTTTTTTACTTTATAATATAATGCTTAAATAATTTTTTGGATTAAAAAATAACACGTGTCATTATTTGATTGGTTAAATTGACATGTCAGCGCGAGTGTATTTCACACATCCTCTATTTTTTGTTTATTCTCGAAAAAATGTTCAAATGGTTCAAATTCAGAATGGTTGAAGTGTTCAATAGGTATTACTTCTAGTTGAGGTGTCTAAATGAATAATCGGACAAGTTTGAGTGGCCGCATATGACTTTGGCCTTTATATATATATATATATATATATATATATATATATATATATATATATATATATAAGTGGGAAGAGTTTAAGCCAAAAATATGATTCACAATTTTGCCCTTACGATATTACTTAAATTTTAATTTATTAATTTATTTAAAAAAAATTTGTTGATAATCTCAGCCCTAATTTAATTCTCCAGAAATGTATATTTTTTGTTTAGTGCTCAGCGTCCCTCGATTAGTGTAGCAGCCTTTTTTCGGCGCTCAAGTTCCATTGTCAGAGTCTCCCGATCAGTGTAGTAGCCTTTTCAGCTGATCCAAAACCATTTCAGATTCTTCAGTCATTTATATAAATGTCTCCAGCAACATGTCATTGTCCATTAATTTGTTTCTCTTTTTGTGCCTCATTCAAATACATGAGATAAAAAAAAATTCTCCTCTTTATTTATCTAGCATATTTCGTTTTGTTCTCTTTATCATGTCTCTTCTTGATATTATTATTTATGTGATATTGTTAGCTACGCATAAAAGCTATAACTAGAGACAAACTGCATTTATGATTTTATGAACTCTCCTTGATGCTTGAAACCTTTCTGTCTTGCTTCTCTTCTTGACTAACCTTAATGGCTTCTTTTACTGGGGCTGAGCAGAGGCATCATGCTGCTTTATCAACTCACTTTCAAACTCCTTGCAGCCTGTATTATGGGATATGTTAGGAATTATGAAATACATAAACTTTGCAAGATCACCTACTATAGTCTTCAAGAAAGTTGAACCAAAAATATGATTTTTGACGAAAAGTGTCTTGAATTATTTCGAAGAAGCAGACAAGTGGTAGATTACTTATGTAAAGTCAATACAAATATCTTCCAATTAAATGTAATGGCTGGCGTGTGAGCATCTACTAGTTTTCCCATTGTTTTGAGAAATTGAATGTGGTTTTTATTTGGTGGCCTTAATGTACCCACATCGAATGGGAGTGACAGAAATCGACACACGAAATAATTGAAGGGGGTTCAACATCAGAAATATATATCTAAAAGATTGTTTTAACAATATATAAATGATATAATTTTTCACCGAAGAGTATTCGGATGAATCCTGACTCTGCCTTGTGGAGTATATGTGACAGAGAGTGTATGTAGTAGGGTCTTGAGAACACGGAGATGCTACTCTCACCTATGATTAGGAACCTTTTTCACGATAAAAGACCTGTGGATAGGAATAATACACATCAAATTACTTTCATAAACTTGCATTATTATATACTTTTTATTTAACAACTCAAGTGTTTACAAATATTAAAAGTGATTTTTTCAGTTATTTATTAGTAGGGGATACACGTACATCAATTTCAGCTCAGTTATCTAATAATACATAAACAAAGAAACATGTGTCGATGACGGAAGTGATATTGTTATTCTTGTTATGTCACGCAAATTTGGTATCTTCTTTGTCAATGGCCACTTTGTTTCCGGCATAATACATAAATATGCCCTTTAACTTGACTTCGAATCACATTTATGCCCTTCAACTTCGGGTGTGCACAAGTAGACACTTAAACTTGTATAAAGTTGAACAAATAGACACACATGTCCTACATGTCATTTTTTGTCTTACGTGGTGTCCTACGTGTATTTTGCCATGTAGGACTCATGTATTTATTTATTTGAAAGTTGAATAGTTAAAGAGTCTGTTTGTCCATTATGAAAGTTGGAGGTCAAAGTTAAAATTTGAAGCCAAGTTTAGGATCTAATATATGTATTATGCCCTTTGTTTCCCCTGATTTATGTTTATTGAATGTTCTTTTTCTATGTTTTATTAGTGTTTGGATTATGAAACTGAGTTATGTGATGTCGTTTTTATCATTTTTTAGTTTAGTGGGTGATTGAAATTTATTTTTATATTGGTAATGAATCAGTAACATAAACAAAGAATGTGAAAGATCATTCTTTTTTATTTGGTGTTTTGTAATAAAGATTTCTCATTTGTTTTTTTTTCATGCTTGTGATTAATTTTTTTGGTCTATGAATTGGATATTTGAGAATTTGAGTTCTGCATGCATTCTTTTGCTTTAATAGATAAGCTAACAAGTCGAAAATACAGTCAATAATGCTTGTATTAGGATAAAATTCACATCACATCGCTTGCGATGAGAACAATCATATCTGCAGTGAAATGTATAAAATGCCTCATATGAAAACACACCATCTCTTTCCCATACAGATAAGCTTTACACTGCTTCTGCAGAGTCACATATAGCTGCTACATGGTAGAAAATTTAAGATTCTGTATGCTTTACAAATTTCTAAGAAAAACTAAAATACATTACAATTTAGAGATATATAGTATATTTTGTTTCACATAATAAATTTTGTTGTTTATGTAATTCCTATAAATTCAATAACCTACATGAATTAAATCAACAGTCAATAACCCATTCAAAATTGCGGAAAATGGAAATTTATAGATCGATTCCAAAGATCTTGTTGTTTCAATTATAATATGGAATAAGTGTTACCTATGGAGCATCTTCAGTGTAACGACCTGTTTAGTCGTTTTGAGCAGCAGATTTTATTTCCGGAAAACTGGCTGAGATGACAGACCCCACGACGGACCGTCATGGGCACGACGGACCGTCGCAGGGTCTCGTTTCAAAACACTTAGAAATTCTGAAATTGGGTACTGAAAATCGACTCTCTGAACTTCGTAACGGAATGGCAGGACGGACCGTCACAGGCGTGACGGACCGTCACAGACTCTTTGGTGGAAATTGAGTCTCTGAACCTTGCGACGACCTGCAGGACGGACCGTCGCAGGCACGACGGGCCGTCACAGGTTGCGTAATCCCAGTCTGGGTCGGATTTCTTTAAGTGATTTAAGTGACGTTTTGGACTATTCCTGCCTTAATTATAAAGTTAGTGGGTTAATGTTAATAAGTGTAATTACTTGGGGGTTAAAAGAGGTAACCTTAAGTTAATTAGTGGGTTATTATTGCCATCTTTTATTATTAATTATATGCTAATTAGGGTAAAAGAAAGAGGGTTTGAATAAGGAAAATAGAAAGAACAAAGAGAGAGAGAGAGGATCGAACGAGAGAGAAGAAACGAAGAGGAAAACACAAGGCTTTGGGAAAATTCTTGCTTGATCACTAGTCTTCGGTGGAGGTAGGTTATGGTTTTCATACTATTCATAGTAAACTCTTAATAGCGAATGATATGTATTGATAGTATTGTAAACCCTGCTATGTGCTTAATTGTATGCTTGCATGAATGTGATTATATAATTGTGAATATATAAGCATGATGAAGTTATTGAATCCCAAATCTTGCAAAACCCTAATCTCTTTGTTAATGAAAATGCCTTGGTATGAGAGAAGGCTTGATAAACTAAAGTAATGAGAATGATAATGCTTTGGTATAAGAGGAGGCTTGATGAATTGATAGAATGAGATTAGGGGATCGGAGTGTCACGTTCCGACACATAGAATTAAGGGATCGGGTGTCACGAACCGACACGTAGTATTAGGGGGACCGGGTGTCACGAACCGACACGTAGATTTGGGGGATCGGGTGTCACGAACCGACACGTAGATTTAGGGGATCGGGTGTCACGAACCGACACGTAGATTTAGAGGATCGGGTGTCACGAACCGACACGTAGATTTAGGGGATCGGAGTGTCACGTTCCGACACATAGTAGTAGGGGATCGGAGTGTCACGTACCGACACAAGATGAATAAAGAATATGAGAGAGCAGAGTGTCACGTACCGACACAAGAGAAATAAAGATAATGAATCTTGAAAGATGTTAATATACTCAATCTAATGAATCTAATCCCCAAATGAGTATGGTATTGAGGCTTGAGTCCTCATGTGTGAACTTGACGGTAATTGTTAATGATATAGTACTTGTTGTTGCTACATGTTGAGTATCATAGTTGATTTTATGATATTACTTGGTATATACTGTTTTCTATTTTGAGTTGGCCGATGATATCTACTCAGTACCCGTGTTTTGTACTGACCCCTACTTTTATGTTTTCTTCTTTGTATTTGTGGAGTGCAGCAAACGTGCCGTCGTCTTCGACTCAACAGTAATTCTAGTCAGTCTTCACTACATCGGAAATTCAGGGTGAGCTAATGCTTCTAGCTTGGACTGGATCTTCTTCTTCAAGTCTTGATGCCTTGAACTTTCGGCATGGACTAGCTTTTATTTGTTTTAGCTTCTTAGACATTTTTAGTTTAGAAATTTGAGGATAGATGTTCTTGTGATGATGACTTCCAGATTTTGGGGATAATAATAGTTATTGAATTGATTTTATTAATGAGTTAAGTCTTCCGCATTACTTTTTGTTGATATTATATTGAAATGTTGAGGTTTAGATTGGTTGGTTCGCTCACATAGTAGGTTAAGTGTGGGTGCCAGTCGCGGCTCGGTTTTGGGTCGTGACATTCAGTGACCCCAAAAAGTAAAAAAGAAAGTTCAGCTTCATATTGATGAGAATTTCATCAGCGTATACAAAGATTACCATCAGAAAATGAAGGTTATCCATTTAAATTTATTCGATTATGTTTTTGCTTTGCAATGACTACAAATAAAGCGGAAGGTCAAACAATTTAAAACGTTGATTTGTATTTGCCCCAACATGTTTTCTCACATTGTTAGTTGTACATTGCGCTCTCAAGAGGGATATCTATGTCTACAACGAAAGTACTTGTCCTAACAGAGCAACCCAAACGTCAAAACGGGACATACACAAAGAACATTGTCTACAAAGAAGATTTAGGTATGATAACCTCATATACATATATGTTCATTGTAACACAGATAATTAACTCTTTACGAATCGTGGACTCGCTACAATATTACATTGCTTCATATCTTAGGTTTAGAAGACAAAAGACACACCTATGCAAACATAATCGATTCTTCATCGATCCACCCTCCTCAATAAATTAATGTCATATTTATGATAATGGTTTGAGTCCCTCATTCATCTCACGTAAATTGTGACATTTGACCAAACATGGTATGATTTTATGTTCAAGTTTCTTGTTTGTTGATATTGTATTACATTCTAACTTGTTAGTATTATTATTATTCATAATTTACCATACTTTCATACTTTAGATTTAATGTGTCATATTAAGTTGATGCTATCATAACAGCTTTACAAATGTTTCTTCATACAGAACGAGCCAACTTAGTATGGTTCATGCGTGCAACGCATGTGTCCATGACTAGTATTACTGTAAGTAGGAACAAAAAAAATTTTAAGTTAAATTGCAATTTTACTCCTACTATAAGTTAAAATGTTATAAAAGCATTTGAATAATTAATTTAAATATTAATTGTATCATTTTAATAAAAATATTAATGACTTCTGCACTTCCTTAGATAAATTCCTAATTAAAATATCTTATTTAATAATATTTATCATATATAATCTATATGTATATTTAATTTAATCATCACACACACACATTTATTTGACCCCTACATTAAATTATTATTTTTTAATAAAAACTAATTAAGTAAATATTAAATTCTAAAAAAGTTAATTGACCATCTTTCATTTACTAAATTAACATTGTTGCTCTAATAACTTATGCTTAGAAACTATATTATCATGCAATCATTAATGTTTCAATGCAAAAAAAAAAAAAAATCTTTTTAGAAATTTCTAAGGTTATTTTGTAATTTACAAGTATTTAATATGGTTCATGTATTAGAAAAAAACGTGTTATCTAAGAAAAATTTGTTAATATTCTCATGCATATATATGATGATTAATTTGCATTTATCTAATTATTGAGTATACACATTCATTTTTGGATACTGGACTAGAGTGTCCCAACTATCTAAGTCTAATTATCTTTTAAACTTTGACAAACATATGATTAATGTCCTCTTCCCGATAGAATTAGTAGATGGGAATTTTTACAATTAATTTGAACTTTTACATAGATTGTGATACAATACTTTCATTCAAAATGAATTTGTTGTATATAATTAGTATACATAAAGTCTATTGTATATACACTTAGTACATGTATACCATTGCAATTGATTAAAATATAATTGGAATTGATAAATTACCTTCATTCAAAAGGATTAACATATGTATAACCAGGTTATATATATTTTATACTTAAACAAAGCACTTTTTTAAAAAATATTTTTTAGAAGAATAAAGGTGTGATCTTTAGGAGGGATATGCTTTGTTTAGTTCGTATTTCTTTCTTTGAAAGTAATAAAGGGTCATACATTGAAATATAAGATCATGATTCTTTATTAATATACTTGTGTGATGTAATTTGTAAAAACAATTAATTATAATTTACTTGATCTTTTAACGGTTAAATTATTATACTATATTAATTGATAGAAAAACTTGTTTAATTCGTTCTTAAGAATTTATTGATTACTTATTTATGTTTAATTTTTTTGTAAGGGGTATGTAATATATAATATATAAGACTACTTTTTTATCAATTTGTTTTGAAAGGGTGTAACGAAATTAAAATACGATAAATAATTTGAAATAGAGAAAGTAACATATAATTAAATTATTAATAACTTCTTTAATTCACGGAAAAAATAATGATATAAATATCAAAAAAATAAATATAAATATTTATCCTTATTTATTTATTTATTTATCCTTTTGTCTTATTTTGAGACAGGCAAATTCAATGTATTTACTTTTGATACGGTTTCATATTTTAAATTGTCACTCCATTGATGCTATATTTCTGCATTCTAAGCTCATTTTTTAAAAGAAAAATTGAACATAATTAAATCGGCAAAAAATTTATATATATAAAAAAAAGGGTTGCATTATATATATGGTACAAACCCAAGTCAACCTAAGGGGTCACGTAGTGTAAGACAAATTTGGATAAAATGCATGTTGCTTAACCTAAGTTATCATCACAACCCTACATGCATTTATCATCTTTGGACCAACTAAACCGTAATAATACATGTAGGATGGATGTCTCTATTTATTCAATTTTATATAAGTTTAAATGTCTATTTGTTCACATTCAAGGCTAAAGGTTATAGTTATCGACTGACGTCAAGTTAATAGTCATATTTATGTATTTTGTCTTTATTAAAGATAGAAAAATAGTTAAAAACATTCGACTCAAGTAAGCATATTTAAATTGGTAAAAAAAATTGGATACTACTCAATTTCAAAATCTAGAACCTTAATGGCCACTGCAGTTCCACCAAACAATGTGCCTTTGTACACATAGTCAAAGCTTTCGTCACCAATTAAATTGGATTCATCAAAATTATTTGTCGCTCGTCGAATCTCGCGAAAAGAAACTAAATGATGAGTCCTGATCTCTAATACCTATTCAACATCTTTGAACTTTTCTTTCTTCTGTTGTTTCATTATCCAAATTGAACCTAACAAGAATATCAAAAAGAATGCAACAACCACTGGAGTAACAATTTTTAATAGAACCTCCTTAACAGTTTAAGAATATCAAAAAGGATGCCATATATTAGTAAAATTATTAGCGCTTTACGCGGCAATTTAATATCATGAAATTTATAAAATAATACTTAAAAATTATTCTTAAAACTAAAACACTATATTATTCTACATACAAAATTACATAATACCAAATATTAATAATATAAAAAAAAATTAAAATTATTACATCTTATCATTTATCTTTAATAAAATATTTTGTAGAATTATGTAATTACCTAATGAATGGTATTCATAACTTCTATAGAATCCATGCCTTTTTTTTTTTTTTGAATTCTAATTTTTTTTTTATGTGCATTAATTACCCTATGATATTTGATTATCCGAAATTTTTTGACTAACGAATTTGTATGAACATCTATAATTACCTGAGGAATGATATTCATAACTTATATACGATCTACACCATTCTTTTAGCATTTGGACGAAATAAGAATTCGGATTTTTTTATATTGTGTACTAATCTATAAATATTTTGTACATATGTTCGTTCTAAACATTTTGACTCTAAATTTTATTGAACCATCTATAATTACCTGAAACAATTAGTTCTACTATGTTATCACCTCTTTGAACGTGAAACAACTGAACAATCGAAATAGCAATTCTATATTTACCTTTTCCGAATTTGCTTTTCGTAGTGACTCATCAAATTATAGAATGAAATCTTTAGCATGGAATTTAGAAGGTGTATGATATTCATAGTTTCCATATGTTGCACACTATTCACTACTAGAATTTCGTTGTTTGCCGACTGCTAAATTGGTCAGAATGTAGTCGGAAATTGGAGTTTTCCGATGACTTTCTGACTACTTTTAAGTAGTCGCCAGACTGAGCTTCGGAAAATACTTTTCGACTACAATAGTCGGAATTTGCCGACTATAGTAGTCGCAATATATAAATTAAAACCCGACTATTAAAGTACATGAATTGCTGACTACTGTAGACGGAAAGCTAGTAAAATAATATTTTATTAATTTAAATACTACCGACAACTGTAGTCGAAATATTTTCTAAATAATAATTTATTAATTTAATAATGCCGACTACAGTAATAGATAAATAATATAATAATTAATTATATATTTTCCGATCACTTTGGTCGGTATTTATTAATCATTTTTTAATTTTCTAAACAGTATTCGATAAGAAAGCTATATTTTTAATATATAAAAAATGTTGTTCATTTTGGTACACACCACCTGCTAAATTATACTAGTGTCCATAATGATTTAATAAAACCAAATATCTAACATATTACTAAACATTCAAATTCCATTTGATTCACAAATTCAAAATGGAGTACTCTAAAAGTTGAAGCATCGTATAAATCAAGTCTAATAAGTATTCAATTGTTATTTAAAAGCGAAGTAAATAGTTTATAACAAGTCTAAATGTCATAGCGAATTTCTAAACAACAAGAATATAATCTACTCTTTAAGATTTTTTCATTTAGAGAGACGGTACAGTAATTTTATCTTTTTAATTAATGAATTTATCAACTGAAAAATATTCTATGGTACACTTTTTTAATATTTACTGAATATTTTTGTCCATAAAAATATATGATATGGTCTATTATATTAGAAATCAATCACAAAATAAATGAATAAATATTTTTTTTAGTATTGAATATTTTTAATGATATATTCTAATTGAGCACACCCGGTATCATTTTGTAAGAATACACTACATTGTTGTTGTTTTAATTAAACATATAAAGTTTGTATTTTTTAAGTTAGTAATGAAACCGTATGAAAATATATGTAAATTTGTGACTAATAAAATTAATTTCGATTAGAGAACTTTTTTTATTGTAATTTGTTATTAATAACATTTTAAGTTTCTTACCTTTTCATTTTCTCCTATTAAATAGATAAGAGAGAAACTAATCTTACAAACATAATTGAAACGTTGAATTTAGCATTCCCTAAAATTAATCTCATTATTTTCCCTTCATAAACTAAGAAATATGTATCTCTTTATCTTCATAACTTATATTTCTATAATCTCTAACTCCTCATAACTCTCAAATTTTAAATGTGTAAACTTATGATAATTTATTGTGTTTCTCAATGAATACCTAAATAAATGTGCATTGTAAGACAATCCTTTTTTAAGCAAATGTTATTGTATTCTAATTCATATTTGATGTACTCATGATAGAGGAAAATCTTATTAATTATGTATATTGATTTTTTCTTGCTTTTTAATTAGACATGTTCAAGAGATCAATTCTTGACCACAGAATCTGAATCTTAGGCTCTAAATTTATATTTTTATAATCTTTATAACTCCTCTAACTCTCAAATTTAAAATGTGTAAAATTATGATAATTTATTGTGTTTCTTAATAAATATCTATATAAATGTGTATTGTAAGACAACCCTTTTGAGGCAAATGTTAATGTATTTTAATTCACATTTGATGTACTCATGATGAATCATGTTTTTGTTATTTTATTTATTGTTTTCTTAATCCCACTTTAGTTTATCTATTTTTTATTTCACGTTTTATTTGAAGTAATTGATAAACAAAATCTAATAAATGAAAATATTGATCTCATAATTGAAGATTTTGTAAATTTTTTAGTAAAAAATGTTCTCTTTTTGCTTTCGTTTTCTTATATGTTAATTGCGCTCCATGCAAATATTTTGTAATATTAAATACTTGTATTTTATATACTATGAAAATCATATTTTGTAACTCTTTTAAAGTATAATTAAATATAGATCAAAATAAATATAATAGTGAATATAAATATTTAATATACATTTTATGAAATTTAATAAAATAGGACAAACATATATGCCAAAAAAAATTTATTCATGCATTTGATAAATTAATTTATTTTTGTTAAATATGTATCTTTTGAAAATTTTAAATAAAAGATGAAAATAAATGACTAAATAAGTTGATTTGATTTTTAATATATTTTTTTAAAATAAAATACAAAATTTTGTACATAAAAACTTTTCATATCAGTATGACTAAATAAACACAAAATTATGATTAAGACTTTAAATTATTTCAATATACTAAGTAATGAGTATATATCTTAGGGTGTTCATGTATTAATTTTATATAGAAAGAGGTGTAATCATTGATTTGAGAATGCAAGAAGTATATTTGAAATGAAACATATTATCAGAGTATTCAATTTAATTAACTTTTGAATTTATTATTCTATACACATAATATGTGAAGATGTTTATTATTTATCAAATATTTTTACGTAGTTTATATGAATCTGTTTATCTTTATATTTCATATAAAAGATATATATTAAAATATAGTAAACAAGTTAATAAGTTTTTTTAAAAAAAAAAAAAAATTCTCATTCGAGGTTGAATATATTGAAACTTAATAATAGCGTAACATTTTGGATAACATTCTTAAAAACAAATTTGACAAATGATAACAATTATCTTTGATATAAATGCAACTAAAGAATCTAAAATACCAGTAGATGTGTTTCATGCAAAAATCATACAAATTAAATTCAAAAATGAAATATTCAAAGGATTTTTATCACATCAATATGAAAAAGAATAATAAGACGTGTAGATGTATTTTATTAGTATTTTTCAGTTACTTTATAATATAATTCTTATATACTCAAGAAAAAAAGTACATCGGAATATATGTTTTAATATAAAGATTCAAACTCATTGATATAACAATAAAATGTAGAAAGTGACATATTGACTACCTGTCCAAATGTAACGACCTGTTTAGTCGTTTTGAGCAGCAGATTTTATTTCTGGAAAAACTGGCTGGGACGACGGATACCACGACGGACCGTCATGGGCACGACGGACCGTCGAGGGTGTCTCGTTCCAAAACACTTAGGAATTCTGAAATCTGAGTACTGAAATCGACTCTCTGAACTCTGTGACGGACCTGCAGGACGGACCGTCACAGGTACGACGAACCGTCGTGAGCTCTCGTTTCAAAACACTTCAACTCTTGAAAAGTTGGTACATGGAACGATTCTCTGAACGTCGTGACGGAAGTGCAGGACGGACCGTCGTAGGCACGACGGGCCGTCACAGACTCTTTAAGGAAATTGAGTCCCTGACGAACCTGCATGACGGACCGTCGCAGGCACGACTGGCCGTCACAGGTTGCGTAATCCCAGTCTGGGTCGGATTTCTTACACGTTTTAAGGGACGTTTTGGACTATTCCTACTTTAATCATAAAGTTAGAGGGTTAAGGTTAATAAGTCTAATTACTTGGGGGTTAAAAGAGGTAACCTTAAGTTAATTAGTGGGTTATTATTGCCATCTTTTAAACTTAATTATATACTAATTAGGGTAAAAGAAAGAGGGTTTGAATAAGAAAAATAGAAAGAACAAAGAGAAGGAGAGGGAATCGAACGAGAAGAGAGAAACACAAGGCTTTGGGAAAATTCTTGCCACTAATCTTCGGTGGAGGTAGGTTATGGTTTCCTTTACGATATTCGTAGTAAACTCTTAATAGTGAATGATATGTATTGATAGTATTGTAAACCCTGCTATGTGCTTAATTGTATGCTTGCATGATTGTGATTATATAAGCATGATGAAGTTATTGAATCCCAAATCTTGCAAAACCCTAATCTCTTTGTTAATGGTGATGCCTTAGTATAAGAAAAGGCTTGATGAACTAAAGTAACGAGAATGATAATGATGCCTTGGTATAAGAGAAGGCTTGATGATTGATAGAATGAGATTAGTGGATCGGAGTGTCACGTTCCGACACATAGAATTAAGGGATCGGGTGTCACGAACCGACACCTAGATTTAGGGGATCGGGTGTCACGAACCGACACGTAGATTTAGGGGATCGGGTGTCACGAACCGACACGTAGATTTAGGGGGACCGGGTGTCACGAACCGACACGTAGATTTAGGGGATCGGGTGTCACGAACCGACACGTAGATTTAGGGGATCGGAGTGTCACGTTCCAACACATAGTAGTAGGGGATCGGAGTGTCACGTACCGACACAAGAAGAATAAAGAATATGAGGGAGCGGAGTGTCACGTACCGACACAAGAGAACTAAAGATAATGAATCTTGAAAGATGTTAATATACTCAATCTAATGAATCTAATTCCCAAATGAGTATGGTATTGAGGCTTGAGTCCTCATGTGTGAACTTGACGGTAATTGTTAATGATATAGTACTTGTTGTTGCTACATGTTGAGTATCATAGTTGATTTTATGATATTACTTGATATATATTGTTTTCTATTTTGAGTTGGCCGATGATATCTACTCAGTACCCGTGTTTTGTACTGACCCCTACTTTTATGTTTTCTTCTTTGTTATTTGTGGAGTGCAGCAAACGTGCCGTCGTCTTCGACTCAACAGTAATTCTAGTCAGTCTTCACTACATCGGAAATTCAGGGTGAGCTAATGCTTCTAGCTTGGACTGGGTCTTCTTCTTCAAGTCTTGATGCCTTGAGCTTTCGGCATGGACTAGATTTTATTGTTTTAGCTTCTTAGTCATTTTTAGTTTAGAAGTTTGAGGATAGATGTTCTTGTGATGATGACTTCCAAATTTTAGGAAATAATAGATGTTGAATTTTAATAGTTATTGAATTGGTTTTTATTAATGAGTTTAAGTCTTCCGCATTACTTTCTGTTGATATTATATTGAAATGATAAGGGTTAGATTGGTTGGTTCGCTCACATAAGAGGGTAAATGTGGGTGCCAGTCGCGGCTCGATTTTGGGTCGTGACAACAAAAAAATTACTAAGAAAATATATATTGACATTTGACATATTGATTAATAATGTACTATCCCTCATTTAATAGATTATAGATGTTAAATTTGTGAAGTTTCACTTCGATTGTCATCTCAAAACGATCTTCATAATTAATATATAAGTTTAAAAAATAAAGTGATAATAACGAGAGCTATATAATTGATTGAAAAAAAGGAATCATTTAATATTTATTTTAAAGACCGCGCGAAGCGCGGCCAAATTTCCTAGTTCATTATAAAATCAACATTCATTTTATATAGAAAAGGAACAATCAATAAAAAAATAATTTTATATATATATATATATATATATATATATATATATTTGGAAAGAAAATTGCTAATGTGATTATTTTTAATTTATTTTTTTTTCAAAAGGATATATAAAATTAAAATCGTTACTCTACTTTATTATTAGCAGTTACTCTCTTTCCTTATTATTAGCTAGCATTTTTCATTGAATTTTATCATCAAAACAAATTCTATAACGGCTAAGAACATAGTGGTGCATTTAGTTAATTTACTTTTATTACAAAATAAATGGTAATTTCATTTGAGAATATATTTAAAATTAAATTAACAATAGGACGTTTTCCTAATTCGATATAACTGATTATCTACAAATTAAAAGTGTTTAATTTTTTTAATAATTGCAACACGAATAATTTTATTTAATTTCTGATAGCTATTTAAACTTAGTTAATCCTCACTATTTTCCTAAGCTTCTCTCTACCGCTAATTAAATTCCTTCCAAGGGTTAAAACATGTAAATTTTGATCCTTTTTTTTTTTTTGATCTAGTATATGTATCAAATATTTGTTAATATATGGCTCTCAAGTTCCAACTAATTATAGTCTCCTTGTGAATTATCATTATTTATTTATTTTAATATTTTCATCATTGAAATGATCTAATTGTCCATTCTTCATAAATATAATAAAAATTTGTTTCATTGAGAAATGCGTTTACTTACAAATTATACCGAACAAGTTGAGGCTTATAAAATTCAGTAACATTATTTTTCATCAATAAATTTTTAATCCTTTTAAATTTTACGAATTATAAATTTGTAGAGGATAAATATTATATATTTTAACTATATTTACAAAGTTAGATTATTATTTTTTTAACCTTTACTTTGTAATCTATAATTTTCTACATAAGATATGAGTTATATTAACAAATGCTTTTTAATGTTAGAATATATACTTTTAAATTTGAAAGTTAGAGAAGTTTGTAATTGCAAAATTTTAAAACTCTAAGCTATGACTAAAGTAATTATAAAATAGGTCATATGATAAGTTTTCAAATTAATTTGAGAAAATATTAAATTTGTATGCATATAAATTTCAATCAAAATTTAGTTAATATATATTTCTTACTCATATTGATAAAGACAATCAATCACCATTGAGTAAGAAAATATAGAAAATAAATGTAAATGTAAAATATTTTTTTAAAAAAAAAAAACATAAGGTGATATACCATTTGACAAGTGCAAATAGAGATGTCAATCGTTGTTATTTTAATTTATTTTATCATCAAAAATATCAAACAAGTTTCATTGAACATAATAACGTATCAAATAAATAAAAGAAAAATCATAAAAAGAATAAGGATAACAAGCAACAGAAAAATAGAAACAACAAAGCTCCTTGGGAGCAAATTTAGAGATGAAGAGAAGAGCTCAAAATTGACAAAATTTCGTCGGTTTTAATGTAAATAATACTTAAATTGTTAAAGATAAGCCTTAGATGTATAAAAATTGAAATTACGCAAAATTTTATCTAATATCCTATTTAGTATGATATTCTATATGATTTACTAACTACAAATTGCATAATATTCCTTTTTTAAAGAAAAAATAATAATCAAATGCCTTGGATATATATTACTAATAACTCAGCATATGTATATTTTGTAAATTTGGTCGTCTTTTTGTGAGTATTAACTTCTGTATATTTTGTAAATTTGGTAAAAAAAATGAGGTATCCGTCTTAGGCCTCTAAATTTGAGGAGGCTCATTTTTTTTTAGTAATAGTAAAATTATCTCAAGTCGTGTACACAAAAAAAATTATGTATTTTATCTTTCACTTTATTTGTTTTTTTTAGTTCGTTTTGAAACATTAAAGAATGCTTCTTATTTTTTGGTCAATTTTTGACTTAGATTTTTATACATTAAATTCTTTTTTTTTTAGCATTTAGAGGCCTCAAAATAAGAATTCAGAATTTTACTTAATTTTTCATGTGCATTAGTCTATGAATATTTTGAAAATATGACCGTCCAAAACTTTTAAACCCCATATTTTGAAAAAACAACCGCAATTATACCGTGAATGATATTTATAGTTATAATAGCATTTGAATTTTACTTAATTTTCATGTGTATTAATATATAAATGTTTTATAAATATGATCGTCCAAAACTTTTTAACCCCATATTTTGAAGGTTCATACATAGTCACGTAATGAATAATATTCATAGCTTCTATTGGATTCCCGCCACTTTCTTTTTAGCATTAAGAGGATCACAAATAGAAATTCTCAATTTTTCGTGTATATACTACTCATATTTTGTATATATTGTTGTCCAAACTTTTTTTACCTGATCAATGTTTTGGAATACTGTTAACAGGTTCCGTTTCGCCTCATATTTTGTTGGTCTATTCGAAGATACCAATAAGAATGTGTAAAAAGTAGCACATTCTTGCAGTAATGTCATTTACAACAAAATTTACTACTAAGAAACAGCAAAAAAATTACAAGTACAAAATTCCAGAATTTTGTTTTCTTTTGCCATTACCTGCCAGGATTGTCAATGGTAAAACCAGCTATCTCTAATGTCGAGGCAATGGAGGGGTATATGACATAACCAGGTAGACGGTGCTAAATACGTGCAAATTGCAACTTATAGAGCTGTGTTCCTGAGAACCCTGTTCATATGAGCTTAAATCTGCACGAGCAATTTCTCCGGTACAATAGGTTCCTGAGAAAGTAACCCCAGGGAACTTCTCCAAGAAAGGTGAGCCGTCTACATTAGGTTCACCAAAAAATAACTTGCCACGACCACAACAAGCAAACATTATACCACCAAACACAGGCTTCTTGAGTGTAGCTACGCCATTGCTATTAGTATGATCATCACGTTCGTTGTTAAGAAGTTGCTTCAAATGTCTGAAGTTATTTGCAACAGTGTTGCAAGAAGCACGGGCTAAATCAGAACTTGCATGGTAAAACCGGAAGGAGTCTCCACTTCTGATACCAACACCATGGACATACAGATACTCCTCATCACCACTGCAAATTCTTACAATTAGTTACAGAAGTGAAGAGTACAACGAAAAGTGTACTAGACTATGAGCATAGTGGTTTCAACTAAAATTAACATGGCTTTCCACGTTAGCAGAAACAAACTTAGGTGAGGAGGACTCCCCATTCTTTCCAAGAACCATGTAAACTTCCTGGACAATAGTCCCTCTACCAGCATGTGCAAATCATCGCCTCAGGACACCAAAAATGTAGTAAAGACAGAGAGCAGAACATTCAAACATCATAAGTGAAGACCAGAAATGGATAATCAAGTGCATTAATTACCTTAAAACCTCATGGAATTCATGTGTACTTATCCAGCTTGGTTTTTCCTGGCCAATAGAGCATTTCCTTCTCTTTGTAACTCCAATATATAGAACTGGACAATTGTTATGACCTCCAAGCTGGAAAAATCAAATAATAGAGAAACATCTCGAGTCAGAGAATAATGTGAACATGTATGAAAAGAAATGGAACTTGGGCCCAATCCAACCCCACAAGCTACCTCATGGGGTGAGGATTGCCCAAGACAATATAAAAAGACCAATTCATCGTACTCACACCATTGTGGAAACTCAACACCTCCTCGCACTCCGATAATACAAGATAGGGGCCTAACATCGAGCAAAATTGGGATGAGTCTGGCTCTTATGCCATGTAAAGAAATGGACCTTAGGCAAGGATTGTCTAATCCATATATAAAGAAACCAGTTTTCCATCCCCACACTGATGTGGAAACTCAACAATGTTCATGGGTTGACACACACACACATGAGTAGCATATAAACTAGGAGAGCAAAATATATCATTACTTAAGACAACTTCGAAGTTCTAAATGGCTAAGTAAAAAATAATCTCCAACCCACAAGAAACCTTCACTTTCAAATTAGGCATTATAGAAACCACTATGGAACTCGATTAACGAAAGCAATTTTCTTTTTTTGGTTCATCTCGATGATTTTTATTTTTTTTTTAGAAGTTTTATTATTCATATCTTATTATATGTCTTTTGCAATTGTGCATGCAACAATAGATCAAATAATAAACGTACTTCTATAAAGTAATTCTTATGAAAAGGGGTAGTAAACATACTTCTGTAGAAAAAACGTACTTCTATAAAGTATTCTTATGAAAAGGGGTAGTAGACATACTTCTGTGAAAAACTTTTTATAGCCTTGATTTGTAAGGTCTGCATTCTTTGAGATTTACCAATGGAATTTGAAAATAAGTAAAGACAGGATGATAGACTCTAATCATCCAAATATCTCCAATATGCCATTATGCATCTCTCTAAACACATTGCATGCTCATCCCTGCTAAAGTGAGGCAAGAGTATTCTGGCATTTGATGGATCTCCCCACAATTCTGAACTTAAAAGGCTTCACTATGGTGGAGGAATCAGAGGAGGAGGAAACGAGACTAGTTACACTACACATCTCGTAACCATTTGATAGTCACCTTTTTAACAAACCAGCTGTAAATTACTTCCTTCAGAAACTAGCTAGTTAAAATCTAGTGCTGAAACATTAACTACCAATTTACTTCACAAGATGTACTACCTTACCTCATCATAAATCTGATCTAAAATAGTCTGACCATCCAGACTTCCATGAACTGCTTCTCTTTTTGCAGTGAGCCAAGTTGAGTAGTCAAGGGATCTCCCCCTAACAGAAACAGCTTTGTATGTAGGCCCAATCGATGAAATGCCAGTGGATAACATTACGTGAAACTGAGTTTCCCCAACACCTGTTTAAAGGGTCCGAGAAAATGACTGCCACAATAAATCCCTTGACTTATAATATACTAAATTATACAAAGTAACATGAATATTAACTAGAAGATGAGGAATCTAATACTTTAAACTATATTTACAGATAGAACTGCAAAAAAAGCAGCGGCATGACTCTAAAAATACTGAGAATTTTCAAAAAGTACCAAGGAGATGCACCTAAAAGATCATGAACAACAACAAATTTAAAAGAGGATAAAATTTCATTTGAGAAAGCACATGGGGTAGCACTTACTGAAGTTATTCAGAAAAATACAGGTCAAATGTACTACACGGTGCTCAAGCTATAAATTTTTCAGAATACAGCGACCTAGTGAACAATACATACTGTTTTCCAAGGACTGACATCGCTACTTTCCATCAATTTTCGAAATATGATCCACCAATTCCGCAAGGCCCAAAATTTTGCAGGTCCATTTGAAATGACCCAGTGAATGATACTTAGTGCCTCTACCAAACTGACGTCGCTTTTTTTTTTTGGGAGTTTCGGGGTCACAACATAAGAATTCTGGACTATCTCAATTTTTCCCGTGTAATTATACATGAATTTTTCGGAATACGATTGCCTGACTCTGTTTGACCCAGTATTGTGAATGGCGAGCGCCTCAACCCCAAAGGCGAGAGGTGAGGCGAGCCCTTCTCGCCATTTCACACTGAGGCGAGACATGGAAAAGGCGAGCATGGCGAGGTATGGCTAGCTAATTGCGAAAAGAATGGCGGCGCCTTTTTGATTTTAAATTTTTTAAAAGATTTGACTTGACAATATTAGTCAAAATTAGGGGGTTTTTTCTATTTTCAAAATTTGCTGCTCCAGTCGCAATCTCTTCTCCCCGACTCCTCTTCCCCTCGCGTCTAGTTGCTGCTCCAGTGCTCCTCTTCCCCTCGCGTCGCATATCTTCTCCTAGATAGTCGACTCCATCATCTTCGAGTTGCTGCACTGAGGTATATCTCTTTTTTTTTTTCTTTTGATCTTTTCAGTTCTTTCTTCTTCTTCTTGAGATGCACCATACACGAGTTTCTCTGTATTTTTCCTTCAGTCCTTCACTGCTGACTCCTCTGTTTTTTTTTCTCTGTTCACCGCTTACTGCTAGAAGATCCTTCACTGCTCTAATTTTTTTCTGTTCACTGCTTACTGCTACTGCCTATAATTTTCAAGAGTTGGATAGTTTTGAAGAAGAACAAACTTTTAGAGTTCTAGTGTTGTCTTTTGAATTATTGGGTCTTTAAAGTTTTAGACTTTTTACTATCTACTATTAGTTTTTGAATTGAATATTTGCTAATATATGTTATTGGCATTGAGATTTTGGATATTTATATATGCAATTAAGTATTTTTAATTTTTGGTATTAATTGGTGCCTTTTTGAAAAAAGGCGAGCGCCTCACCACCTAGGGCCTTTCGCCGTCCAAAACACTGGTTTGACCCCAAATTGTGGGTCCACTCAAAACAAAATAATGAAAGAAACTCATTGCTTTTCCATGTTCGATGTCACTTTTTTTAGAATTTTGTAATCATGAAATGGGAATTCAATATTACCTCAATTTTTATGTATTCGTCCATGACATTTTCTGGAATACGATTGACCAATAGAACCGACCTAAACAACGATACTACTTGTATCTCAAGGAGCAACATCTCTTTTTTCTTTTTGAGTTTCGGGGTCATGAAACAAGAATTCTTTTTTTTTTTTTTTATGACAAGGAAAACCCACAGTCGCTACCCTTTGAGTGCGCACGGGGTAAAACCCCCGTTCCTATGCAATAGCTCATAGACCACACAGGAGAGGTAACCCGCACTACGCAAGCTCGGTGCCACGAGCTCGGCCCAGAAGGCAAACCCCTTGCTTTCGCTGGCAAGGGGTTTCGAACCCGAGACCTTCAACATGGAAACCCCTCATTTCATGTGTACTAGTCCATGAAGTTTTTGAAAATATGATCGACTGACTTTATTTCATTTCATTCTATTGATTGGTTCAAGAGTCATCATATTAGTGTTTTGGGAAAATGCCTACCTAGTTTGGCCCCAAATCTAGTGGGTCAATTCAATATGATCGACTCAAAGATACTCATTGTTTTTCAAGGGCCGACGTCACTTTAGAATTTCGCGGTCACAAAACTAGAATTCAGCTAAGTTGCTCGGACTTGAGTGCAGGTGTCCGATACCGGTGCGGATCTAGAGGTCGGGTCCTTCATAATCTAGGCTTTAAGATTCGGGGATACGGAACCATGTATGGATACTGGTGCGAGGATTCGCCTAAAATAGTTAAATTATCTAAAAATAGAGTTGTAAAACCTAAATTATAAGATATTATGTGGAGAACTTGACGAGAATCATTGAAAGAAATTGAAGGAAAATGAGTGACATAGAAATTTCTATATAAAAGGTATTTCATATCTTCAATTTCACCTTATCCTTTGGATTGATTATAGGTATCATTAAAATTGTCCAGACTTTCCCCATAGATTTTGGTCAAAGTACCCAAAATCTGTTGACCAAATCGGTCACGGATCTCACGCCCATGTCGTATCGACACGGGTACGGCACCAATAGTGAAAAGTCCAAGCAACTTAGAAATTCAAAATTATCTCATCTTTCAATGTATATATTAGTCGATGAATTTTCCGGAATACGATCGACAGAATCCATTTGGCCCCCAATTTGTGGGTCCATTCAGAATGACCTAGTGAACGATACCTTATTGCCTCTACAGGACCAACTTTGCTTATTTTAGAGTAGGGTCATAAAACAAGACTTGAGGATTATCTCAGTTTTTCGTGTGTATAATACATGAATTTTTTAAAATTTGATCCACTAAATTGGTATGACCCAAAATATTTGTGGATCCATTCAAGACAACCTATTGAACGATACTTATTGTTTCTCAGGGACCAATATCGTTTTTTTGGAGCTTGTGTCACGAAACTAGAATACAAGATTATCTCATTTTTTCGTGCCTATTAGTCTATGATTTTTATCAAATTTTTGAGATCACGAATATGTCCATGAATTTTATGACTTCGAAATACGATCAACCGACTTTGTCTGGCCCTAAATTTTGTGGATCCACTCAAAACGAACTAGTGATTGATACTTTTTTGTTTCACAAGGACCAAAGTTGTTTTTTGGAGTTCCGAGGTCACAAAACTAGAATTCAAGATCATCTTAGCTTTTCAAGTGTAGTTCATGAAATTTTCAAAATACAATCGACCAACTTTGTTTGGCCCCACTTTTGGATCCATTCAAAACTGCCTAATGAACAATACTCATTGTTTTATTTGTTTCTCAAGAACTAACGTTGCTTTCTTTTTAGTTTCGGGATCACGAATCAGGAATTTAGGATTATCTCTACTTTTTGTGCCTATTAGTCTATGAATTTTCAAGTTTTTAGGTCACAAAATAGGAAATCATGATCATCTCGGCTTTTCATGTTTAAGTCTATGAATTTTATGAAATATGATTGAACAACTCTGTTTGAACCCGTATTCTTTAAAGGTCCATTCGGAACGACCTAATGAGCGAAGCATATTGTTTCTTAAGGACACATGTTGCTTTTTGGTGTTTCGGGGCACAAATCTGAAATTCGGGACTTTCTTAGCTTTTTGTGTGTATTAGGGCCCGTTTGGATGGGCTTAATAAAAGCAGCTTTAAAAAAGCACTTTTAAAAGTGCTGAAACTTATTTTTAAAATAAGCAGTTATGCGTTTGGATAAAAGTGCTGAAGTTGTTATGTCAAACGTGAAAAGGGAAAAATGGAAGAAAGAAATGTTAGGGTTACATGGGTAATTTGGAAATTGTATAAAAATATTAAGCACAAAAAGATAAAAATGTGGTCAACTTAAAACAACTTATAAGCTAAAAAAAAAGCACCCCTACCCCAGCTTTTAACTTTTGGCTTAAAATAAGTTTTTTTTAACTTAAAATAAGCTGTTTTGAGTATTGCCAAACAGCTAAATAAGTCAAAAACCAGCTTTTAAGCTGAGCCAAACAGGCTCTTAGTCCATGTGTTTTTCCAGACTACGACAACCCGGCTTAATTTGGCCCCAAATTTTGTGGGTCTATTAGAAATGACTTAGTGAACAATACTCCTTCCTGACGATATTGTAAAATAGAATTTTTGTTATCGGACAAACAGGATCACAACTGAAACCGTAAAATTTTAATCAAAAAGCAACACGTACCAGGAGGTTTGCCTCTATCCCTTGAAAATAAAAGAACAACAGCAGCTGAACTTGCCGCTTTGTTATTAGAAGGATTAATTGCAGTTTCACCTCGGTATAAAAACTGAGAACCTCCGTCACCCACAATGACAGTCTCAGTGGAGAAGGCATAATCTACAAACACGAAATGTGACACTTAAAATATAACTTGTTTCTCGCAGAATCAAATACAAAGGCATATTTGCATCCATTAAATGTGAACAAATAAAGTTTTTTACAAATGAACAATTATGAAGCCAACTCACCAAACTTTTCAAGGACAAATTTGATGTCAGTATCCTCATCCTAGAACAACATTCAAATGGATTTTGTTACCACTTAAATGTAAAAAGAAAGAAGGTTGATCATATATACTAGAAAAGCAAAAACTCCAATCCCTCAGAGTTCATTCCAGCATTTTAATCCGACATACTCTAAATCCAAAATGACTAGTCCAGACACTCATAGAGAATCTGAATTGCATAAGAACTAATTTTATCCCCTTATCCACAATTATAGAATATTAGGCATCATTGGAATAAACTGCTTTGCCGCAGGGGTGCCAGAAATAACAAAATGATAGGTTTACAACACTTTGGACTTACAGAAAATAACAAAATCCCCACCGGTGATGCTGATCCAGAACGAGAGGATGAGCGTTCCCTGACACTGAGCACGAGATCATCAATCATGAGTACTTGATTTCCCTGAAATTTGTTCTCCCCAAGTTAGTATATCCCATTTTGAATAAAGTTAGCGCAAATTCTCTAGTAGGAACTTCATAAAAAATGAACTGAAGATCAAGCTAAAAGGTGGAAGTTCAAATTTCTCTCAATAAGGCAGGCATTCATATTTTAAAGATATGTTAGAACTACTGGAGCAAAATATTACCGGAGTGTTTGATAATGGGATTAAATCAATTGCCAGTCCTGGCAAGAAGCCAACAGTTAGTAAAGCACCGTGGATCTCATTACCAAGATCGGCATGAGCCTCATCATCATCATCAAACGTGTCCCACTGAACCTGGAAAAGACATCATTTTTCTGCACTTCAATTCTTGTTAAAAGCAGTCAGAATGCAATCCCAAATAGGTTCTAATCTATATCCATTAGATTTACCTCTTCAAACTCATTGGTGGTAGCATTTTGCCCAAAAATTCCTTGGGATATCGAAGTGATTATTGGAATTTGGGAGCCAAATCTACCAGCGATCTGCAGAAATAATTCATATAATGACTGGAAATGATGTTATTCAGGTTACTACTGTAACAAAGTACAATACATCAATTGAAACAACAAAAAGGAGGCTATAGCTATGATAAAAATTAGGTAAAATGTTTGTAGGTTATTATACCCTAACACAAATTACTACATAACCATATGATCTCTCCTTTCTTTCTGATTAAGAACCAGTGGATCTCTTTCTCTCCTAAAAGCCTTAAGCCAAAAATGTTCCCAACATTCCTACAATTGGGTAGGGCAATTATTGAGTTTAACAGGTCTATTACTAATATATTCCTCACCGTATTTTACTACGCTTCATTCTCTTATCTTTTGCACATTATCTCATCCTTCTCAGTTCTTCTATTTCATTTTAAACCTCTTCAAAAATACTTTAAATTTTGTTTTTGAAAAAATGGTAAGTGCATTATAGATGTAGTACCACAAGGTGCTGTCAAACTATGTTTCTCTGACTCTTCAAAACGCCTTTCGGCGGGTTCTAGGCCCTACAAAAATGTGAACCGACACAGGTACAGCAACAAAATGCAACATTTTGGAGAGTCCAAGCAAACATAGCTGTCAAAAGTATTTACAAAGCGCCAGAAGAATAAGGATTCTATGAGATCTATCACTGCTTCAGTATCATTTACATAACTCTGTTTACACCAAAAATAAAACAAAAGCAAACTAATCATTTTAGTTGACTGGAATTCCTTCCTCTGATGTTCCAGTAATCCAAAAGCTGAGTTATGTGTCCTGGCATACTCCATTTATAAATTGGAAGTGAATCCAAGTTGAGTCTTGAAGAAATGAATTATTGCTTAGAACTAAAACTAAGGTCATAAATTATTATGTTATATAATACTCTTTAGTCCAATTTGTAAGACACCTTTAACTTGGGGATGTACCAAAATGTGTGCGACCATTCAATTAAGGGAAAGGGTTGTATTTGCTCTCTATTATTGAATGTTCAATATTGTCCTCCGTTATATTATTGGTCCACATATGCCCTTAATATTATACTATCCGTCCATATATGCCCTTACAGTTATAGAAGTGGCTTAAATTTCCCCTTCCTCTGTCAACTCCATCCATTTGCATACGACCTATGCTTAGCTTTTAGCGGCCGCTGATTAACAACTATAATTATTCGATCTACAAAAATGATGATGGAACATCTGATGTAACACATTAGCTTGATCATCATCAAACCCATGAATACAATCTGGACAGTATCTTTACATGCCTATATCTGTAGAACTCCCTCAGCAAATCGAAGGCAGACCAAACAGAGACCTTTTTTCTGTCCAAAAAACTCAAAGCAACTTCCTCAGAATAAATCACACTTACCATTCAAAGGATCTGAAAATAGTTTGTTGGCTTTAAAACAGGGAGATGATGTGCAGTTGAGAGATAAAGACACCTAACAAATGCAATACTAAGTAGAATCATTATGTTGGTGATGATGGTAGGTGAAGGTGTTGGTGACTTTAGGTTGTGGTGGGAGAAGAAGGATTGGAGAAGTGAGTTGGCATGCCATTTTCAGCTAATGGATGGGGTTATCACTTCTCAGAGGAATGACAAATTTGACCCCCTTCTATAAATTTAAGGGCATATATGGACCGATAGTATAACAGTAAGGGCATATATATGGACTGATAGTATAACATTAAGGGCATACATGGATCGCTTGTATTAAGAAGGGCAATATTAAATTTTTTTTAATAGCAGAGAGGTAAATATGACATTTTTCCTTCTATTAATGGCATTATTCTATACAATTTTCACAACTTGTAAGAGTTTTTTGTATAGGTATTTTTTTCACAAGAAACCTTTTTTTACAAGTAGCTTTTATAAATGTATGACCAGCACCAAGTGTGTGCTGGTGGAGTGAACCAGTTACAATGTCCTGTTAGTCATAATGGACTATGTAAAGACTCTCTAAATCCTGAGTGACTTCTACCTCAGCCAGAATATTCTCATTTTGTCTTGAAAAATTCTAGAATTCCTCTTTCCAAGTGGTCCTCCAAATAGTAACAGGGATGGTATTCTATAGTCGAGTTTGGATAGCCACACAAATGTTATGCGATACGTTTTTTTGATAAAGTTAAAGTTCAAATGTTATGCCATAAAGACTACAGGTTTCAAAAATTGTATAGCGACACAAATGTTGTCATATTTAAGTCACAAGTTCCAAAAGCTTCTCCGTCTTTCATAAACTCCATGCCAAGTCAAACTAAGCCTAAGCCATTCAAATTGAAACAGAGAGAGTACGGAAGTCAAATTAATATCTTAATGTCCGAGTAAAAAAAGTACTTACTCATAAGAAAATGTTTCTTTTTCGATGTAGACAATTTAGCAAACAGATCTGTCGACCGAGTTGCGACATATAGTGCACATAAATGCCAAATTCAGAGAGAAAACTGCATACCAGCCGGTGAGCTTCATCCAAGTCAAAAGCAGGACCAATGGAAGCAATGACAAACTGGGGCCGAATTGGACAAGCTAAAACTTTGTCAATAACATCATTCACAGCAACCTACACCAAAAATTGAATTCCCACTCAATAAATTCATATAATAAACACTAAACAAGATACTGCATTTCTTCCAAAATAGTTCTCCTGTTTGGTTCTCTAAAGTTCGACAAACTGATTTTGTTATCAAATTTTAACTATTTGCTTTTATCACTTCTCTTTTTTTATAACCGTGGTGTTGAAGTCAACTTGTCTGCATCTCAACTAATTCCACTGAGTACTTTCTATTTCGCACCAGCACTTTCTATTTCGCACCAGCACACGAACTGGATAAATTTGTCCACCGACGCTGGCTTGGACAGAAGGGGAATAAATAAATTCAAACTCTTAAACAGATGGCCAGGGTTTGGAGTACGATGTCAATTCCTATGACTTATTATGTGTATTGGGACACCCATTTCTTCACTTTTTTCAATATACTTGCATATTCAAAAATTCTGTGAGAAGTACTCCAAATCATAATTATTATGGTTAAAAAGGGAAAAGGTTCAAAAATGGCTTTAACGTATCACAAATGGTTTTAAAATGCCCTCCTTCCACCTATAAAAATGCCCTCAACATTGCTTTCTTTTTAATAGCGCACAATGACGTGGCATTGATGAGTCATTTGATGAAACAAGTAGCTTCATCTTGTTGGTCCACATAAATTTTAAAATCAAATCTAAAAATCCAACCCATCTAAGGTAAAAGATCCAAACCCACCTACAACCCATTTTTTCAATCTATGAACATCTCTGTTTTTTCCTTGTCTAAGAGAAGAATAAGGAACCTTTGAATTTTTGGTTGAATTTCGATGGAACAGCCAACAGTTAGAAAAACTGCCTTCCCGATTTTCTGTGTTCTTTTTTTTTTTTTTTTTGGAAACTGTAACATTGTATTTCACATAGTACTTAGGTAGTACTGAAAAACCATATTTACAAAAGCAGAAAGTAAGTATAATCTATCCAAAAAACTGAACCAAATCTAAGTGGATCCTAAAACATCTATGATTGACTCAGTTTCATTGGAGTAGACATTTGTACACCAAAAGCAGAACAACAAAATACACTTAAGCTTAACTTCCTGCATGTTGTTGTTCCTATTTTCAAAACATCTCTCGTTTCTCTCCCTCCCATATAGTCCACCAAATACTAGCAGGGATCATACGCCATCTTTCTCTGTTTGTAGCCCCAACTCCAGCCATCTCCCAACCGAATAGAGTCTCATCAATCTTGCTAGGAATACACCAAGATATGCCTCTGAGATTAAGGAAAATCTGCCACAGTTGCCTCTGAGATTTTCTGTTGTGTTTTCTTTAAGATTTGAATATTTATGAAGTTCATGAACGAGCTGGAATGGTACTTATAGGTTCAACATAGAATTTCTGTCGAGGCATGAGAGTGGTTTTCCGGTGGCAGAATGGCCCATGGCTGCTACAATATTGTCGAATGAAAAATCCAACTTGGGGGGGGGGGGTGTTCTTCTGCAAGAATAGGCCTGTTTGGAAGTTCTACACAATGATGGAACAATTGGTAGAGGTGGAGAAAAGATGATTGATAACAAGGAAGGGTGTTTGAATGTTTGTGCAATTTTTATAAAAAAAACAGGTTAGTTGGTGGATTTGGATCTTTTACCTTAGATGGATTGGATAGTTAGATTTGATTTTGAAATTTATTTGGACAAATAAGATGAAGCCACTGGTTTCATTAAATGACTCATCAATGCTATGTCATTGTGCTGTTAAAAAGGGTATTTTTAGACCTTAAAAACGTTGAGGGCATTTTTTATCGGATAGGTGGAAGGAGGACAGTTTTAAACCTTTTCCCTAGATAAAAACAGTTGAAAAAACATAATCGAAAACAAAGACTCTTCATATAGTATTCAGACAACCAGTTCTTCACATCCCAATATAAGTAATACTTACACATTCAAAATTTCTATAAGAAGTACTCCAAATCATAATTCTTATAGCTAAAATAAGTAGGAAATAATATAATCCAAATCAAATTGACTCTTCAAATAGCAGTAGCACCATTTTCCAGACCTAACGAGAGTGACATTTTTCCACACCCAAGGGTTTCTCTTAGTGATCAATAAAGTGGGTTGAGCACCATGAGATCCCAGGTTCAAATCCCAGAAGCAAAAACACTATGTGATATTTGGCCATCAATTTTTTTAACCTTTTTTCAGAAGTTGTAATTGAATTCCGGAATTTGAAAAACAACAAAAGGTTGTTTTCACTTTTTATTCACTCCAATTAATATCCATGATGAAACACAACTCCAATTTTCAAATACCATCATTTTATCACTTTGAAAGCAAAAACTACTTTTTCAATATTCACAATTTTCATTGACAAATGCCCATTGGGGCAGAGCTAATTAGGCTTGAGGGGTTCATCCAAATTATACGCTGTTAAATTTTTTCTTTTTCGTTTGTTTACTTGTTCATGAAAATTCTAGCTTTGCCACTGAAACTCCCTCGGTAGACAGAGTTACCTAGAAACTACATGTGGGAAGTGACAGATATCTCGTGGAACTAGTCTAAAGAGAGTGACATTTTTTCTAATTAGGTCAGACAAACGGTTAGCCATTCGAAACATAAATTAAGATAAAGAGATTATATGCTTAAATTTTAAGTTACACATATGTGAAAATAGAAGAACCTGAAGAGAAGGATCGAGTGAAACAGCAGAAGAGAGCTTTGGAAGAGAAAGGAGGCGAGTGATGGTAACATTCCACGAACGGCTCACACATGCTGCTGCTGCACAGTCAACTGCTGGAAGTTTTGAGAAGACGTTGAATAGAAGGTCTTCTCCGATCATATCAATCGTCGCCGGCGGTAACGAAGTCGCCGGTGATTTCTGCCTTGGTTTATCCATTTTCTGAACAGAAAGCCGAAAACCCCTCGACGTAATGTCTTTGTGTGTTTTCAGTGTTTGGCTTTTAGCATTTTGGTCCTTCAATTATTGGTAAATCTAATTCTAGTTCATATAAATCGTAAGTATGTCTTTTTGGTCCTCTTAGTATGCAATATGTTTTTATGCACTCATATAGAGTGGTGAATGTGTTTTACAACATAATATTTTCTTTTTGAATATCATTGTTTCGGATGGACCATCGGCTTTTTGTATTGCAGTCACTTATTATAGATCGACAAGGTGATATAACACATCATCTCCTTTTGTGTTAAACGACAAATGGGACTAGTAATAGTTTAGTATAAGCATCTATGACTAAAAATAGTACTAATAGCACATCTAACATGTAGTCTTTGTTTTGTAGTACTAACCCTTCGAGTATAGTTTGGCCTTTGTCAAGAGAGGACGTTTGATAGAGTATATTAGTAAAAATAATGCATGCATTAATTATATGTATCAGTAATCTTTTGTTTCATGCATTTTTTTTGTTGTATGTATAACTAATACACTCTACTGTGGTATTGAGCAGTGCAATACTAAATATAGAAATACAAGGTATTATTAATACAAAGGATTTAATGCGTGCATTAATATGATTAAAGACTCAATTACCCCTCAAAAGTATTTTTACATCTTTTTCGCTATAATTGTGAAGGATATTTTTGTAAATAAATATTTTTATACAATGCATGTTATTTTTAACATAACAAACCAAATAATGCCTAAGAAGTAATCTGTGCATTATTGTACACTTTATTGGGTAATATTTTTATACATTACCAAACAACTAATAGTTTAAGATAAGTTTGATCTTTTGTGATAAAAAGAACACTATTGAGCTTATGTAAAAAAAATGTTCTCATTTAGTATTTGATATTCATCTTTAATATGTTGTTTATTGAATTTGTATTGTATATTCCCCATTAAAGAAATTCCTCAGAATAATGTTTATGGGTTATCACTGATTCTCATGAGTATGATCAGTGGCGGAGCTAGATTCTGTCTAAGGAGTGTCAAAATCTAAAGAAATAAAATCGTGTAAAAGCCAAGGAGTGTCAATATGTAATATATATATATACATAAAAATATTTTTATTTCAACTACATAATGTAATTTTCCGACGAAGGGATATTGATCGACACCCCTTCACTACATGTGTCTCCGCCACTGAGTATGACCTAATTAAGTTGATGGTTTGTAAGCTACGTTCTTTCCAAAGTTGTTGAGTTTGGAGTATTCTTTCACAAAATTAAGAAGAAAAGCTCATGCAAGGCAATTACGTACCTTATCACAATGAATAGTAAGTAGTGGTGCATCCAAAATATAAATAAGGGTGTTGTTATAGATATGAAGATACTAATGCAATTACAATCAACAACATACTCAATATAATCTTACAAATATAAGTCAAAAGAGGATAGGACATAATAAACCCTACTTCTACCTTTATGGGCTAAAGAGGTCGTCTTCGAAAGAGGAGAGTTCATTAAAGTAACTAAAATTACAACATAACAATGCTAAAATGGCTTTTGAAATATGTATAGGAGACATTTCCCTCTTACCACCAAATTCCAACACCAAAAAGTAAAGAGCATTATCCTATTCAAATTACCAAGGATTTTTTGACACTACCCATCAAGCCACCAGATTGTCAAAGGCAATGCCAGTTATGCTCTAATCTTCTAGCAATGCAGGAGGAGTATATGACATAACAAGGTAGACTGTGCTAATTTCGTGCAAACTGCAACGTATACAGCTTTGTCCTTCAGACTCCTTTATGTAAAAGCTAAAATCTCCATGTTCAATTTCTCCATTACAATAGGTTCTGATACGCTCAAATTTACTTCTCGAAAAGAAGTAAAAGCGGTCACATCAAGTAAAGAACCCAACTAGTGAGGTTGGGATCGTTCTCACAAGGAAAAATGGTTCAGACTTAGCTTTATTCTGTTATTACTTCTATTTAGTCAATTATTTCCCGAAAACAAATAACTAAAGGGGGTTTGATTAATAAAAGCAATTAGCTAAATTAAAGTAAACAAGTGACAGGTTCGCGTATTGGAGTTTAATCAAGTAATGAGAGTAACTAGGGCGTAAGTGTTTCCCGCAGGCTCCTAACTCGATAATTCTAGCTATAAAAATCATTTCCAAGTATCTTGCTTGCAAATTGATAAGTTAGGTATCTCTAAATCCTTGGTCCGGCATCTAGAGAATTTCACTCCGCCCTTGGTCCGACTACGTGTGTTGCTTTACTAAACCTTATATTTACCTCATATTAAGTATCATATTCGATATTTGACTAAGTTGTTACTTCATACCAACTGACACTAGCCTATTAGATAGTGTACACTAAATCTATGTTGATAATTCTTTTCCAATTATCTACCTCCTTGGTCCGTCAAGTAGCAATAAGGCGAGTTCTAACGTTGGCCATCCGTTAAAAAGACTTCTAAGCGAAAGAATTAGCAATACATGCCACTATTCTAGAATTGCTATTTTAGCTAGATTTTACCTTGTTATTTACTCATGGTTCCCACAACCCTAGTTATGGAGTTTAGTTACCCATGCTAATAATCACAAAATATATTGATAATATAAGAATTCATGTACTTACTTTTATGAGATTGAAGAAAATCCAAAAATTCACTTGAATAATTCACAAAAGTACCAACAATTGATTCCGGAAAAGTATGATCAAATACCAAAATCAAGAGTTCAATACTTAAACAAGAGAACTAAAAAATATCCGAAAGTCTAACTCTGAAAATGAGGTTTTTCGAACTATTTATAATAAAATAAAACCTAATAAAAGAAGAACTTTATATAAGGCAAATCTGTCTAAAACGCATCTGAATCAACGATCCCGCGACGGACCGTCATGGACACGATGGACCGTCGTTGGCTCTGTCGTTCCATACTTGGCATAATTTTCTGCTGCTTTCTTCATCAACTCTCTGTTACCCTCGACGAACAGATATGATGGACCGGCTCGGCCTCCGAACCGTACGTGGAACGAGTTTTTGCCTCATACAGCTCGGGCCTGCAAGCACGCAGTCCATCGAGGGGTTCTGTTCCACAACACTTAGAAACTTCTTGAAATTGGGTACTGCAACTACTCTCCGACAACCACGACGAATATGCGGGACGGACCGTCGTGGCTATGACCTTCCGTCAAGAGATTCCGTAGTCCTACACTTGGTAAGACTTTCTCAACTTCCTTCAGCAGTCATTTTATTCTCATTACGGAGCCACCTACGGACCGTCATGGGGTCCGTAGGTGGTCACCTTCTGCAATTTAAGCTCAAAATCTTTGTGTTCTCCTTTGGACAAATTTCCTGGAAATAAATAGAAAACTACATCAAAAATCAATACAAAAAGGCTTTAGACACAAACTAAACTTAAGGAAAAGGCATTGAAAGTACCGTGAAACCACGGTACATCAACACCCTTAACTTAAATTCGTTGTTTGTCCTCAAGTGACGCACTATGACTCACTACGAAATCTTTGTACAAGAGTATTCGTTTTTTAGCTTTCACAATCATTTGGCTATCAATCCTGATTATTCTCATTATGTTAATGCATGCTATCACTATTAGGATTTAATTATGTGGATCAGACCATGACACAGACTCACCATAACTTGATACCTATCCTCTTCGATCTCTCACCTATGTGCTAATTTTTTCGGTATTGCAACTAGTATCCTCACTTCAAAATAACATCCTCATTTTTTCACATAATAATTTCAATTTGAGTATAAGGATTACATTTCAACACTCGCTCTCAGAACAACTTCACAACTCATTTATACATATTGCAATAGACTTGCCCTTACTTTCACTACTTTAAGTTCGTCATAACAACTCTTAGGATCACAATAGGACTTTCTTAGCTTGTAACATAGGCTCAGGATTAGGTAGGGTATATTTAGGTATATTTTAGTGACTTGTTGCTCTTCTTGACATATCGGTTAAACGTCCTACCTTTTCATCGTTTTATTCCGCCCTTTTTCTTATATTCTTATATTCTTTCACCTTGCTATTTTCCCTTCTTTCTTCTTTTGTGTAAGTGACTCTTTTTTTTCTTGCTTGTATTTATTATTATTATTTTTATTTTTATTTATTTTTATTTTTTAATTTCACTTTTCTTTCTACTTTTCTTGAGTCACTTTTCTTTTGTTCTTTCTCTCTCTTTGTTCTATCAACCCCACTTTCCGGAGCATTCCTCATAATAGTCACCCTCAACTCATGGCTTTGCCATGAGTCAAAGTACACAATACCCAAAGTAAGGTCAGGGCTACGACAAGGTTGTTTTCTGCATTAGCCACTCTCAATTTATGCTTTGGGCATAAGCTGAGGTACACATGTCCAAGGAGGGACCAGGGCCAACACATTATTTCCCAGAAAAGATCAGTTGGGGTGAAAAGGAAAAGTTTATTTTAAGCTCAAATCATTTGGATCAAAAAGGGATAAATTTCATTCAGTTTTATGTTATTTAGGCTAAAGATTGGCTATATTGAACAAGGGTCTATGATCCTTTCCTAATTGTCTATTACGACTTACTTCTAGCACGACTAACTAGGCAAGTTCTAGCTCAGTACAAATAGTGGACTATTCAAATTTTCCTCACACTCACTTGATATCTCATTACTTTACCAGATTATCAGACACCTAGCTCAAGTCTTAGATTTAGGGTCATGCAGCGGTGTATCTCTATGTCATGCTTGGAGCCACACATTTATTAGTTACTATGCCTAGTCATGCATTATTTTCATTACATCAGGATATCATTTCTGTTTTAACCATCATGGTTCAGAGTTATACTATGTACACAAGATATAAACATGCTGGTTCAACAATAAAAATAATCAGTCTCTTGGGGAAAAATAACACAAACAAGAAAGCCCAAAAAGAGGATCATGAGTTGGGCTACTCAGACTTCACCCTAGCAATCACTCTCCATTTACCCCACCCCCAACAAAAATATTTTTAATTGTCCCCAATGCATAAAAGAATCCAAAATAATAGAGTGGTTGGTGAAGCAAACCTGAGGCGCAAAACACCGTCGATCAACAAGCTGGTGGATCTGGTGTCCCGGAACCCACTCCCTCTGTAGTATGGACACCCTCAGTAGTGTCCTTAGCATCAAAAACACCCTCAGTAGTTCCTCTCTCAACAATCACAACACCATCAGTAGTGCTCTTCTCTGCCTCAAAAACTCTGGAGCAAGACGCCCCAGCAGAGGCTCTCCTCGAAGCCTCCAACTCTCGGCGCTCCCCCTTCTGTGCCCTAGCCTCATCTTCATTTCAACCTCTGTTCCTCTTTGCATGCTATCGTGGTTGAGAAGGTGGCACTGCATCAGTGGAGAATAAGGCCACCAAAACAATATCCTCGGCGGGCTCTGCAGAAGGGGCCTCAGACTCGAGCACCCTAGCCTCTATAATCGTGTCCAGGTCCTCTCTCAGACTCTCTATAGCATCCTGAAGGGTCGACACATCCACCGGAGGGGCTGGCCGGGCTAGCACACGCAACTCAAAAGAATCCAGGCGCTGATGAACCTCCATGATCTTTCTATTTTGGACAGTGTTGCTAGAAAGAGTGCCTGATTGCCATGTGTTCACAATTGCAGACGATTGTGTCATTTGCAACTTAAGATGCTTAATCGAGATTGCATATGTATCAACTTTCTGCCCTATACCTGCTAAGTCATTCCTTAACTCTTTAGTGTGCTCATCACTAGCATCGAACCTCCTCATCATTTTCTGCATCATATCCTCAACTCGCGCCATACTACCTCCACCATTCCTCGGACCAACTTCACGATTTTGAGGTGGAACATAGGGTCCACTCCTATCATAATGACCCTCCGAGTTATAATTCCCATAGTTCTGACCTTGATTTCCTTGACCTTGGCGCCAGTTCTCCTGATTGGAGCCTTGGGCGTTCGTTCGAAAACCCCCCGTTTGATCATTCACTGCATAGGAGTCCTCCTCATAGTAATATTCATCATTTGGTGGTGGTGGTTTAGACAAGCCCTCAACAATATGTTTCAACACCAACCCAAGCTCAGTTCTCATTTGAGGCATCTCCTCACGAAGATCATCTGCGACTGAGTTGTGTGTGGATTGGGCTGGGAAGGTGTTTATTCTAGTAGTTGAGTTCCTAGTACTCCAAACTTTATTATTTCGAGAGATTTTCTCTAACTTTTCAGCACTCTCGGCATAAGGACACTTCATATAAGAACCACCCGCTATTGTATCCAACACCGTTTTGTTATTATCATCTTGTCCCCGATAGAAATACTCTTTCAAAGACTCATCATCTATGCGGTGATTTGGGACGCTTCACAAAAATGAAGTGAACCTATCCCAAGAACTGCTAACTGACTCTCCCGGTAGTGCCACAAAGTTGTTCACTCTGTCTTTGTGGTTTAGTTTCTTAGATACCGGGTAGTAGCATGCTAAGAAAGCATCCCTCAGTTGATTCCAAGTGAAGATTGAGTTATAGGGGAGCTCAGTAAACCAGATAGCAGCCTTTCCCGTTAATGAGAAAGGAAAAACTCTTAGCTCGATTACAACCATATTCAAATCGGGCCTCCCTACAAAACTTTTGCACACTTCCCTTACCTTAGCGATGTGGATCCTCAGAAAGTAGCCCTAAAAATAAACCTCAGTGAGCATTTGCATCAGACTACTAGTTACCACAAAAGTGTGGCCGTGTGGTAGAGGGGGCAAGACGAGTGGCCCATCAGAGTTTGCAATATTTTCATAGCTCCTATAGTACTCTTGAGGGTGTGGAGCGGGAGGTTGTCTCCGTATTTCACCTTCCCTACGAATATAAGGTAATAAAGGGTTATGAGTGTTGACCAATAATGAAATTTGCGGGTCAACCTCATCACCTTGGATGCCCAAATTCTGATTCATTCTTCTCAAAGTACGCTTCAATTCGGGGTCAGGTTCAATTACGGGTATTTCTCTACTCCGCGTGTTTGACATGTAAGGAAGTTAGACCCGCAGGAGACAAAAACAAAAAGAAAAGGTAAAATTAGGAAAATATTTAATAAACTTCGGTAATAAGCTTAAAGTTAATCTAAAAGCCACTTTCCCCGGCAACGGCGCCAAAATTTGATACGCTCAAATTTACTTTTCGAAAAGAAGTAAAAGTGGTCGCATCATGTAAAGAACCCAACTAGTGAGATTGGGATCGTTCTCACAAGGAAAGTGGTTCAAACTTAACTTTATTCTTATTACTTTTATTTAGTCAATTATTTTCCGAAAACAAATAACTAAAGGGGTTTTTGATTAATAAAAGCAATTAGCTAAATTAAAGTAAACAAGTGACAAATTTAATTATTGGAGTTTAATAAAGTAATGAGAGTAACTAGGGCGTAAGTGTTCCCCGCAGGCTCCTAACTCGGTAATTCTAGCTATAAAAATCCTTTCCAAGTATCTTGCATGCAAAGTGATCAGTTAGGTATCTCTAAATCTTTGGTCCGACATCTGGAGCATTTCACTTCGCACCTTGGTCCGGCTACGTGTGTTGCTTTACTAAACCTTATTTTTACCTCATATTAAGCATCATATTCAATATTTGACTAAGTTGTTACTTCGTACCAACTGACACTAGTCTATTAGATAGTATACACTGAATCTATGTTTATAATTCTTTTTCTATTATCTACCTCCTTGGTTCGGTAAGTATCATTAAGTCGAGTTCTAATGTTGGTCATCCGTTAAAAAGACTTTTAAGCGAAAGAATTAGCAATACATGTAAGACACTATTCTAGAATTGTTATTTTAGCTAGGTTTTACCTTGTTATTTACCCATGGTTCCCACAACCCTAGTTATGGAGTTTAGTTAACCATAGTAATAATCACAATATTCAAATATGTAATATAAGAATTCATGCACTTACTTCAATGAAAAAGAATAAAATCCAGAAGTTCACTTGATTAATCAACAAAATCACCAATAATCAATTACTGAAATTAATTAAAGACTAAAGATTCTCCAAAAGTGTAATAATAATCACCAAGTCTAATCCACAAAAGAAGCTAAAATAATCAAGAGTCTAACCCCAAAAACGAGGTTTTTTGAACTATTTATACAAAACAAAAACATATTCAAAGAAGGACTCTATTTGCTGCAAATCTGTCAAAACGTGGCTGGGTCGACGGACCTCGCGATGGGTCATCGTGGTCACGACGGGCCGTCGTGGACTTCGTCATCCCATACTTTGCAAATTCTTCTGTTGCTCTCTATATTATCCTCGACGGCAGGTATGACGGATCGTCATAGGCACAACGGTCAGTCGAGGGTCTCCGTTCCATAACACTTGAACTCTTGGAATTTGGGTACTGGGACTACTTCTCTAATCTTCATGACGAACCAGCAGGACGGACCGTCATGGCTACGACGGTCCGTCACGCACTCCGTAACCCCACACTTGGTCAGACTTCCTCATCTTGCTTCAGCAGCTTCACTACGATGCCACCTACAGAACGTAACGGGCACGACAGACCGTCACAAGCTCCGTAGGTGGTACTTTTCTGCATTTCTTGCTCAAAAATCTTCGCGTTCATCTTTTATACAGATTTCCTGCAAATAAAGAGAAACTTACATAAAAAATTAGTACAAAAAGGCTTTTGGACATACACTAAACTTAAGGAAAAAACACTAAAAATACCGTGAAACCACGGTATATCAACAAGACTGATGACCTCACCTATTTCTTCCTTTGAACGAGTGATGATATTCACCCTCTCCTGCTAGATTAAATAAAGTAAACTTTGTTTAGAGTCAGCAATTGGTCTGCAACGAGTATGTTGGTTCTAATAGTCCCATAGAGCATACCATCCAACACCATAAAGAATTACACACTTTTTCTTTCTTCCGTCGTTTTTTTAACTGTGATCCTATGTTACACTTGCATTCTTCACACGTATGCACTACTTGTTCACGATTTGCTAGTTCGTCCCGTATTGTCTTCATTCTTCCATAGTATGTTATAACTTTCATACCACGCTACTTACAATCTGCCAAATTAGATTTCAATTATTAAATCCTATGTCCATTGGCAACTAAAACAGTTCCGTAATTTCTTTTCAGAGATTTTTTTACATTCTATGTGATATGATTGAAAGCAAAGTTGGTTTGGTAGTATTTTGAATCCATGATACTATCATGGATTAAAATTTCACCAGTCCTCCAACATAAAGACCCTTTTACCGATTACGTGATTGTTCCGTCAATAAATTCCTATTTCCTTCAAGCACCTAATGAGGTACGCATTGCACGATCTCATTCTTCATGATTTTCTCCTCGCAGTTGTACTTGCTCAATCAAGTTTTCTTGGTTGTTTTTTGAAGTCAAATGATAAGGTGAGATTTTCTATAAGTTTTGGTTTTGGGTCGCCCATGTGGACCGACCCGACGCAACCCAATATGTTTTAATATCTTATCCAATTAATTAATTAATTAATTAGGATAAATCCTTTAAAGGATAAGATTGTACAGTTACAATGTAAATGTTCAAATCCTCTTTAAAATACTCCTAGTGGGAGCATTTTTAGTGAGACGTGAGAAGTGAAACGTCAAATGTGAAAGAGAGAAAAAGTTGTGAAACAAAATCAAAAATCAAGTGTTCAGTTTAGAAACAAAAGTATTGGGTTTCTAAGACAGATTCATCAACACACAAAAACAGACTTCCATTTGTGAATAAAATCTTTGTTTCCTAGTGATTCAAAGATGGAGTTGAGCACCAACCTGTCAAAGAAGCAGATTGACGGCTTTCACTGTGAATTACAAGGTACACATCTTGTTGTTGATTCCTCTTAATATTCTGACAATGATATCAGAGTCATTGTTATTAATCTCATTATGCGTTACTTTCATGGTTATTCACTATGTTTTAAGAAAATAAATTGAGTATATTTCTTTTAGAAATCAGTGAACAGAAACAAGAAGAAAAAAAATTGGAAAAAAGTTTTAAATTTTTATTTGACATTTAATTGTGGATTAATAATATGAAAAATAGGATTTAGAATCCTATTTGATTGTGAATCATGAAATTGAAAGGATTACTTGTCCTACTATGAAAATAACTATGCAATTTTTTTTTAAAAAAAATTGCTTCTGTTTGATAGAGATTTGAAAATTGGTTGGAAGATATTTTTGGTCGAAACTTATCCAATAAGAATCCGGTTGTGCATATCTTTTCGAAAAAATATTATAATAGAGAAACAGAATTAAAATGAGTTAAATACGAATTGTTGAAAATTTTGATTTTTTTACAGTTTTCCGAAAAACTGCATTTGTCTGGAGCAATTTGGAATTTTCTTGTGTAGTTTTTACATGTCTGCTCGTTTTAAGCTTTCCAAAAATATATTATAATAGAGAAACAGACTTAAAACGAGTAAGATATAAAAAAATTTTAAGTTGGACTAAAAAAACTTTCTTTTAAAAAAAATGGATTGAGATTAGAGTCCTATACAAGATCATTTTTATATGTGTCCTCTTTAGGATCTTATTGGTCTTGTGTATTCATTTACTCCTAGTTTCTTATACAGTTGCTTGCCTTTTATGAGAAATTTGTAACATATGTTGTCACATTAAATGGATTAACCATATTTCTTTTTGTTCCAATTTTAGATATGGCTGAAAAGTAACATGCCCAAATTACTCAAAGTGGGAGTTCTCAAAGTAGAGCAAAAGGACGAGGTCAATGAGCGATCCGCCGTAAGATATGTTCTCGAGGGCGAAAAGTTGTACAGATTGGTCTTCCAAAAGAGACACAAAGTATGTTAAGGGTATGATCCCCCAGATCTTTGTCAAAAATTTTGAAAAGCTTGAAATTCAAGTTTCAGAGAGAGAAGGGTATGATGTTTTGAATCATTCCTTGCCAGAATACCGGAAGAATGAACTGAATGAGGTTAGAATTGATTTGGGGATACTAAAAAATTATGAAAGTATTATGTAATAATAAGAGTTAAGTGGGTAAAACTTCACCCACGATGTATGCAATACTTCTTTTTTTTATCAATTTAAATATTTTTTTTATTAAACTTTGAAGTGAACATCTTTAATTGTGTTTTGATATGATTTTTTGAGTTTTATTCTTTTATTTTGGATGAATGAATGATTATTCTATTGCACAACATTATATGGTGTTTAATAATAAGAAATGCAAATTTGTGATTATAATCTAAAATACATTAGCGTACACATTAAGAAGTTAATTTTAAATATTGGTTAAATATTTAATTTGTAAATGATGAATGGATACTTAAGTATCTTTTTGATTTTACATTTAAATATGAAACCTTTATGAGAATTGATTTGCTTGAATGTGTATGTCACATGCATACTTATTAAAATTATTGCCTAATTATATGTCAATAACATGCATAACATGCTACAATAGGTCACATAGGACAATATTGAATGAAATAGTTGGCAAAAGAGGGGCATTTAGGTTCTTTCACCAAAATTGAAATGTCAACTTATGATAATTGTCTTGCTGGAAAGATTACGCGTAAACTATATGAGAGGCTAAGAGAGCTGAATTACCACTTCAATTAATATTTGTGGTCGAATAAATGTAATAGCAAGGTCTGATGCTCATACTTCATTTAAGCACTTGAGTGCTTTAAAAGATATATGAATGAAGTTGAATCTCTGTACGAAATGTTGAATTCAGAAGATCAGGTAATGTTGTCAAACATACTTGATAATTCAATGGATCAAGAAATGATTCCTAGACCAAATGAGAGTTATGAATCCCAACCTCTGTACGAAATGTTGAATTCAGAAGATCAGATAATGTTGTCAAACATACTTGATATTTCAATGGATCAAGAAATGATTCCTCGATCAAGTGGGAGTTATGAATCCCAGCCTCTGTACGAAATGTTGAATTCAAAAGAACAGATAATGTTGTCAAACATACTTGATAATTCAATGGATCAAAAAATGATTTCTGGACCAAGTGAGAGTTATGAATCCCAACCTCTGTACGAAATAATGAATTTAGAAGATCAGATAATGTTGTCAAACATATTAGATAATTCAATGAATCAAGAAATGGTTCCTGGTCCAAGTAAGAGTTATGAATCCCAAAATCCTATAGAGGAATCTGAACTTCAAATTTATGTTTTCTTAGTATATCCTATGGAATTTGATGAACATAATTCTATAAAAAAGCCTTTATCAAGCCCTAAAAGGGATGAATGGTTAAAAGCGATGAAAGAAGAATTAGAGTCTATGAAAACCAACAAAGTATGGACTCTAGTTGACCTTCCAAAGGAACGTTAAGCTACTGGGAATAAATGAATTCTTAAAGTTAAACGTAAATCGGATAGGTCAATAGAAAGACATGTCTCGAGTTTCTTATTCTAGTGCAGTCGGGAGTTTGATGTATTTTATGATGTATACTCGCCCAGACAAATGTTATGTCTTGAGTCTAGTTAGCAGATATCAATCCAATATTAGAAAAGATCACTGAAAACAGTAAAGAGAATATTCTGATATCTGAAGAGAACTGCAGATCATACACTGCGTTATAGTGGATCTGATCTATTCATAAAAGGTTATACAGAATATGATTTGGCTGGTGACCAAGATGATAAAAAATCAACATCCGATTTTGCTTGATTACTAAATGGTGGTACTATTTCATGAAAAGTAAGAAGCAAACTTCACAACACTTTCAACCATAGAACCTGAATTTGTGGCATGTCTATCTGCATTACAAAAGGTTGTTTGATCAAAGAGATTCTTTGAACATTTGAGTATTACAAAGAATTCTGAGGGTCCAATATTTCTACATTATGATAGTCAAGCAACTATCGTGTACAAAAAGGATCCTAAGTATCACAGAAGAACCAATCCTATAGACATAAAGTATAGCTTTGTGAGAGACATAGTGGCAAGTGGAGATATAACTTTACTATACATTTATACACGTGAAATGATAGTTGATTTTTTTCAGAAAGGTCATCTTTTGAGACTTGTTTGAAAAATATGTTAAGGCTCTAGGTTTACGTAGAGTATGATGATATTTCAGTATTGTAAACTGACTTGATTGTTATGATATTATCTTTTATATAAAATTATTGAATTTATATTCAAATGTAGTATGCATGTAGTAATATGTAAGATATATAATGGGTCGAACAAGTCGCGAGATTGTCTCTCTCACACGAGCAATTCTTACGTCGGGGAACATGAAGAGATAAATTTCACCACCATTTTATGACTTTTTTTATTCAGACAAAAGTTTCTCCAAGAAATGAGCTTAAAGATCACTGAAGAGAGAAACTAGGGTTAAACATCTCGATGTTTAGACCAAGGTTTGTACGGTGTTGAATAATCAATAGAATGAGACACATGCACCAATTTAAGGCATAAATATCATAGCACGTGTTTCATATCACGTGTGTCTAGCGATCAATGGGTCAATGAAGGAATATTCTCTGCTTTTTCATTGTGTGAGACTCAAAAAAGTTAAATTAACTTTTCAATGAAATACCCTTTGACCTTTAGCTATTTCTTGAAGTTTCAATCGGTGTTGCTACTTTAGCATGTTACTAATAGCCATGAATTATTCATCAATGCAGTACATGTCTAGAAAACACATAGATTCGAGTAGAAAGGTAAGACGATTAAATGAACAATTTAACTTGTATACATAAATCGGCTATTACATTCAAGTGTTATTGTGTGTATAAAGTTAAACATGAACTCGAGTTCACCTCTTTATGAGGTTGGGGGATCGAATAAGTAACTACTGAAGTAGTGAAGGACGTCTGGGGTATTGTGAGTAATAGTGTCCTTTAAAAGTAGTGAATTTTTTCCAGATGTGATTGAATTCATACATTGGGCTTGTAAAACCTTAAACATAAGTTCTTCATGCTCACATAGGTCGCACAAACTATTTGTCGTATCAATTGTGTGTCTGATTGATGTAATTTTGACTTGGGTCTTATCCACCATGTCCGAAGTGGAAGATGTAAGTTTTGGGTCATGGATCGCCCATGTGGACTTATCTAATTAACTAATTAGGATAAATTCTTTAAAGGATAAGACTGAACAGTTACAATGTAAATGTTCAACTCCTCTTTAAAAAACTACTAGTAGGAGCAGTTTAGTGAGGCGTGAGACGTGAGAAGTGGAACGTTAAACGTGAAAAGAGAGGAAAACCTGTGAAACAAAAAATCAAAAATCAAGAGTTCAATCTAGAAACAAAAGTATTGAATTTCTCAAACAGATTCATCAACACACAAAAAGAGACTTCTAGTTTGTGAACAAAATCTTTGTTTTCTAGTGATTCAAAGATGGACTTGAGCACCAACCATACACACCATACACACCTTCTTGTTGAATCCTCTTAATATTCCGACATTTTCTTTTTGGTTGGTTCATTTCTTAGTGATTCTTCATCCCCTACCATGGCTTCGATATCATATAAAAACAACGATTAGTGTTTTAAGAATCTGACTTCTACATTCTCATTCCAGAAAAGAAGAATATATATACATGAGATTGAATCTCCTACTTCTAAAATCGTTCCTCAAGATATTCTGAGAATATAGTATTCTTATAATATATCATATAATATCTCATAGAATATTTTGTCACAAAATTAGATACACAATCTAAAGTTACTATATTTACATGTATATTTGCTTAGTATCAAAAATCTATGAGGACCTTAATATGAAATACTAGGTTGGCAAACACCCAAAACATGTTCACTAGACAGATAAATATGCATAAAAAGTACCAATTTTACATGACGGGATTTATAGAATCATTTGAAGAAAGACAACAACTGGAGGAGCTTAGAAGGAAGTTGGGATGAAGCATGGTTAGGCAGACATAGATTGTAAAATTTGAAATTTTATTGATGAAATCGTGGAATATGAAATAGCAAGGGATGAAGAGAAAATGATAAATTTTAAACTGCAAAATCAAGTATTAGGCATTGAAGTGATGATAGTACTAGTGTATGCTAAATGTACACAAAGTGAAAGATTGCAATGGAATTTAATGTCTAAATAATAGCAATCTAGCATGGCTGGTTGGAGAAGACTTTGATGTTATCAGTACTAATGAGGAAGGAGAAGGCCAGTAACAGAGGTGGAGGTTAGAGATTTTAATCATTGTCTTAATGTGTGTAATCTGGTAGATAATTCTAAAACTAATAGTAATAAGTGAGTGCAAGTATAAAACTCATTTAAGTGTGTTTTTGACTCTTTCCCTATTAATAACTAAATTAACAGAACAAAAACAATAGTAAAATAATGTAGAATTGCTTGTGAAGTATGTACACGAGACATTTGCCCTCTACCACCAAATTCCAACACCAAAAAGTACAGAGCAATATCCTATTCAAACCAGCAAAAACACTTTTGCCATTCATTACCCACCAGTTGTCAAAAGACAATACCAATTAAATCTCTAAAATTGTGGCAATGTAGGGGGAGTATATGACATAACCAGGTAGACGGTGCTGAATTCGTGCAAACTGCAACGTGTAGAGCTATGTTCTTTAGACCCGTTTTCGTATAAGCTAAAATTTCCATGTGCAATTTCTCCATTACAATAGGTTCCTGAGAAGGTAATCCCAGGGAAGTTCTCCAAGAAAGGTGAGGCATCTACATTAGGTTCACCGAAAAATAGCTTGCCACGACCATAGCAAGCAAACATCATACCACCAAAAACATACTTCTTCTGCATACCATAGCTTCCATTGCTATTAGAATGAGCATCAGTTACGAGGTTTAGATCCTGCTTCAGAAGTTTCATCTTGTTTGAAACATTGTTGCAAGAAGCACGCGCCAAATCAGAATTTGCATGGTAAAACTGGAAGGAGTCGTAATTTTTGATACCATCACCATGGACATAGAGATACTCGTAATCACCTCTGCAAATTCGTATAATTAGTTACAGAAGTAAAGAGAGAGAGGAAGAGGAAAGGCATAAATGGTTGTAAAGACAGCAGTTTCAACTACGACAACAATCTGCTCACCGGTATCCCACCACAAAGGTTTTGGTAGGAATGGGGTGTGTACGCAAACCTTGGCCTACCTTGTGGGAGAGAGAAAGGTTGTTTCCGATAGACCCTCCGCTTAGTAAAAGCATTTTCAGAAGAAAAAAAATCGACAAATACAAGTAGAAAAGAGAAGTACTGACAGTAAAATTAATAAAGATAGCTCAAGTAAAAGAAACAACAGTAGTTATACAATTGAAAATGTTTTTCAATTGTATGGATAATCAAGCTCAATGGTGCATTTATTACCTTAAAACCATTTGGAATTCATGCATAAATACCCAGTTTGTGTCCACATGCCGAGAAGTGCATTTCCTCATCTTTGTAACTCCAACATAGAGAGTTCGAGAATGGGTATGATCTCCCAACTGATGAAATCAAACCATAGAAAAGAAAGAAGAAATCAAAGAGGAGTGAATTATGTTCATGTGTTTCAAACACACACATGAAGGAAGATGTATACTAGAAGGGAAGTTTCATCAATAAGACAGCTTCTAAATTCTAAATTGGTAACAATTTTGTAAAAGACATCTTCAACTCACAAGAAACCTTGACTTTCAGATTACGCTCTATATAGCAGATTATTAAACCATTAAGGATTTAAAAAAATAACATGGTTTAACCAAAGTGGTTTTATTACTGTTTCTTATGACGCTATACCTTGTGTAACTGTACATGCGACAAAGATCAATCGTGAAAATTCTTCTATAGTCTTTTATAACCTTAATTTGAAATGGCCAGTTTTTTTTCTGAGTTACCAATAGAATTTGAAAATCAGTCAGACAGCATGATCAACTCTAATCATCCAAATATGTCCAATCTTCTGTAATGCACCTCGTTAAACCCATTGTATGTCCTTCCCTCTAAGTGAGGCAAGAGCAATAGAGTTCTGACATTTGACAAGTCCACACATTACTGAACTTAAACGGATTCATTATGATGGAAGGAATCAAAGGAAGAAGACAACGAGACTAGTTACACCACCAAATTTTGCAAGTATTTTTGGTAGTTGTCTTTCTTATCAAATCAGCTGTAATTACTTCCTTCAGAAACTAGCTACTTGAACTTTGGAGCTTAAACATTAAAACCAATTTACTTCAGAAGAGGTACTACCTTACCTCATCATAAATCGGATCTAAAATAGTCTGACCATCCATATTAAAATCAATTTCATCTGTTGTCGCCATGAGCCGAGTAGAATTGTCATCAGATACTGCCTTAACATAAACAGCTTTGTATTTAGGCCCAATCGGTGAAACGCCAGTGGATAACATTACATGAAACTGAGTTTCCCCAACACCTGTTTATAGGGTCCCAGAAAATGATTTTCTCAATAAATTCCCTGGAAATATGATATGCTAAATTACCTACATATACGAAAATATTAAATAGAAGACAAGAAATCTAACCATACTGATATAAGTGCAAAAGAAGCACGACATAACTTGAACAAATACAGACAATTTTCAAAAATATTAAGGTCATGAACCTAAAAGATCATGCATAATTACAAAGTTCATAGAGAATGAAAATTCATTTAGTAGAAACCACATCAGATAGCACTTACAGAAGTTATTCAGACAAATACGGGTCAAATGCACTACACAGCGCTCAAGCTATATAGTTAGTGGTTTATGTTGACGATTGACATGATTGGCGGTGTTTTATCGGCACTCTGCTCCAATTATGTGTATTTATTTAGTGGTTTATGTTGACGATATCGTTATTACCAGCAATGATCAAGATTTTGTTAAGGATGTTGATTCAAAGCTAGACATAACAGAACTTTTGTTTTATGCTCTAGGAGAAATCTATGACTTGTGGGGTTTTTGTTATCTGTAAAGATGGCCTAGAAAAGCCTTTGTGCTACATATATAATATTGTTATCTTTCTCAAAAAAAGAAAGAAAAGAAAAAAGATCAATTGATTATGTTCTCTTCCTTCCTATCTCTGTTTCTATTTAGCTATAAAGTTGAGGAACAGAACCAGCTAATAATTAAGTTGTACTCATATTGCTAAGTTCATATTATTCCACAAGGAAGTCGACAGACTTCGGATTTTCATCGATGTTAGCTGATCAAAAGTTGAGTTTGTGAAATTTTTCAAGAACAAAATTTGGGGAGTTTAGACAACTTCATAACTTAGTTGATATTGAAGATGTGCACCAAATATTAATCACGCCCCCTTATATCAGACTAGCAAGTTTCTCTCCAACCCAAATGCCTAATAAAACTGTGCTCTTGTTATTGAACAACAGAATCAAGATTTGAAACCGGAAAGTTCCAGTCAAGAAGAATTCCATACCAGGAGGCTTGCCTGTATCCCTTGAAAACAAAAGAGCAACAGCAGCTGAACTGGACACTCTGCTATTATAAAAACTAATTGCTGCTCCATTTTGGTATACAAACTTAGAACCCGCGTCACCCACAATGGCAGTCTCACTGGAAAAAGCATAATCTACAAACACGAAATAGGGCACTGAACATATAATTTCTTTCTCAAAGAATGAAGTAAGAAGAAAAATCAGCATTCATAAAAGTATGGGAACAATGAAGTTTTGCATAAATGAGAACTATGAAGCTCACTCACCCAACTTTGCAAGGACCGGTTTGATGTCAATGTCCTCGTCCTAGAACAACATTCAAATGATTTTCGTTACATTTTAAGTAAGAAAAAGAAGGCAGTTCCTAGATATTGAAAAGCATAAACTTCAAGTGTCCCTCAAAGTTAATTCAGCTTTTCAAACACAATTAATTAAATAAAGCATGTTACCGCTAACAGCATAAACTGCTTTTCCACAGGGGGGGGCAAGAAATAACAAAATGAAAGGTCTTAAGAGACTTAATACTTACAGAAAATAATAAAATTCCCATTGGTGATGATCCAGAACGCGAAAACGAGCGTTCTCTGATACCGCGAACGAAATTCTCAGTCATGAGTCCCTGAAGTTTGTTCTCCCCGAGTTAGTGTATCCCATTTTAAATCAAGTTAGCACAAATTTCATACTAGATATAAACTATTCATATCCTTCAAAGTTCCAAGTAGGAACATCATAAAATCAAAATGAAAATAAAGTTAAAAAGTGGAAGTTCAGAATCCTCTCAATAAAGCAGACATATTTGTATAAATGTTAGGGGTTGTATTGGAGAACAGGATTACCCGAGTTTTTTTTAATGGGATTAAATCAACTGTTAATCCTGGCAAGAAACCAACAGTCACTAAAACACCCTCGTCCTCATTAAGAAGATCCTCATGAGCCTTGTTGTCTTCCCATGTGTCCCACTGAACCTGGAAAAACATCATTTTCTCCACTTCAATTCTTGTTGGTTGAATTCAGAATGCAATCCCAAGAAGATTCTACTCTATAACCACTAGAGTTACCTCTTCAAACTCATTAGTGTTAGCGTCTTGCCCAAAAATTCCACAGGATATCGAAGTGATTATTGGAATTTCGCTACTGAATCTATCACTAATCTGCAAAACAATATATCCACCATAAGCAGCACATATAGCTTATTCCAATGTGTGACAATTCATACTTCGAAAGGATGATTTTTTTAGTATCTCTAGTTTAACAAAGTATATCATTTCAATTTCAAAAACAAAACAGGACGCTCTTCATTCTGATTGTTTCGTGTATATTTTAAATTTGTAATCTTCATACTGATCGCCTCAATATATTAATTAGTTCGCATACATTGCTATAGACTTGCTTGTGCCTAAAAAAGATGTTTTCTATGAATCACACAATATCAATGCTAAAAAAACTAGGTAAAATGTTCATTAGATTATTCACTATAGATACAATACTCTAACAAACATAAATAGCGCTGTCAGTCACTATGTAACTACTTGAAATTAAAAGGTCTTAAGTTGAAAAATTACCAACACTTCTACAATTAACATAATAATAGGGCTAAACTGATCTTTGACTACACTTCACTTTCCTAATCTTTTGCACGTCAGCTCATACTCAACCCATTAGGTATCTAAATTGTTTCAGAAGAGCTATTAAGATAAGATTTCAAGTAATTACGCTGAATTAAACGCGGGTCCAAGTTGATATTTGAACAATTTAAAGATTGTTTAGAACGAAACTGAGATCCTAAATTATTCTTTTATATAATAGGGTAATACACTCTCGATTTCAATTTATAAGACACTATTTTTAATTTTGTACAACAACAACTATGCCTCAGTCTCAAACAAGTTGGTGTTGGCTATATGAATCCTCATTGACCACATTACCCCATTCTATATTATCCTAAACAATTTTCATAACTTTTTAAAAAGTTCAAGGTTATTCAAATTTACACTTCACTGTGGAATTTTTCCTTTCAAACAAACATTTCAGCCATTTACTTCGCAACATTTTATCTTATTACATGATACAAATCTCAAATTATAATCTTAAAAATCTGAATTGAAAAGTATTCAGAATCATAAGAAAATGAGAAGGAGACTTGTTTTAGAAAGCTTAAAATAAAAAGTAAGACGTTAATTTGAATTTGTTTTGAACATATTGATGCAGACCATTTAACAAACATATTCATTGAGTATGCCACAATTTCTAGTACACATAAATGCCAAATAAAGAGAGAAAGAGAGAGAGAAGATCACATACGAGACACTGAGCTTCCTCCAAGTCAAAAGAAGGACCAATGGAAGCAATTACAAACTGGGGCCGGATCGGCCTAGCTAAAACCTTGTCAACAGCCTCATCCACAGCACCCTACACCAAAAAATCATTTTAAACCCAATAAACTCTTGTAATAAGCTAAACAAGATACTACCATTGTCCCAAAATAGTTCTTTTGAGAAGTTCTCAACAAACTACAGTAACTTTTTAACAAATATTGTATTCTTCTCATCTTGTGTTGACTATCAAAGTTCGAATTCTTAAAATATATGAATGGCAAGGTTTGGAATACAAAGGTCAATTCATCTTATTTTTTGTGTGTATTCAATCACTCATTTCTTCAATTTTTCAAAATAATTCTTCTAAAAAGACTGTCTTTCTTTCTTAAATCAGAACAGAGAGTAATTTTTATAGTTAGTACTCCATATGTGCCCAATTTATTTGATAATCTTTTCTTCTTTCTTTTGCAACAGTATGTCTCAAAGAGAAATGACATCATTCTATTCTTATAATATTATAACTTTAAGCTTTCATTTTGCCTTTAGACGCGTCTCAATTTTATGTGACATACTTTATTTTTTAGTCCACAAGTTTTTAAAAGTTTTCTTCCTTTCCTCTTAAGCTCCACGTCCCATAAAAGTCTGCCATAAAAGATGGTGAGGAGGGTGTAATTCTTGTAACTAATAGTCCTTTTGTCCCAATGTATAAAGCACATTGTTCTTGTTAGTCTGTCTTATGAAGAATATGCTTCTCATTTCCCCCCTTCAATAAAATAAAATATATGTAAGTTGCTTTAAACCACAAGTTTCAAAAGTTCGTCTTCCTTTCTAGTGCTTCGTATTGAGCATAGAAACCCATAGCACCTACTATTTGGGTGCACACCGGATAACACAATAGCTCGCAAATCACATAGGTTAGTCAAAAGCTCGATTGAGAAGGCATTGACAAGGGAATTGATCTCTCGAGTCTCGCTTCTGACTATGCATCATCTTATTAAATTACAACAGAAAGTTTAAAGTTAGATTATTTAAAAATTTAAAAAAGATATCAAAAAACTAAAAAGGAAAATATGTCGCATATAAATTAGGGCTTTTAACAAGTTTCATACTTAGATCAACAAAATGATTAAGCCAAAGGAAACAAAAAAATTAGAATGAAGCTTATACCTGAAGACAAGGATGGCAGGAAAGAGCAGATGTAAGATTTGGAATTGTGAGAAGGCGATTAATGATGAGATTCCAACTACGGCTCACACATGCTGCTGATGCACATGATTCTGCTGTTAACCGAGACAGAATGTTGTGCAGAAGGTCTTCTCCGATTAAATCAATCGCCGCCGTCGCCTTCGCCGCCTCTGCCGCTGCTGCGGTCTCCGTCTCCATCGCCGTCAATTTCTGCCTTTGTTTGGCCGCCATTTTTCAAAAGCTGAAACACACTTGAACTTCCTTTTTTTTATTATTTTTTTGAAAAACTGATATTGCTAGAGTGGCCCTTGAACTTTGGGTTTTATTATATTTCGATCTCATTTTTTGAAATTTTATATATATTTTGATTTATGTGATATATTGTGACTTTATGTAATTAAAATTTATGGGAGATTTTTAAATATCACGTAAATTAAAAAAATATATAAATTTTAAAAAACAAATGTATTTAAAGTAATACAATCTTAATTTATTAGTTGAGGTGTTATTTGGTTGGTAGTTTATATTAGAATGTTAAATTGACAAATGGTGCATGGGCTATATCAATAATATCGTTGTTTAATTTGTTACAATTATGATCTAAACTTTTACATGCTCATTTTATGTATATTGTGATATTATCTTTTGTGAAAATAAAAAATATTTCATTTATCTTCAATTTTGACTTTTTTTTATTATTCTATTGTGTAGAATAAAGTTGGACAAATTGAAAATAGACAAATTGTGTAATTTTCAGGTTATACATTATCATCATCGATGAATGAGATTTGTGAGGTATATTAAGGAAAAAGTTACCTTATTATACACACCATATATTATTATATTTTTTCTACCATTTTAAAAAATATCAAAAAAATTCAATTTTACTCTCATCATCCTTTTTTCAAGATTACATTAATTCAAAAATCTCATATCATGATTTTCTTTCTTTTTTTTTCAAGTCACAAATTTCCTTTTTCAAGCCATAAAGCTCTCAAAGTTACCAATATTAATTCATTTTTGAATTTCAAATCTTTTCTCTTTCTCATTATTTATTTCAAGACTTTTAGGGATAGATTTCTTTCCATCACTTCAGTTTTCATTTTATAAGTTTTTTTCATCTTAAAAATTTATCAAATTTGTTACTCCCAGTCTCTTTACCGGAAAAGGGGTGAAAAACATTGCTAAGGCAGAGATGGTGCTCTTGATACACTTCATTCCATTGATTCGATCTTTCAATATTAGGCTTACCCAATTAGTCCAAGAAGGATACATCTTCGTTGCTTTCCGTTGATTAGATTGTTGACTTTTTTTTGATCTTTTTGATTGTTCTATCATGCACAATGTATCTTGTTCAAATATTAATTTTGATACATAACCTTAATTAGTATTGATACTTTATATAAAAGTTCTACCAAATATATCATTGATCATTTACAAGCCTTTTCATCTACAAATTTCTGATACTTTGTTCGTAAGTTTATATCATAAGTTTATCTTTTCATTTGTAACTTTTTTTTTTCATAAATTTTCTTTTGCTAAAATTCAAATGTGGTTATAAAACTTAAATAACAATGTATTAAAATATTGAGATTAAGCGATTAGGCTCAACACATTTTTAAGTCCAACCTTTGAGCCCAAAGTAAATTTGAATGGGTAAAGACTACTCAATTTTATTTCAATTCATTTTAATATTTATAATTTCAAGTCAATTCACAACACCCTTAAATTTAACTATAACACTAAAATTATATTCGCCGGAAGTCACGTGCCGTTAACACTCACCAGCACTTAACCATAAGGTTGTAAGTTGAAATAGGTACAAGTGATTTAGATAATGTAGTCATATTATTTGATTGGTGAATAGTGTTTTAAATTAAATGGTAGATTAGTGCTCTTTGAGTGCCAATAAAGAAATATATACTTACCATTTTACTTAGATTTAAGCATGAAGATATTACAAAATCTTTGACTTTACTTGTGCATTAATATAGATGGAGAATTGTATGGAGAATTATCAATCTCCTTTTCCCTAAGATGAAAGTATCGAGTCAACTTGTATACACCTGATTGATTCGATTCACCAAATATCTATTACTTCCTAGTAGTCAAAAATGTTTTCAATAAAGGAAGTGAGGATGCTCTTTGATGGTAATTGTTTGCTTGATCTTTGATTGTCTAGATCTAAGACAAAGTAGCATTAAGTACATTCTAGATGTTTGTTCTAGATATTATAATAATGATGTTCGAGTCAATTGTGCATGCCTTAACCATTCCATTAGTTGATAATTGTTATCTCTTGTCAATACAATATAAGATAACTTTGTCCACCAAGTAATAATAGATTTATAGTAAGGCTACTCAAAGCTTAAACACCGATATCATATTTTACCCAAACACTAATTTTTTATTGGAATCTAGTAATAACATTCAAAATCAGAAGTGAAGTGAAGATGGACTAAGCTAAGTATCATTAGTTAAGAAAATGTATAATGTGTTTAGACAGTATATAATTAATTAAATTAGACCTAGCTAGGACTAGTATTTTGCAGAGAAAATTAATATAATAACTTATTAACATGTTGCAAAAAGATGATCTAATGTGCACAGAAAAACAATCATATGCAAATGGACAAGTCAAAAGGGCAGATCCTAGATGTGTGGGACTTCTTGTTGTGATATAGTAGACATACTCATGGGTATGAATTCGAGTCGTGGAATAAACTATTGATGTTTCTGTCAAGATAAGACTGCTTACGCTAGACATCTAGACAAGATAAGTTGGTCAGTGAGTTTCGAATACGAGATGGTTACACAAGAAAAAAAAGCAGTGAACATGTTCAAGGACATAAATGTCATGCCAGTAAAATTGGCAAATGAGTATATGCAATGTACACAAAAAAGGCATTTCCACAAATCTATACAAGGAATTCATGTTCACTTCATTTATTCTGAATCATGATGTACAACTCTAAGAACTCACACAATTGAGACTAAATATGTTTAATGAACCACAATATAAGGTAAAAGTTACTGACTTTGATGACGATAACGTAAGCTTTCATTGGCGACAGAATGATAGTAGGCACGAAGCAATCTTTTACGGAACCTTCCAAGATTCAACTTAACATTTTGTCGATCAAGGTAGATCTTTTTCGTGAACTCCCATCCTCGATCATTCACGCTGTTAGGGTCAGTCAGGACGGAATCATTCTTGTCATATTCATCATACAATGAACTCTCTTTCGGAAGAATTTTGTATCCAATGTACTTGAGGCCCAGTTTCACTGCTGGTTCTCCGTAATAAGTACCTGCTGCCCAATCTGTTCCGAGTGGAATGATTTGGATGAAAACAGAACCAGGCCTCATGAAGAGGAAATGTGTCATCGCAGCACCATGAACTCCTATCATAACATCACTTGAATTAAGGACTCGGTAGATACTTGCAAGCTCTGTTGTTCGTTGTGGCCTCAAAACTTCCACATGAAATCCAACATCTTCGATTAGTTTAACCAAAGAATCTTCGTTCACTATAGCTCTTGAATCATTTCTAGCTATTATAACCACTTTAGGTTTCTTCATATCCTGTTTTTCTTCCATCTTTGTTTCGTATGAGGGTAACGAAATATGTTTTTCCATGTTCATTCGAGCTTCACGTTCCTCATCTTGGATCATACTTCTAATCCGAGGCCAATAAGCTCGGTCTAGAAGGTCTCTAAAGTCTCTAATGGTCTTATCATTTCCCATCAATGAAGAATTAACCGTTAGCTCATCATGGATTCTTAAACCAACTATGGCTTCAGGGAAGCAATGTGTCCTCTTATCTCCGCTGAAATCTATAATAGGATACTCAGTGAGGTGAGACAGGACGTTCTCGTATTTCATAATCCACCATGCATGGTACTCAAGGATTACAAACACAACCTTCTTGTTGAACTGCTGAGAAGTGATGTAAAGGGGCAAAAGTCCGTCATTAAACTCGTGGTAAAGATTACCGGTGTAACCTCCAGTAGAGAAAAACACAGCCGGTACATCATGTTTAACATCACACTTTTGATGAACCCTCGAATGCTCTCCCTTCACAACAAGGTCTAACTCATCTATGGTGTCCATCACATTTTTTTCCCATTTCCGAGTATATGGCCTAATCTTCTCATGCCGAAGCACCTCACCAATCTCGTGACCATTGTTTCTGTAGAGGGTAATTCTAGAGGAAGCAGAATCTGTCCTAACATCCCCTTTCATCACGCATACATCGGAGCGGATACTGCTTCTTTCACAGCAAATTGACCCTGCAATTCATCCAAAGGATCTATCAAACACAACCATGTTGACATATTTCAGTGTCACACTAAAACCGAAAACCTTAAAACAAGCAAAAGTCTATAATACCAACACAAGAAACTTCAGCCCCTAATACAAACATTTATGGCATAATACATACGCAGACACTCAAATTTGGCCTTAATTAGCAAGTAAGTACTCCAAATGTGCACATCTAGGCAATAGGTGCCTCGACTTGGTCTCAAGTGGCAACTGAATACTCTAACTCGTTGGTGTCTAGATTTGCATACTCAAAGTCGGAGTGTTTAGTTGTGAATAGTGACCAAGTTAAAGTGTCTATCCATATATTATTCCACAACCATCACATGATCACAATACAAGATAAATATCCAAAAATAGAGTTCATCCCCCACCCCACCCACCCACCCCCTCCCAATATGTCACCATAGATGGATATAGGATCATTTTCAACATAACATAAAAATAAGTAACAAGTAAAATATTTAGAACTAACCATTAGAGACAAAGGAACAAGCATTAAAATCTGATTCAGAAATTAGTCCACCTTCTTCAGAACTAAATGAATCTGCACACATGCAAAAACAGAACAAAATCAGAAAAAATTGAAACCCCAAAAAACAAAAGGAGAGAAAAATAGAGAGCAGCTTACACAAGAGAGAAAATTTATGATGAGAAGTGAACAACTGTGGAGCTAAAAAAAAGCTAAAAGAGATTAAACAAAGAAAAAGAAGGTAAAAAAGTTTTGGTTTAGTTCTTTTGTGATTGTAACTAGAATTTCCACACACTAAACCAAGAGGGGTAGTTTCTTCATCTACACAAACCACAAAAACATCCCCTTTCCTATTCCAGTGCTGATATCTCTTATAATGCATCATTTTCTTGCACATACTATACAGTATACACTAAAACAGAGAGACAACAACTATTTTTTTGTTTTGTCAAGACCAAAGAAGAAAACTTTTTATGTTATATGTTTGAAAGAAGAAAAGGGTGTTTGAATTTAAGAAAAAGAAGGGGAAAGACAAGAGCTTTTTTTAAAAAAAAAATTCAAGATTGAAAACACAAAAGAAAAGAACTTTCTATGCATACATGTTTGAAAGAAGAAAAAAGGGAAAGACAAGAGCTTTTTTTTATTTCTTTTTTTTTCAAGAATGAAAACACCAAAGAAGAGAACTTGTTAAGTATATATGTTTGAAAGAAGGGGAAAGACAAGAGCTTTTTTTTGTTCAAAGAAGAGAACTTTTTTTCAATTTACTATATTGTGGTATGCACACTAATTAGCACAAGAGCTTATTTTTTCTTCCCAAAAATGAAAACAACAAAGAAGATAAACTTTTTATGTACTATATGTTTAAAATAAGAAAAAGGGTGTTTGTGGTTTGCTCAAAGAGAAGTTTTTTCTCTGGTTGAAGAAGAAGACTGAATGAGAAAGATGGTTTTTTTTTTTTTTTGTTGGTATTTTCAAGAATGAACACTTTCAAGAAGAGAACTTTTTTTGTGTTTGTCAATACAGTTTTGCTTGATGGTAAGATTTTGAAGGCTTGACAAAACCTCAAAAAGAGAGATTCTTGAAGGGTAGTAGGGTGGTGGATTTGGAGGGGGGGGGGGATGAGGCTAAGGAATCAAGTCATCTTTGTGTGTATCTTTCACTGGCTAAAACCTGTAAAAAGTTTTGGTATAATAATTTCTAAATAAAATTTGAGAATTGACTTAATTTTATATTTGAATTTAAATGTTAGTAAAATTTGAAGAATTTTTTTTTACTAAAATGGAGGGATGTAAGTGAGACTTGAATACGCAAGGATTAGCTTATTCTGGTATAATAATTTTAAAATAAAATTTGAGATTGACTTAATTTTATATTTGATTTGAGATATTAGCGAGTACTAGTTCATTTAAAGATGTTTGAAATCCATTAAAGGGATTCAAAATCACTGAGCTACAACAATCTATTATGTCAAGAGCGTCTACTATATGTTATTTAATCACTCCTCGTATATAAGATATCTTTTTTTCGATGAAGAGTGTCAAATATATCCAATTGAACGCCCTTACCTGCATGTGCCTCCGTTTCTATGTATAAAATGAGGTGAATAATATTATTTTATTCTTAATTAGATAATTTGAATTTGAATTATATATATGAAAAATATATATGTAGACAATGTTTTTTCCTTAATGAATTTTATATTAATTAAATTCAGATTAATTAATATCAGAGATTTAAAAATATATATAATATAATGATGTAAAAATAAACTCAAAAGACTATAAACACTAGGGAATTGGCTGATGAAGACAGCTCCATAAGCAAGTTAACTTGAAGTTGAAGTTTATGAAAGCATAAAATAAAAAAATTCTTCCTAATTTGGGGGAGAACTATCCAAATATATTTATTTAAATAAATGAATACATATTTTATTATAACAAAATATTGTCAGGATGATCACAAATTATTAGTATGAAATTTAAATCAACAAGGTCTAAAAAGTGATGAAATGGAGAAAAAGGTTTGATATTGTAAAAAGTTGCACTAATTAGAATTTCAAGACTTAAACTACTTTGGGAATAGTGAAGCAACATTTTTCTAAATATACACGTTTATTTTTATTTCTCATATTAATTTTAATATATTATATTATATTTTTATATTCCCTTTATCTCTGTATATTTATTAATTTTTGAATTGATACACTTATCAGAAAATAATTATTGACGTAATAAATTTATTATTTTATACTGTTTAATTATAAAGTGGATAATACATTTTATTAAGAAATAATTATTGACGTAATAAATTTATTATTTATTTTTTTAATTTTATGAAGTGGATATATTAAAAATTTAAGATTTCCGAAAAGTTTTATCTTTTTTAAAATTATTATTTAAAGGTATAACAGATATAAAAAAAATATTTTTTCTTAATTTGCTAAATTGAACAAGTAGGAACAACAATTAAAAAAAAAAAAAAAAAAGGAAACAAATAGGGACTGAGGGGAGTATTAGTTAATATTTAATTTAAAAAATAAATAGTCAAATATTAAAAATAAAATAGTTAAAAAGGCTATTTTCTTAACATGTTAAAAGTAATATCCATTTCTAAAATTAAATAAAAGCGAGGAGAGAGTGTTAAATGAATTCTTAAACTTTAGCCACAAGTAGAAAAATTGTAATTGTTCCATATATGCTCCAAATAACTCATCAATTAATACAATTAAAATATAATTAATTTAATATTATTATTTTCTCATCAAATTAACTTTTCTGCAAGTATAAAATATTTTTAAAAAATTTCTATTATTACTTGGATATTGATATATAAGACACATAACTATATAGTATTAAGAGGAATTTAAAAAATAAATTAGAAATTGAGTGATAAATTATTAATTTCTTAAGTATAATAGTCTAAAATAAAATTATTTTTTAAAGAGCATACCCTATGCCTAGCCAAAAAAAAAAAAATTGCCTTACAAATTTTTATTTTTCTTAATATTGAGGGCAAGAATTTACCTTGCAAATTAGATAAAACTTTTCCCCAGGACAAATATTTTCTAAAATTATTTATCTTCCTAAATTAAGTCATAATTAAAAGTACTCTTGACAGTAAATTTCATTAAATAAGTAGCAACAACAAAAAATTAGAGACCATCAATTTGAGGGAACAAAATTAAAAATCATTTCGAAATGATGCTCATAATTTTTTGAGCCAATTATAGTGAAGAAGCAAAAAATTATACTAAGAGAGTTCAAAATAAGTAGTAAATTCACGGAGAAACGAAAAAAGGTCAACTGCACATTCTAGAAATTTGATAGTAAAAAATACACATTTTAAAATATGATTATTTTTTTTAAAACACACAAATCCTATATTGTAAAAAGAGAACTAGAAGTGATTTTTTAAATTGGAAATTCATGTATACATTCATATAAAAATAATCTACATATATTTTGAATTATTTATTCAAAAGTCTATTGTATGATGAATGAAGAGTGTAGTTTGAGTAATGAAAATTTAAAAATGTGTGTTGACGTTGGGATAAATTAACAAAAAGAGGATGAAATCATGAATTCTTTTTAATAATTAGAAATTCATTTTGTAAATAAAGTCAACAAGAAATTTGTCGCGAACTTTGTAATAAAAATGTTTTTGAGGGGATTTATCTGTTGATTATGTTATTGTTACTTATTATTTATGTCTTAATATATAGTTTTTAATTTAATATTTATTTTATTGAAATTTTTACTATTTTTAAGAGTAGCTAGTGCTATATAAAATAAATTAAATAATTAATTTATTTTAAACTACTAAAATAACAAATAATTTAAGATAATTATTTTTTAAAATTGTCATATATAGTTTGAGATGTACGAGTAAAAATTTAGTTTATAATTTGTCAACTATATTATTGAATGATTGATTATGTAATCACGAGAGAGGGAGCTAGGGAGGGGAGGATTTATATGAAGGGAGTAGTTCGAACGGTAAGAACTCTTCAAATTCGAATCACTAAAAAAATAATAAATTATTAACGTGAAAAAAAGAAAATTCTAATGAAAAATTTAAAATAAATAAATAGTGCACTAATCAAGGTCTTGGAAACCTTACTTTGGAGGATTTTTTTTTTGTGTGTATTTGTTACCTTTTCCCACATTATACGTAAAACCATTTTTTACTTCTTTTATTTGTATTGTTATTTGATTTTTCAAATTAAAAAATAAATATTCTATTTTATTTGTTAAGAATTTTTCTTACTTTTTTTCTTCATATTAATCGTTATATGAAATAACTATAGAAAGTAACAGTAATTAAATTTAGAGTTTTAAAATTATATTTATTAGATTAGATTTAGTTAAATATGATTTTAGTGGAACAAATTTAAAGTATATGTAGGTATATGTTAGTAATAGGCTGAACTCATCGGCAACCTCTTAAAATTGACACTAGTTTTTACGTAGATATTTTAAGTAGGTTTTGTCATATTGACACCTTTTTGACAATTAGCTAAAATTACAAAGTGCGTATAACACACTTGCGGATGACATGACATGATGGCTAATTAAGTAGGGGTTCGCTATGTCATTTTGACACCTTTTTGACAATTAGTTAAAATTACAAAGTGTGTGTAACACACTTACGGATGATATGACATGATGACTAATTAAAAGCTGACATGTGACATTTAAATGTAAAAATAATAATTTAAAATAAATTATCAAAAAACAACTTATTTTACAGCAAAAATAAATAAATAAAATGCATATCTTCTACCATTCCATATACCTTATATCACCCCACTCCTACCCTATCTGTTTTACGTTCCTTTGGTCTCCCCAACTCTACAATCATTTTCTTGATTCTTCTTTCAATTTTTTTTAAAAAAATCATTAGATTTTAGTTTTTTTTGTGTGTGTGAATTGATTTTGAAAATTATATATGATATTTTTCTAAATTTTTTGAGGAAAATTATGTGTCTTGTTCTGAAAAAATCTTTTCAAATTTTGTGTGATGATTTTTAAAATTTTTGTTCTTATAAACATTTTTAAAATTAGTGTGATAGTTTTTTATTTGATTTAAAATTAGTTTGATAGTTTTTTTTATCATGAATTTTTATGTGTGTGTTGAGGGGGTGGGGGGGATGAAATAAGTGGTAGGGCTACAAAGTGAACAAGAAAAAGGGAAAAAATTAAAAAAAAAAAAACTCAAGCACTCAAAATGGCTGCAGCACACAATATGTCAAGTCTGCAAAAATTGTTAAAATGACACAGCGGAACTCAACATGAAGTATCTAAAATAAATAAAATATAATTGAAAAATAAGTGAAAATTGATGCCAATTTTAGAAGATTATCGATGAATTCAGCCTTAGTAATATAAAACAAAAATAAGTATTTCAAACTTTCATCCAAAGTCATATTTAACAAATTCTTCATAACTCTATCTATTCTAGCAGTCAGTCGACTGATGAATATTTTACAAATTTTATTAAAAGGTTTTCGAGTGGATGCCCCGATTAAATTTAGATTCAACAATAAAAGTGTCACTTTGGAAAGTAAAAATTTTCTTATTAAAGGGTATTTCCAATGGTACAATTCAAGTATGGTGTGAATGACGAAGAATGAATCAACAATAGGTGAATTTAGTGTTTTAAAAGGCGGGAGCGTGAGGCGAAACGTTTTATGCTATATATGGTGGGGCATAAGTCTTGAGACACGGGGCGTAGTCTCATGGATATATGGGACGTAATCTCAGGTATATTCAATTTTATAGTTTTATTACTAATAAAATAAGTGAAAGTAAATTTTTCAGTAATTTTTACACATATTTTTTTTTATAAATAACCTATAATATATACAAATTATATTATGACTTTTATTTGAGATAAATATGAATAATTAATAATGAAGAAAAAAAAGTATAATAGTTACTATTTGAGAAATATCGTTACACCAATAATTAAAAAACATGACTTAAAGCAAAAATGATTTAAAAAAATTTAAAATGTTCGAGCCTACGTTTTTTACGCCTAGGACTTATATTTTATATTTGAGGATTGTGCCTCAAATTTGAAGAGTTACACCTTATGAATATACCTTTTTTATTTACGTCTCGAATTGTTTTTGATACGCCCCGCTCCGAGACTCACCCCAAAAATGATTTTAAAAATACTGGGCAGATCAAAGAGAAAAACTAATGGATTCCTATAATGAAGAGCTTTTGAAGAAGAAATACATAATACATGTTTAAAACTATCTAAAAAGAATAACGATATAAATAAAAGTTATTTATTTTCATAATTTAAATTTTGTATGTTATTAAATTATATGTTTTTTTTGCATAATCAAGAAAATTGACTTGCAAAAATATATAAGTCTATGAATATTTATACGTATATTTCGATGGTTAAAAAGATTATGTAAAAAATTATTTTTAAAAATATTACGTCCAACTATTTAGAATTTTTCTTTATTAAAATATCAAGTACGTAAGTACGTTATAAATAATGTAAGTCACATTTTATACAATGTACAAAAATATTGGAAATTCAGTGAAATAATGTGTACATTTTGTTATAAAAATATAAAAACAATTACTTTATTTAAAATTCTTAAGTTGAAGTTGTATTTGACCGTACGTTTTGCAAAAATTATTTAGAATATGAATATATTTTGTCTGTAATGTGATTTAAGCCTTCAATTTCTAAAAGTAAAATAACTTGACTAGCGTAAACATGTGTACACATATTTATTCATCTTTTTACACATTTTTTTGTTGGGGGCGCGAGTTTTTTTTTTTTAAAGACATAACTCGCATAAGAATGAATCTTACAATTTTTTTGGATAATTTAAGGATGTCTTTTGTTCACTTATATAACACAAGAATATAATTTAAATTTATGTTATAATTTATGGATAGTACCACAAACTCTAACATCTAACAATATATACATAAAAAAAAAGTTAACAGTATTAAAAACATGCAATTTTTTATTAAAAAAAAAGAATTTCTATCCCTCAATCTTATCTTGCTCCGCCCCGAAATCCGGTGCCACTATCAACCCCCATTGATAGCCCAGTTAACTTATGAACTGATTCATTTACTTATGTTTTATAATTTCCAAAAATATTACACCTTCTAGCAATTTTGTATAACAATGCACATTTTAAAATATAAAATTTTCTTTAACACTCAATAATAAATTTATTCCATAAAGAAATAGAAGTGAATTTAATTTTTTTTTAAAAAAGAAGTCATGCATTCCTTCAATATAAATAAACAATGCACTAATCAAGGTCTTGAAAAGCTAACTTTGGAGTTTTTTTTGTGTATTTGTCCATTGTCACCTTTTCCCACATAATACTTAACCTTTTTTTTTAATAAAATAAAGAAATGATTTTTTAGGATCTTTTAATTATTTAAAATAATTAAATTATTTAAAATTTAAGATTACAAAATTGTATTTATGATTTCACAAAGGGCAATAGATGAGAGTTTCTTATTAAAGACACTTTCATTTCTAATGATTAAATTCGAGTATACTGTCTATGACGAAGGACAAATCGATGAAGCCAAATAATAAAAAAGAAAAACTAGTGAACTCCTAAATTGATGAGCTATTGGAGAAGTGATGGATAATACATTTAAGGTAAATCATCAATCAAAGTGAAATAAAAAATAAATAAATTACTATGCAATGATACAATTTTTTTTTAGCTAAAAAGTGGTTTTGCAAAAGATAAGTATCTAAGATGTAATGAATTAAAGCAAACAATACATATCATGAATTTGGATCGTAAATCTATTTCAATAAAATTAAATAAAAGAAAAGGGAATTAATATTTTTATTCAACTTGTTGAATGAATTTTTCAATTTTTTTAAAATACAATAAAAAATGTAAAAAAAAAAAAGGTATTTGAGATAGTGATAGATCATACACACAAAATTCTCTCTTTTTGGATAAAAGGATCAACTGAATTATTAATTTTTTGTAAAAAATTATTGAAAATGAATTTATTTAAAGTATCTTCGCACATGACAATCACGTGTGGCTTGACAGACTGAAACTTCACCTAAGATATTGGTTCACATGAGACATATAAATTTATTTATTTTTATTATAATTATTTTACACCTAAAAAGTAATATAGAGCTTCAAAATATCCATTATTAGAAGAGCAATGGAAAAGTTTCTCCAATATATTTGTATTTATGAGATTGAAAATTAACTAATACATAGAGTATATATTAGCTAATGTTATTATACATAATTATATTTTAGATGAGGAAGATGATGACGTTAAGAGGAATGTGTAATAAATTTAAGAAAGACATAATAAAGAATGAAATTATACGTGCTATCCTTAAATGATAAAATGAGGAAATAAATAGTTCAAACATGTAAAAAGAAAGTGTGATAATGTAAGGAGGCGTGATAAATTAATCATACCAAAAATTAAATCGAAAGAAAAAAAATATGCAAAGATAAAAACTTTAACACAATCTTAATTTAACATGTAGCGGAATATAATAAGATTTTATATGAGAGAGGCAAAGGGCTAACGTCGTTTTCTTTCCTCTTTATTAGTAACTAGCAATTCGTATTCGTATAATTATATTATTGATAAATATTTCACTTGTCTTATATTTTACTATTATAGTTTCTTGCATTCGTATTCTCATAACTTCTCTTTCAAATAAAAATTTATTGAAAATAATCTTCATATACCAATTTTTTTAAAATTTTATTTGTAAAATTATCCCAAATAATATAAATTATATATCATTTTTTTTTCCTTGACAATGAGTCAGAAAAGCTGAATATAAACAAGTTGAAAAACTAACACCTTTAATAATATGGAATACACCAAGTACTATAAATTAATTATATTTTGGCTATATTATCGATGTAGATAGATACTTGCATCACAATGATTTTACAATTTATAAATCTCAATTCACAAAGTCTTAACCAATCAATCATTTTTTCTCTTATTTAATATTTTTTAAAATTTTTTGGTTTTTTCTTCTATACTTCAATCTCTGATCAAAAAATAAAAACTGACAAAAGCCCCATAGTCACATGAAGCCAGCTTAGGCATCCTTTTTTAGAAAACATTTTGTCATATTCATATTAAAGTTTCGATATATAAAGTTTTGATTAATCGAAATTTAGATAAAATTTATAATTTTGTATAATTAGGTAGAATTTAAGGTTATTTGATAATTTAATTATTTTTATCGAATGTTCATTAATTTCTCAATAATGCTTGTTTTGGATAACTTTTAATTGCCAAAATGTAGATAATTTATGAAAAATATTTATCTATTATATTTGAATATATGAAGTTTTGACTCATTTTAATAACCACAAAAGTCACACCTTAGTTGTGTAACTTGATCAACTCAGTAATTACACTTATTTCTATTTATTTATCATAGTTAAATTCATAAATCAGAGTGAAAATAAATATTAATTAACTGTAATATATATAATAAAAACGTATGTAAAGATATGTATGTTATTATTAATTAGATTGATAAACACAAATTTTTACTCTATCCCTTAATAAATTCGCAAATATTTTGAATATAAATTTTTTTAACGAGTGAAACTAAATAAAAATCCGAATCTATATTGAAGAATCAACGAAAATTGAACCAACTACATTAATAAGACCTAATACTTAGATCTAATATAATAGCCTTTAATATGTCACAACCATGAAAACTATTTAATGAACAACATAGTTTGATCTTCAATCTTTTATAAAAATGGAAATAGAAGACTTTCGAAGAAACAAAATTTGAAGAGGTAACACTGTTTTCTTTTTAATGAGCTTTATACCATATGAATCTAAATTAATTGAAATATGCAAATTTATTTAGTTTATATTTTTTGTTTATTTGTAATCAGACTTTTTTCTAAATATATCAAAAAGTATTGAGAAATATATAAGTGAAAAAAAAGCACAGTAAAATATGTATATATATATGAATGTAAAATATGAATATTGAATTTAAGTATTATATTAGAAAAAGTCAAAATAAAACAAAAAAAGGTTATAGCTTTGCCTCCACAATAAATATGTAGCTCACTTGGTAAATCAAAGTCAATTGGAATTAAATGAAGAGATAGAAATTAAGTTTGTCAAACCTGTTATAATAAAAGGGGAAACAAAATAAAATAGAGTGATGATGAAAAAAAATTAAGTCAACTAGAATTAAATGAAGAGATAGAATTAAATTAGTCAAACTTGTTGTGTTTTTACTCCAATTACACCTCCCACTAAAAAATAAAGTAAAATACTATCCAACTAATTTTCAAGTAAATTTACATTATATTAGTTTGATATATTAAATAAAAAATTAAAAAATTGTACAAAAATACTATAAATATGACAATTAAAAGTTGACGAAAGTTATTCTGTTCGTGTCACGACCCAAAACCGAGCCGCGACTGGCACCCACACTTACCCTCCTATGTGAGCGAACCAACCCATCTAAACCTTAACATTTCAATGTATATCAACAGAAAGTAATGCGGAAGACTTAAACTCATTAATAAAAACCAATTCAATAACTATTAATATTCAACATCTATTATTCCCCAAAATCTGGAAGTCATCACCACAAGAACATCTATAATCAAATAACTAAACTAAGAGTATTCTAAAAGCTAAAACAAGTAAAAGCTAGTCCATGCCGGAAACTTCAAGGCATCAAGACATGAGGAAGAATATCCAGTCCAAGCTAGAAGCATTAGCTCACCCTGAAGATCCGGTGTGACGAAGACAAGCTAGAATTGCGGTTGAGTTGAAGACGACGGCACGTTTGCTGCACTCCACAAATAACAAGGAAGAACACATAAAAGTAGGGGTTAGTACAAAACACGGGTACTGAGTAGATATCATCGGCCAACTCAAAATAGAGAACAGTATATATCAAGTAATATCATAAATCAACTACAATACTTAACATGTATCACAACAAGCACTTTCATCATTAATAAATACCGCCAAGTTCACACATGAGGACTCAAGCCTCAATACCATACTCATTTGGGAATTATGTTCATTAGATTGAGTATATTAACATCTTTCAAGATTCGTTGTCTTTATTTCTATCTTGTGTCGGTACGTGACACTCCGCTCCCTCATATTCTTTATTCCTCTTGTGTCGGTACGTGACACTCCGATCCCCTACTACTATGTGTCGGAACGTGACACTCCGATCCCCTAAATCTACGTGTCGGTTCGTGACACCCGATCCCCTAAATCTACGTGTCGGTTCGTGACACCCGATCCCCTAAATCTACGTGTCGGTTCGTGACACCCGATCCCCTAAATCTACGTGTCGGTTCGTGACACCCGGTCCCCCTAATACTACGTGTCGGTTCGTGACACCCGATCCCTTAATTCTATGTGTCGGAACGTGACACTCCGATCCACTAATCTCATTCTATTAATTCATCAAGCCTTCTCTTATACCAAGGCATCATCATTCTCATTACTTTAGTTCATCAAGCCTTTTCTTATACTAAGGCATCATCAATCTCATTACTTTTAGTTCATCAAGCCTTCTCTCATACCAAGGCATTATCATTAACAAAGAGATTAGGGTTTTGCAAGATTTGGGATTCAATAACTTCATCATGCTTATTTTATCACAATTATATAATCGTATCATGCAAGCATACAATTAAGCACATAGCAGGGTTTTACAATACTATCAATACATATCATTCGCTATTAAGAGTTTACTACGAATAGTATGACATAACCATAACCTACCTCCACCGAATACTAGTGATCAAGCAAGAATTTTCCCCAAGCCTTGTGTTTTCCTCTTCGTTTCTCCTCTCTCGTTCAATCTTCTCTCTCTCTTTGTTCTTTCTATTTTCTTTATTCCAACCATCTTTCTCTTACCCTAATTAGCATATAATTAAGAATAAAAGATGGCAATAATAACCCACTAATTAACTTAAGGTTACCTCTTTTAACCCCCAAGTAATTAGACTTATTAACATTAACCCACTAACTTTATAATTAAGGCAAGAATAGTCCAAAACGTCGCTTAAAACATTTAAGGAAATCCGACCCAGACTGGGATTACGCAGCTTGTGACGGCCCGTCGTGCCTGCGACGTCCGTCATGCAGGTCGTTGCAAAGTTCAGAGACTAGATTTCCACTAAAGAATCTGTGACGGTCCGTCACGCCTGTGACGGTCCGTCCTGCCATTCCGTCACGAAGTTCAGAGAGTCGATTTTCAGTACCCAATTTCAGAATTTCTAAGTGTTTTCAAAAGAGACCCTGCGACGGTCCGTCGTGCCCATGACGGTCCGTCGTGGGGTCCGTCGTCTCAGCCAGTTTTCCAGAAATAAAATCCGCTGCTCAAAACGACTAAACAGGTCGTTACAATAAATACCAATTTACCGATCGTTCGTCCTCGAACGATCACAAGAAGAAATACAAGGGCGAGAAGTAGTACCTTGATCTGTAAACAGATGTGGATATCTTCCTTGCATATCAACCTCCTTCTCCCAAGTGGCTTCTTCAACTGGTCGATTCTTCCATTGAACCTTGATGGATGCAATCTCCCTCGACCTCAACTTGCGGACTTCTCTATCTAAAATAGCAACAGGTTCCTCCTCATAAGACAAATTTTCATCAAGCAGAACTGAATCCCAACGAATGATGTAGTTTCCATCCCCATGGTATCTTTTCAACATAGACACATGAAATACCGGATGCACTCCGGACAGCCCTGGAGGCAAGGCTAACTCATAAGCCACCTCCCCTACTCGCTTAAGTACTTCAAAGGGACCAATATACCTTGGGCTTAGTTTACCTCGTTTACCAAACCGCATCACCCCTTTCATGGGCGAAACCTTCAACAAGACTTGTTCACCCTCCATGAACTCTAAGTCTCTAACCTTTCGATCTGCATATTCTTTTTGCCTACTTTGCGCCGCTAAAAGTTTTTCTTGAATAGATTTCACTTTCTCTAATGAATCCCTCAAAAGGTCCGTACCCCAAGGTCTAACCTCAAATGCATCAAACCAACCAATGGGAGACCTACATCTCCTCCCATACAATGCTTCGAATGGAGCCATATCAATGCTTGAGTGATAACTATTATTGTATGAAAACTCCGCTAAGGGTAAGAAGCTATCCCAATGGCCACCAAATTCTATCACACAAGCACGAAGCATATCCTCCAACACTTGAATCGTTCGCTCAGACTGACCATCGGTCTGAGGGTGAAATGCGGTACTCAGATCCAACCTAGTACCCAATTCAGCATGCAATGTTTTCCAAAACTTAGAAGTAAACTGCGTACCTCTATCTGATATGATGGAGAGTGGAACCCCATGCAATTGAACCACTTCCGAGATGTAAAGTTTGGCTAACTTCTCTGCATTGTAAGTCACCTTGACCGGAATGAAATGTGCAGACTTAGTTAACCTATCAACAATCACCCAAATGGAGTCATACTTACCCATTGTCTTTGGAAGACCAACCACAAAGTCCATTGCAATTCTTTCCCACTTCCATTCCGGAATGGGCATTCTCTGAAGTGTTCCTCCGGGCCTCTGGTGTTCATACTTTACTTGTTGACAGTTTGGACATTTGGCAATAAAATCAACAATGTCGCGCTTCATTCTACTCCACCAAAAGTGTTGCTTTAGGTCACGATACATCTTGGTTGCACCAGGGTGTATAGAATACCTTGAACTATGAGCCTCTGTCAGAATAGTGTTGATCAATTCATCGACGCGGGGTACACATACCCTTCCCTTAATCCTCAACACACCTTCCTCATCGATTGTTGCTTCCTTAGCCTCTCCTTGCAACACTTTATCTCGGATCCGGATCAATTTCTCATCATTAAACTGCTTTCCCTTGATCTTGTCAAGGAAGGAAAATCTTGCCTCCAGACAAGCTAACAATCCTCCCTTCTCATTTACTTCTAACCTCATAAGGTCATTAGCCCGAATCTGAACCTCTCTAGCCAATGGGCGTCTAGAAACTTGCAAGTGAGCTAGACTTCCCATGCTTCCCGCCTTTCTACTTAAAGCATCCGCCACAACATTCGCTTTTCCCGGATGATACAAGATTGTGATATCGTAGTCCTTCAGTAGTTCCATCCCTCTCCTCTGTCTCAAGTTCAAATCCTTCTGAGTAAAAATATACTGTAGGCTACGATGATCCGTGTATACTTCACACTTAACCCCATATAAATAGTGCCTCCATTGCTTTAATGCAAATACCACCGCGGCCAACTCCAAATCATGGGTCGGATAGTTACGTTCATGCACCTTTAATTGCCTTGAAGCATAAGCAATTACATTCTTCTCTTGCATTAGTACTGCACCCAAACCCGAATAGGATGCATCACAATAAACAATGAAGTTCTTACCCTCTACTGGCAAGGTAAGGATAGGTGCAGTAGTCAACAAAGTCTTGAGTTTCTGAAAGCTTTCTTCGCACTCATCCGACCATACAAATGGAACATTCTGCTTAGTCAAGTTCGTCAATTGGGAAGCAATGGAAGAGAATCCCTTGACAAATCGACGGTAATATCTAGCTAAACCAACAAAGCTCTTTATTTCTGACACATTAGTGGGTCTTACCCAATTCTTCACTGTCTCAATCTTGGAAGGATGATACCATCACTCCATCCTTAGAAACTACATGCCCCAAGAAGGACACTGCATCTAGCCAAAACTCACACTTAGAGAACTTGGCATAAAGCTTTTTCTCCCTCAACATTTCCAATACAATTCTCAAATGCTCCTCATGTTCCTTCTTACTTTTAGAGTATATCAATATATCATCAATAAATACGATCACAAAGAGATCCAGATATGGCTTAAAAATCCCGTTCATCAACCTCATGAACGCAGCAAGGGCATTCGTAAGACCAAAAGACATGACTACAAATTCGTAATGCCCATACCTGGTTCGAAAAGCAGTCTTTGGCACATCCATTGCCCGTATTTTCAATTAATGATAACCAGATCTCAAGTCAATCTTAGAGAAGACACAAGCACCTTGTAACTGATCGAACAAGTCATCGATGCGAGGAAGAGGATACTTGTTCTTAATAGTTACCTTGTTCAGTTGTCTATAGTCTATACACATCCGAAAACTCCCATCCTTCTTCTTCACAAACAAAACCGGAGCACCCCAAGGAGATGCACTTGGTCTAATGAAGCTTTGCTCAACAACTCTTGAAGTTGGGCCTTTAACTCTCTTAACTCCGCGGAGGCCATTCTGTAAGGGGGTATAGAAATGGGGCGAGTACCCGGTTCAAGATCAATACAGAAGTCAATATCCCTATCTGGTGGCATACCGGGAAGATCTGCAGGGAACACATCCAAAAACTCACGGACTACCGAAACCGACTCAATCGGAGGTACTTGGGTAGTGTCATCCTTGAGATGTGCCAAGAAAGCTAAACACCCTTTACTAACCATTTTCTTAGCACGAAGAAAGGAGATGATACGCACCGGATTGGAAGTGTAGTCACCCTCCCACACTAACGGATCTGTCCCAGGTTTGGCTAACGTCACAGTCTTAGCATTACAATACAAGATCGCAAAATTCGGAGAAAGCCAAGTCATACCCAGAATTACATCAAAGTCAACCATTTCTAAGATAACCAAATCTACATAAGTGTTACTCCCCACAAAAGTCACCTAACAAGACCTATACACTTTTTCAACTATCACAGACTCACCCACCGGAGTAGAAACACGAATAGGCATGTCAAGTAATTCGCAATGTAAATTAAGACCATTAGCAAATGAGGAAGATACATAAGAAAATGTGGATCCGGGATCAAACAATACAGAAGCCATGCAATCACAAACCAAAAGATTACCTGTGATGACAGCATCCAATGCCTCCGCTTCAGACCGCCCAGGGAAAGCGTAACAATGGGCCCTATCGTTTGTCTGTCCGTTGCCCCTACCATGTTGTGATGTAGTGGCTCCAGTTTGCCCATCGCCCCGGCCGTTTTGGTGACCACCATTACCTCGACCACCACGTCCTCCAGAATAACGGCCTCTACCATGACCACCTCTACCTCTATCTATTGGGGGGTCTATAACTCTATTTTGGACAATTTCTCCTAATATGTCCATTCTCCCCACACCCATAACACTCTCTAGAGTCAAGCATAGGTCTCTCAGAGAAGTGTTGACCGGTCTGAGGTGGACCCCCAACTACAGTCTGTAGTGAAGACTGAATTGGTCGAACTGAGTAACCTCCGGAACCCTGTCCTCTAGAGTAAGAACCATTAAACTCACCTCCCTTTCGAAACCTTTTTGATGTCGATGCCATGGTGAATTCATCCGGCTTCACTCCTTCCACCTCTACCACGAAATCTACCACTTCTTGGAAGGATTTTGCCGTAGCCGCTACCTGTAAGGCTGAAATCCGCAACTCTGACCTCAACCCCTTCACAAAACGACGAATCCGCTCTTGTGGACTGAAACAAAGTTGGGTGGCGTATCTGGATAGTGCACGAAACTTGGCCTCATATGCAGTAACCGACATCCTACCTTGCTCTAGACTTAAGAATTCATCTCTTTTCCTATCCCTCAAAGTCCGTGGGATGTACTTCTCCATAAACAAGCTAGAGAATGAGGCCCAAGTCATAGGTGGTGCCTCTGTTGGTTGACACTCAACATGTGACCGCCACCACATTTTGGCGTTCCCTTGAAACTGATAACTCACGAACTCCACACCAAACCGTTCTACTATACCCATCTTGTGTAGTAGCTCATGACAATCAACCAGAAAATCGTAAGCATCCTCAGATTAAGCACCCTTGAAGACTGGAGGTTTCAATTTCAAGAACTTACTGAAAAGTTCATGCTGATCATTTGTCATTATAGGCCCTGTAGTCAGACGAGGAAACGTGCCTATTTCCAATGAGGCATCCATACGGGGAGCCATAGTGGCTGCATGTTGTACCTCTGAAACCGGAGGTGTTGGTGCAGAAAACACTGGAGGTGCCTGACCCTGATCAGATAACCCGCTAAGATAAGCAAGAACCTGATTGATCATCTCTGGGGTAGGTTGGGGTGGCAATTCCTCATTTTGCACTTGTTCATTCTCCCCGTCCTCACCCTCTCTCACTACTTCCTCAGTCGGTGGAGGAGTCACCGCCCTAGCATCAGATAGGATAGGCATTTGTCCTCTTCCTCTAGAGGGCGTCCTCCCACGACCTCTACCACGGCCTCTTGCCACTGCTCTTCCTCGAGCCACAGCCCCAGTGGCTGGCTCAGACGTTTCTTGTCTTGTCGGTGTTGGTGTTGGCGCAGTCGTTGCTCTAGTTCTAACCATCAGCGAAATAGAGTGAAGATGGTCAGATACCAATTTGTATCACCTAGATACCAATTGGATTCAAGTAGTAGCACGAAAGAAAGAATGAAAGAATGGAATTTTCCTAAAGTCTTATAGCCTCTCAAAGAAAAGTAAAGGCGTCCCCCAACTGTTCCTTAAGACCCTACTAGACTCGTTCTTGTGTGATGATACCAACGAACCTAATGCTCTGATACCAAGTTTGTCACGACCCAAAACCGAGCCGCGACTGGCACCCACACTTACCCTCCTATGTGAGCGAACCAACCCATCTAAACCTTAACATTTCAATGTATATCAACAGAAAGTAATGCGGAAGACTTAAACTCATTAACAAAAATCAATTCAATAACTATAATATTCAACATCTATTATTCCCCAAAATCTGGAAGTCATCACCACAAGAACATCTATAATCAAATGACTAAACTAAGAGTATTCTAAAAGCTAAAAAAGTAAAAGCTAGTCCATGCCGGAAACTTCAAGGCATCAAGACATGAGGAAGAATAACCAGTCCAAGCTAGAAGCATTAGCTCACCCTGAAGATCCGGTGTGACGAAGACTGGCTAGAATTGCGGTTGAGTTGAAGACGACGACACGTTTGCTGCACTCCACAAATAACAAGGAAGAAAACATAAAAGTAGGGGTCAATACAAAACACGGGTACTGAGTAGATATCATCGGCCAACTCAAAATAGAGAACAGTATATATCAAGTAATATCATAAATCAACTACAATACTTAACATGTATCACAACAAGCACTTTCATCATTAATAAATACCGCCAAGTTCACACATGAGGACTCAAGCCTCAATACCATACTCATTTGGGAATTATGTTCATTAGATTGAGTATATTAACATCTTTCAAGATTCGTTGTCTTTATTTCTATCTTGTGTCGGTACGTGACACTCCGCTCCCTCATATTCTTTATTCCTCTTGTGTCGGTACGTGACACTCCGATCCCCTACTACTATGTGTCGAAACGTGACACTCCGATCCCCTAAATCTACGTGTCGGTTCGTGACACTCGATCCCCTAAATCTACGTGTCGGTTCGTGACACTCGATCCCCTAAATCTACGTGTCGGTTCGTGACACCCGATCCCCTAAATCTACGTGTCGGTTCGTGACACCCGGTCCCCCTAATACTACGTGTCGGTTCGTGACACCCGATCCCTTAATTCTATGTGTCGGAACGTGACACTCCGATCCACTAATCTCATTCTATCAATTCATCAAGCCTTCTCTTATACCAAGACATCATCATTCTCATTACTTTAGTTCATCAAGCCTTTTCTTATACTAAGGCATCATCAATCTCATTACTTTTAGTTCATCAAGCCTTCTCTCATACCAAGGCATTATCATTAACAAAGAGATTAGGGTTTTGCAAGATTTGGGATTCAATAACTTCATCATGCTTATTTTATCACAATTCTATAATCGTATCATGCAAGCATACAATTAAGCACATAGCAGGGTTTTACAATACTATCAATACATATCATTCGCTATTAAGAGTTTACTACGAATAGTATGACATAACCATAACCTACCTCCACCGAATACTAGTGATCAAACAAGAATTTTCCCCAAGCCTTGTGTTTTCCTCTTCGTTTCTCCTCTCTCGTTCAATCTTCTCTCTCTCTTTGTTCTTTCTATTTTCTTTATTCCAACCCTCTTTCTCTTACCCTAATTAGCATATAATTAAGAATAAAAGATGGCAATAATAACCCACTAATTAACTTAAGGTTACCTCTTTTAACCCCCAAGTAATTAGACTTATTAACATTAACCCACTAACTTTATAATTAAGGCAAGAATAGTCCAAAACGTCGCTTAAAACATTTAAGGAAATCCGACCCAGACTGGGATTACGCAGTCTGTGACGGCCCGTCGTGCCTGCGACGGTCCGTCATGCAGGTCGTCGCAAAGTTCAGAGACTAGATTTCCACTAAAGAATCTGTGACGGTCCGTCACGCCTGTGACGGTCCGTCCTGCCATTCCGTCACGAAGTTCAGAGAGTCGATTTTCAGTACCCAATTTCAGAATTTCTAAGTGTTTTGAAACGAGACCCTGCGACGGTCCGTCGTCTCAGCCAGTTTTCCAGAAATAAAATCCGCTGCTCAAAACGACTAAACAGGTCGTTACAGTTCGTTTTCGAAAATTTGTCACATGTTTGTTGAGCACTAATTGAATACTATTTAAAATTAAACTAACTTAAATTAACTTATAAAAATATTACAAATAAAAATATCCTTGTCATTCATTTTTTGGTTCAAAATTGACCACTTATTATTTAACGGTTTTAAATTTAAACTATTTAAATATATTTTTTACGTGATGCTAAACTATTTGTTATAATTTATCTTATTAGTCTAATTTATAAATCAATCCACTACCCACCCATTACTAATTGAACTCCTCCAAATAAATAAACCCGTCATATTATTAATGCAACAACAGAAAAACTATTACCAATTGAGTGTTTTTAAAAATTTGAGGTGAAAATATCGATAGAAGTAAATTATCATACATTCAAATTCGAAATAAAAATTATCGATAAACTTAAAAAATAATGAATTAATTTAAAAAATGTGCATGAATTAATTCGGGATTTATTACTTCTTTACCTTTAATCATAAATTTCTAATTCAATCTTGAAAGAGAATCCTATTGAAAGTGTCGTCTTAAATAAGCGGCTCAACCTAAATTTAATTGGGGTTTCGATTTGGACTTGAATAATTTTGGATGCCATTTTTGAAGAATCTATAATTTCGTCGTGTTTTAGTAGCGTTTATGGCGATTTTGATATTATAATTGGATTATTAATTGGGTGGCGATTAGTTAGTAATGAGTGGATCGTGGGTTAATTTATAAATTATATTAATAAATTAGATTATAACCAATAGTTGAACGCCAAGTATTTTAAAAAATATTTAAAGAGTTTAATTTTAAAACTATTAAATAAGTGGTCAATTTTGAACTCAAAGGTAGATGACAAGGGTATTTTGGAGCCAATAGGTAGATGAGTAGGGCATTTTAGAGCCAATAGGTGGATGAATGATAATTTTGTACCATTTTTATATTTTAAGGATTTTTAGGCCCTTTTCAGTTATCGAAAAGCATAACATAAATATTTTGAGACGGTAGAAAATGGTGATTGGGACATTTGATATTGAATTTATTTTATAGCACAAGCAGTAGCCTCTATCTAATTTTAGGCAAAAAATTAAATCAACTATAGATTTATTTAATTAGTCCATATTTAATTTATGAATGGTTCATTGAAGAGTATAAATAGTACATTAGGATAATAAATTCTTTTATTTTATAAATATAATTAGAACATTTGAGTTTGAGAGTTTGCTCGAAGAAAATTAATTTTATAATGTAAAATCATTAGAAGATCGACGTAGATTATGATTGAATAGCATGAAATTATTTATTATATTGAAAGTGTTATCTAAAAAAATAAGCTTCGCAGTGCAATATACAAATTTAAATTAATCGAGCTTACATATAAATACCTAACATCGATTTTTTTTTAAAAAAAATAGACAACTTACACATAATTCATAACGTTAATAACAAACTAATAGGAATCTCAAATAGAGAATTCGATTCGCCGAAAAATAATAAACTAATAATACAAAACTAATGGATGCATAGTGCAATAAATATTTTCAACTAATTTATAACTGTTTAAATTATAAATCAACAATCATTTTTTAATTTCTTTTTATATATATAATGCTCTAAGAAGGAATTAAAAAAGAACTAAAAAAGGTGTCAGATTTTGTCAGCAAACCTCAGTGAGAAGCAATCTATAGAAAGAGCCGTTGAAGTTTACACTTGACTTTTTTTTTTCCTGATATTTAAATGTCTGATCAAATTAAATTTGTGTAATATAGGAATTGGGAAGACAATTTTTTTCGATATAATGCTTTCATTCTAAGAAAATTCGAGTTTGAAATTTTTAATTAAAAATAAAGTTTAAATAATGTTTGATATGAGGGATAATAATTTTTTTAAAAAAAATATAAAGAATTGCAGCATTATACTTACTATATAATTTTCTATATTAAAACTTTGCATATTGATTTGAACCCGTAAATCACTAAGTCAACCTCTAATATTATATTCAGGAGGTTACCTTAAATATATAACGTAATTTTTTATCGAGAAAGTTTGGATGAACCCCTCGACATACTCTAGATCCGCCCTCTTCAGACTATGTGTAACTAATATAATGTTTAAGTAATATTTATGCAGAGTTTAATAAGGAAAAACCTAAAAATAATAATTATTGATTACGTTACTTGAATGCTTTAAAATTATTATCTCATTGCTAGCAAATTCCTTAAAAATACGTATCCTTCAAAGGATCTAATAATATATATTTAGCAAAGTTTTTAAGAAATCCAAGTAATATGCTTTATTAAGGTTATATAATCGATACGCGAATTCATGAAATATTTTGTTAAATATTATTTTATATATTTTATAAAATATTATTTTTTGAATAAAATTTTTATTAAAAACGATCTCTATTCCTAATAAAAGGATACGTTTACATGTGCATTCCATTTTTTTATAAACTTGATCACTTGAAAATACGTTTGTATCAAGAATTTATTGAAAAGTCTCATTTTAAAAGTAAAATTTTACCGTCTATGAAAAACGATTTTATTCTTAAAGCTCGAATCCATAAAACAAATTGCCTATTTACTATTTAGTGTGTGCCCCCTCCACCCAAACCCACCTTCTTTAAATTAAATTTTTTTGGTAACTTTAATCTTATGACAGTGACAAAGCCCATTTCTTGAAGTTGGACCATTGGGTGACAAAAAGTCACATGATGGCTTTGGCATATTTACACATGTGATGAAACTACTCATCCATTGCTCTTATTTTGGTGACATTCAATTTTTAAGTCAAGAATAGCCAAATTTCAATCATGGAACAATTCAAGTATTGCATTTCTTCACGTATTGTTCAAAATGTCCATATTATTATTATCTAATAAAAGCCATTAAAAGTTAGGAGAATAATATTCCAATGGAAACACATAGAGATACAAAAAGGAAATTTTCAACTAGGACAAATTAGTCTAGAGCTTCTAGGAAAAGGCTAAAAAAATTGAAACTTCCCTTGTTATGTGATTTTGAATTTATTGTATTAACAAATATCGAATACTGAATATCAAAGTGAATAGAAATATTTAAAATAAAAATAAAAATTCAGACATGTTAAATAACGTCAACCAAATAAATTATCATTAGTATTTTTAAAGAAAAAATTACACGATAAGGCACACATGTGCTATGCATTTAATATAAATAGCTATAATTTATAGTTTTATATGAATGAGGAAGAGATACACTATTAATACAAGGATACAATATTGCATCAACTGTATTTTGAAATAGTATACAACACATGATCAATATAAATGTATAACAAGGACAAAATACAATTTAAAATATTGATACTAATCTATAGCTAGTTGTAGTTACACTCAAATACATGAATACACAAGTTGTATTCATTGATATAAAACAACTGTATTTGCGATACAATCTGATACAACAAATACAACATTTATTCATCCTTTCTTTCGCCTCTCTCTTATCCAATCTCTCTCTCACACACACACTTCTAGCATGTAGCTATAAATCGTAATTAAGAAACTATAACTATAAACCTCTAATTAAGCCCAAACTATATTCAATTTTAGAAGTTCCTTATATTTTTACCCACAAACATTTCCATGGGCTTATTATTGTAAATGGACCTACAAAATGACATAATGGATGTCTCTTTAGATCCAATTTTAAAGGCCCAATTCATTGACCCGAAAAACGCAAAAAAATAGAAGAACACACTTATTTTGAACACCTGAAAAAGAGCTTCAACAATTCAAGAACACAAGCTAAAAACAAGATTTTTTTTTCTCTGTAGTGGCTTTCAATGCAACGTTTCAATGAATTCTTCCTAAATTATCAAACCCCACTTGCTAGATTTGTCACTTCTCGCCATTCTTGCAGCAAATTGTTCATTGGAGGTCTGTAGTGATACTATGATTCTGTTTCTTTACTTGTATATCATGATTGGCATATAGTTATTTTGGGATTTCTCGCCCGGTGTTTGGTATCTGTATTGGGGTTCCACTAATTCTGCGAGTTCATAGCAGGTTGAACCCGAGAGCTCCGGTTAAGAATGAAGGGTTATATAGTATGGGCATATAGTTTCAGTGAAAAAATATGGTTAAATGTTTAGTTTTGTATTCCTTATATTCAGCTTGAATGTTATGTATTACCTTTTCTTGAAAAATTTCAAAATTTTAATCATATTGGCATATTAATTGAACAGTTCTAGTTGGGGCTCTGACTGTATGAATTGCCTACATTGATTTAGCTCTATTTGGGTATGTTTCTCTCCAACAATGATAAATTGTTGTCTAGGATTCTGTTTTAGAGGTTCTTGGAAGATTAAGACTGCTAAGTAAAGTTGGAGCCCGCTTGTTTAGCTGAATTTAAGTAGCTTTTATCCACTAGGTGGGAGCTGAGTTTTTGTACAAACAGTTACGTGTTTAGATTGAAATGTTGTTATGTGTTCAGATAGAAGTGTTGTTACGTGTTTAGATAGTCATATTACACTTCAGGGATAAAACAGTATTTCCAGAAAGATTCTTTTGAATACTTGGATATACTTCAGCAGTATATCTAATAAGGCAGCAATGTGGAATGTAAAATGAGAGTTGATATCGATAATTATCTCTGCTTTTTGTCGAGTTAGAGTTTGAAGCACCGTGATAGTGTATGTCGTCAATGCAGAGATTTTCCTGTCCTTTGCTAAATATTTTAGCTTAGATGAGTCCTTTTAACTACTCTGATGCACGTGAAGCTAAAGATTGTCTCTCGTGTCTGTCTGTGCTTATTTGATTTCTTCCTGGATGTTGATGTAATAGTTGCGTTCTTGAAAATCTCTGGTCTTTTCATATTAATGATTTCTCACTCTCAGTTTACTCATGGTGTAAAAGTTGTGTTTTTAACCAATCCAGAAATCATCTGTTGTTGTTTCAGTTTCGAGATGTGGAAATAATGAGGTCCATTCCTCTGCCTTTTTCCACTTAAATACCAGACTTGGTTAAACAATTAGGTTACAATATCTGTTAAAACAAAATATGTTTCTTTCAGGGCTTTGTTATGATACAAATGAACCTGTGCTTAAACAAGCTTTTGAGCAACATGGTGAAACAATTGAAGGTAACGTGTGGATGACAACACTTCTCTTTGTTCTTGTGACTTGCTTTTAGATGAAAGTATATGCTTATCCACTTACAGTGAAAGTAATATGTGATCATAAAAGTGGAAAATCCAAAGGATATGGGTTTGTGAAGTTCACTTCAGAAACTGCAGCTAGCAAGGCCTTGAAGGAAATGGATGGTCAAGTAAGTGTACAAGTTGTATAAACGCTACCTATATTCTTATATATGTCTAGCAGTTTTTGTTTCCTGGACTATCATGTTGTTTTGTTGCAGTTTCTGTTTTGTTACTATCTACTGGTTTTGTTATTATCTGTTGTTTCTTGTACATCCGCTACTTCTTTTTCTGGACTCCTTTGGACTGTCGTTCTTGTTGTTGTCTTACAGCTTTTGTTTTTTATGTTCCTTAGTTATTGGATGGAAGAAATATTCGAATCAGTTTTGCCCACAAAGGATGACGTTGAGAGATTTCAACTCTTTATCTTTTCTTGTAAGTTTCTAGATTCTCCACGCATTGTCATGTCTTATTGCTTATTCCCACACTAGTGTTGATCTTTGAGTTTGATATATGCTCTCTTATGCCTCTTCATTGCAATATTGATTACCTCCAGCTAAGGATTCTGACTCGACAATTGGTAAGGTTTCATCTTCTGACTTAGGTGTGTTCAAGAACTAGTGATTTTCAGCCATGAAAGATGTATTGAAGATTGTCTTGATCCGGGAATTTAGTCGAGGGAGAAACATCCACCAACCAAAAAGGTCTTATACCATGATTCATTTGACTCTGCATCGCGTGTCAGGCAAGTGATTACAGCAAGCTGGCATGACGTTCTGGTGATAGTTAGCTAGTCGTCTAACAGGTCTGGATCAAACTTTAATTGGTCCATTTTCTTTTTCCCTTCTACCTATAGGTGACTTCCCGTTGCCTGTAATAGCGAGGATCGTTGTTCAATTTTTACAGCTGTTAGAAGGAATAGAAGGAAAATTTTAATTGCAATAGCTTTAAACTTTTTGAGGGAGGAAACTCCAGTAAGTTGAACAAGGAATTGAGTTTTGCACTTGCATTATGCTATTAGCATGGATGATATAGGTTTTCATAAAAACTTGTACATACTTTCTATACCCAAGTTTGTTTTATTACAACAACAACTAGGTCACAGTCTCAAATAAGTTAAAAGTTAACTATACAAATCCTCACCGCTTGTGTGAGCTTACTCACATTCCCGGTCCCAAATCAGATAAAAAGAAGAAGGTTGTGGTAGGATTGAACTAACATAAAACCAGCCAATTAATAATGAACCAACACAATACTAAACAGCTTTGTTTTATAAGGAAATCTTTTAACTGTTCAAAGAAAGTACAACAACTAGAGCTCTAGGAAGGGTAGAGTGTATGTAGACCTTACCCTACCTTGGAAATAGAGAAACTGTTAACGATAGACCCTCAATTCAAGGGAAAGATAGTCCAAAGCAGTCCAAAAGTACAAGAAGTAGCAGATAGTAAAAACAACAACAAATAGTAATAGGGTAGTAACTACAATAAAATAATATAATAGTCGAAGTATAAGAAATAACAAATAAATAACATATATCGGAGGACACAAAACTAAATGAGCAATACTACAACTACTAGTATGGACTTAAAACAAGACAATCCGCTCCCACCTTACATGCATCTTGACTAATTCCACGGGGCAACTGCTACCTCCCACCAACAAAGCTGCCAGATAACTCTGTGATCTATCGATACTTGACATGATTGCTAATGTTACGACGAATTTAAGACCCAATAATCCAAGACAAATATCAAAACTGTCTCATAATGAACCTTTCGATGAACATAGGAGTCTATGAACCAAGTCTTTTGTCATAAAACAGTCTAATGTAGGTCATCTAGATCATCCAACTGAGCATACGCAAAAAACTGAGAAATGTAAACAACATCATTAAGAGAGAAGTACAAGCAATAATCTCACTGATAAGTGATAGCCATAAAAAGTTTCAGATACTGAACTTTTTAATATCAAAGAAATACATTTCTGGTGAAAAGCTACTCTTATCTTGTGATGTGCGATTAAAGAGTCCAACTCCATTCGAGAAGCACCTCCTTTTTCTGTGGAACGCCTTACAGCTTCTCCCAATTCTTCTGCTCTTTTCCTAATTGCATCACCGTCTTCAAATGCCATCAACTTCCTCACGACATTCTCAGTAGTGGATGCACTTACTAGCTCCTCAAGTTTCTCCCTCTCCCTCACAAACAGGCCTATTTTCAATATTTCCATTACCAAGAAACTATTTCCCCGTTGATCAGAGTGCATAGGCCAAGCAGCTATAGGCACCCCCATAGTAATGCTCTCTATGCAAGAATTCCATCCGCAATGACTCATGAACCCACCTGTGGACGAATGAGGCAAGATTTCGGGTTGTGGCGCTCATTCTCTTACCATAACCCAACCCCTTTTACTCTTTCCTCAAATCCTTCAGGAAACACATGTTTTCTAGCTTCCCCAGTAAAGATATCTACTCTATCGGTTTCTCTCAACACCCATATGAACTTCTGTTTGCTTTGTTCTAATCCAATCACGAACTCCATGACTTCTCCATCGGAAAATGTAGTTGATGTTCCAAATGATATATAAAGAATTGATCTCAGAGGTTGTTTTTCTAGCCATTCCAAACATATATTGTTCCTATTCGAGATATGATTGAGTTTAGTTGGCAGAATTGGATTGATTGCCCATTGTTGTTTACTTTCTACTTGTGCCAGCAAATCAAGAAACCCATGTTCAATTATTTTACTTGTATTATGGATATCACCTGTTCTAATATCCATATATGGACTCTGAAGAGCTATAAAGTTCTTGACTTCATCAGGCAGTGCTCCTTCAAGGGACGGTAGCTTTTTAAGCAATTTTTCTCCAAGTTGGACAAACATTCCACTAAATAAGTATGAAGAACAGTACAAAGTGAAAGCTGAAATGCAATTAAATCTATAGGTTCAGCATTGAGCAAGGAAGAAACATCCTGAACACTATATGACATAAAAGTCATGAACAACAATGAGTCGTCTTGATTTTGAGGAGATATCACGTAAAAAGGAAGTACTGGGCTCGCGAAGAAGCAAAGTTACATCCCATAATGGCTGATTTTGCTCAAGGCATTAAAGTCAGGTGGAGGTAAGGCTAATTCAGGAGTCGGAATGTCATGGAACCGAGCTTGTTGGTTATGTGTGGCTGAGACAACATAATAGACAGGAAGATCGTATGTTGAGGAGAGTAAACAGGCTAGTTGAAGAAGCTGATTGAGATGGCCTTGAATTGGAAAAGGAACCATGACTATAACTACTTCACGATCCATAAAAAAGCCGTTACCTTTGTCCAAGTTATAGAAAATTCAATCCAACTCACTACTGCTTTTGAGTTACTTGAATCATGTGTGAGCGTGCGAGTGTGTATGTAAATATGTAAGAAGAGGATAGAATAGCAAGTTTAAACCTTTGAAGATGTGTGAAGGTGAGAGGAGGGTAGGCTTCATTAAACACGTTTGGATTATTGAATCTGGTTATTTACCTTCCAACTTTTTAAAAGACATAAGGACCACAAAGTTCATGCGATGAAAGAAAAGTGTGTGGTCAGAAGTATTGTATCAGAGTTTTGGAGTCATGCATGAATTATTGAATCTTGGTTATGTACCTAGTTTTTTTCTCATAAAATGCTGTTCACATTCCTCAATTGTTTGCATTTGTTAAATAATTGTTAAATTTCGTTGTTTCTTTATAACCTTAAACATGGTACTGTTTATGATAAAAGATTTTGTTTGTAGATCCTGTTCACATTCCCCAGTTGTTTGCGATGGACTCGCGAAGAAACATGCAAGCATTCCAGATCACCAGGATTTTGCCTGAGGTAAAATCAGGACTACTTGGGAGGTCATAAAAGTGAATCTTGTCAATATTCAAAGGATTTAAGACGTTGGCTTGACCCTATCTTGACGATTGTAAGTCCTTTGGAGTTTGGACAGGGCTCGAGCCAACGCCTTAAATGACCTTAAGCTTGAAGGTTGAACTGAACAATCACTACAACTACTTCATGACCCTTTTTCAAATTTCCACTGATTAGTTCATTCATTTATTTGTTGTTTTCGTTCTTTCTTAAATATCGTATTTGTGTGATGAAATTCACTTAATATGTATATATACTTTATTTAGAACCTAATAAATCGTCTTTACTAAAAAGTCAGAACTCCTTATCTCAAAATTTTGAAGTTGATTCTTAGCTGACTTAGTAGAATGGGCTGTTGTAGCCTGTAAGTGGAGACAATGTACATAGGACAAGTTGGAGATCATGTTGAGGATGTCCTTTTCTTGAATAGGTAAAAACATGAATTTGGTCATAAAATATATAGTCCATGAATCTTTTTTACTAGTCCAACATAGTTGCTCTCATATGAACTAATTAATTTATATCAATCCATTTGCATAATCAATCATTGATATAAAATAATTACCCAAAACCTGTTAAACTTCTTATCCAACAACTTATGGGACCGAAATGTTACTTCTCTGAGTTTGATGACACATGGAAAGATCTTGACCGTTGATTTTAGATGATTTCACGTTATATCAATGACCGTGCAAAATTACTCAATCAGATCATCTAAAAGATACTAACTACACATAAGCGCCTTGATATTAGTTATTTTGAAACATGCACTACTAAATATATATAAATTAGAGCCCTTGTGGCACACAATGACAACGATTGAATGAAGATGATTTTATGTTGCTTGAACTTTGCAAAAATATCGTCGCATCTACGTCAGATTCTTATGCACTAATTTTTAGAAGATCTAACATGTTTTCAGTTGACATTTTTGAAGAATTCAAATAACATAGCTGATTGATCAAAGGATCGATCAAGTTTTCCTTGTTATGTGAGAAATGAATGAATCCAACTCCATATTCTTAATGCCACTTTCTGCTACTGATTTCTTAAGAGCTCCACTCAAATCCATTGCTCTGTTCCTCATTTCTTCTCCTTCTTTAGACACCATTAATTTTTCAACTGCTGCTTGCACCATGCCACGTGTCACCACCTCGTGCCTACGTGTCCACTCCTTAACGACTAAGCCAACTTTTAAAATCTTCGTGACCAATACGGTGTTTCGGGGTTGATCCGAATGCATTGGCCACGCGGCTATTGGCACCCCCATGGAAATGCTCTCCATGCATGAATTCCATCCACAATGACTCATAAAACCACCAACAGAAGAATGTGCCAAGATTTCCAACTGAGGTGCCCAATCTCTCAACACAATCCCCTTATCTTTGACTCTCTCCTCGAACCCTTTTGGCAATTCAATCTTTCTTGATTGGTGGTCCTTCGCGAAAACATTCCCTTTATCCGCGTCTCTCAGCACCCAAACAAACTTCACCTTGCTCTCCTTCAATCCAATTGCAATCTCCTTGATTTGTTCGTCAGAAAATGAAGTCGTGGTCCCAAATGAGACGAACACAACCGAATTAGGCTCGTGTTCATCGAGCCATAATAGAGATTTATGTTGCTTGTGACAACTTTTGGTCCCATATTGTTGTACTAAAAGAGGATTGAATGGTCCAAGGGCCCATTGCATCTTGTTATTACTTATTTGTTCCTTTGACAACAAATCAAGAAAAGGACCTTCTATAACTCTACATGTGTTGTAAATCCTGCCTGAATTGAACTTCATATAATCATGTTGTAATTTAATGAATTTCTCAAATTCAGGACTAAAACAATCATCAAGTGATGGAACATCTTCTAGAAAATTTGCATCAATATCAAAAGGCCTTCCCATATTCTCCCATATGAACAAGAACAATGTGAATGCTGAGACACTATGGAAAGCATAAGCCTCAGCATTAGGCAAATAGACAAAATCTTGAACTACATATCCCATTAATGAGTCATGGATGATGACAATCCTCTTTGCTTTAGACGAGAGGACGCTTAGGAGTTTGGATAAAGGCTTACGTAGATGAGAAGATGACTCGAAAGAGGGTTGGAGATGGCTTGGGAATTTGATCGTGGAATTCGGGTTGGGAGGAGGGGAGTTGAAGAATGGTGTGGAGAGTTCATGAAAATGGATGTTGTTGTTGTTGATGAATGAATATGGATCATGAACTCTTGTTTTTGCTTGATTAGTGTGTGTCATGGTTGTAACATAATGGACTTGTATGTTGTGTGATGAGATGAGTTTACATAGTTGAAGAAGTTGATTTAGATGGCCTTGTGCTGGAAAAGGGACAACAACTACTATGATTTCTTGATTGGAGGCCATTAGACTATATGAAATGTTTTATTTCAAAACTGTAGTGTGAGCTTTACATTTATATATATAGCAACTTCTTTTTTTCTTTTTCTTTTTTAAGGCTAGCCACTTGTCCCAACTCACCCATCCATCAGGGGATATTCGATAAAATTGGAATGATACAGAGAAAATTATATGACCCCAGAGCAAAGATAACACACATTGATAAATAGTCCCAACTCATCATCTCCTTTTGTTGTGTATTTAGGAGACTAGGGGTCTCTGATTGTTTTTATTTTATGTGGTATTATTTCTTTACTTTGTCAATTAAAGAAAATGATGTTGTTTTATATGTGGTGACAATATAACTTTAAAAACTTTTATTTTACCCTTGATGACATGCTTTTGTGGCCATTTAGATAAATGACATAATACATATATTGGACCCTAAATTTGGTTTCAGATTTTAATTTTGATCTCCAACTTTCATAATGCACAAACAAACATTTTAACTATCCAACTTTTAAATAAATAAACACATGAGTCCTACATGGCAAAATACACGTAGTACACCACGTAAGACAAAAAATGACATGTAGGATGACATATAAGACGTGTGTCTATTTGTTCAACTTTATACATGTTTAAGTGTCTACTTGTGCACACCCAAAATTGAAGGACATAAATATAATTTAACACCAAATTAAAGAATATATTTATGTATTATGCCTAGATAAATCATGATAAGAGTACGAGTTTTATATCATGTAAGATCCATTTTAGATAGAATAGTTGCTTACTACGTATTTCCATTCCTAAGACGTGAACTGAAATTTCTAATCAAGGACAGACAGATTGGACAAAAATTTTCGATATTTATTAATTTAACGTAAACATCAAATGCGAGATATTTATTTTAATCCATAACCAGACGATATTGGAACAGAGATAAAACAAATTTGTTAGTTTTATGCAATAAACTATTACATTCAATTGCGCCATGTGATTTGACAGCTGTAATTGATGAATAAAATATTAGCAAAGTCTAGAATTATGATGCAAAGATTTCAATGTAGGACATGTTATTAATTAGTTTGTCACATGCTTCAATCTTATCTATTTGTGCTATTAATGCTATTATCTCCGTCTCATATTATAAGTCATTTTTTAAAAAATAATTAGATTTATGATATATGTTATTTAATAAAATTTATGTATAAAATATCATATTTTGCTTATTATATTTTTATTAATTAATTAATTAATTTTAAAAGTATATTTACTTTGACTAAACTTGATAATCAACAACTAATTAGATGAGGGAATCAAAGTAAAATTACCTTATTTTTTAATGCAAGTGCAAATGAAATACGTGACTTATAATATAGGACGAAGAGAGTATTTGATATGAACTGGATTTTAAAAATGTTAGTTTGACAATGAGTTTAGTATATTAATTAGAGGTTTGAATTTGAAGCCTCAATTTTGAGAAAATTCATATTTATATTTGACATAATACGTAAATATGCCCTTTAACTTGATTTTAAATTACATTTATGCCCTTCAATTTTGAGTATGCCAATGTAAATACTTAAACTTGCATAAAGTTGAACAAATAGACACACATGTCCTGACATCCTACATGTCATTTTTTGTCCTACGTTGTATCGTAGGACACGTAAGACTCGTGTGTCTACTTGTTCAAGTTTATACAAGTTTAAGTGTCTGCTTGTGCATGCCCAAAGTTGAAGGACATAATCACATAAATATGAAATGAGGCTAAATTAGAGGGCATATTTATGTTTATGCCTTTATATTTATATGTAATGTATATTTTAGTATATATATATATATATATTTTTTTTAAAATAAATAAATAAATTTCTGACTGAGCGATTAACAGAGTCTAAGCCCAACAACAAGCTTCTCAATCTATTTGCAATTTATCTGTTATTTTATATATTTTTTAAATAATAATTATAAATATTTAATTGTAAACTTATTTATTATTGTATTACAAATTTAAAATCCTTATATAAAATCTTTTTAACTTTAAAATTCTGAATCCATCTTTAGTACGTGTCAGAACATTTTCTCTTTGTTTCACCAACATATTCTTATCTTACATTAGTGGTGCAAAATCAATAGACACGATCTCAACTTGTTACAATTAATGCAACTAAATTTCTCAATTTGTTTTTCCCACATGATTGACAATATATTTTTATTTTTGCAAATTGCAATTAGAAAACAAATCAAAAATAAAATAATTATAATTATTATGTAGGGTAAGAACCAATAGTTTCTTATAATAAAAACACTATGGTCGACAATAGCTAGATGATATTATTACTGATTAATTTGATATATATCTTTGCCTACAATTTTTTTTATTTAATTTTTTATATAAAGAATATAATTAAGCATGATATTTATTTATACATTTATATGACATATTTTACTTCAATCGCTAATTTACCTCAATAACACCTTCAAGTTATTGGTTCATAACCAATTCACTAATATTTACGAGTCATAGCTAGTACAAATAGATTCGAAAAGTACGTACAAAATGTACTATTCTATTTCAATTAAAAAATATAATCAAATAATTTTAATAGTGTAATTGATAAGGGGGATAGTAATTTATACCATAAGAAGAAATTCTTGTAGCACACATCAATTATTACTTGTATTATCAAGAATCATAACAAAAATAACAATTTTACGCTAATCATCAACTAATTAATATAGTAAGTTTCATTGATAGTTACTTAAATATATCCCTTTTTATGAGATTCACGATATGAGCAAGCTCACGTTTATGAAAATTACAAGGCAGGGACGGGGGTGGGGGCAAGAGGGGATTAAGGAAGTATTTATATGTATATTTTGAGGCATTTATTATTATATTACCTGTTAGAAACTGGCCATAATTGAGTTATTTTTGTATAAATTTAAAATATTGAATTTATACAATTATAAATATAAAAAATGTAAATAGTTAGACATATTATATTATATAAATTTTGAGTTATATAAATAAAGAATTAAATTATATAATTATAATTAAAAAGTAAGCCGTAAATTGTAATCGAAATAAACTATATACCTGTATTGATAAAGAACATAGTGGTCCAAAACCGTTAATTTTCGTCACGTGTCTATTTTTCTGAAAAGATTTCTATTAAAAAAAAAAAGGGATAATAATTGGCCCTACCCTATTTATCTCACTTCAATATATCCAATTATAATTATGAAGATTCAAAAGATCCCTTTTTAGTTGAAAGAGAAAAAAAAAATTACAGTGGATTTTTATGACAATTTAATTAATTGATCGGTGAATTTTAAATTTCAAATATATATATATATATATATATATATTAGATTTATCGGGTTGATTAATAATTGATATTAAAATAAATATTTCGATAAAATGAGTATGGAGATGATATATTAATAATGTCCATTTACAAGCTGATTTAACTACTTTTACTACTTGTGTATTGAAGATACATAAACGAAAAGAAGTACGCCAGTTTGATGGCTACAAATATTCGAAATATGTGGGTGATACATATAGAATTTGGTTAGAGTGTTTAGTTCAAAATAAAAAGATAAAATACATAAGTAACCGCTCAATTTATATTCGAAATTTCAGAGACACACTTGCACTATGCTAATGTCCTATTATTCCCTGAACTTATTTTATAAGTAATTTTCTACCCCTTTTCGGCCTACGTGGCGCTAGTTTGAAGAAAAAGTCAACCAGTGTTGGTCACATAAGATAGTGTCACGTAGACCGAAATGGGATGGAACATTATTAATAAAATAAGTTCTGAAAGGTAATAGGATCTTAATATAATATAAGTGTGTCTATGAAATTTCGGATATAGATTGAGAGGGTGGTTGTGCATTATTCCAAATAAAAATTATTAGGTGTGCTAATAAAGTCTTACGTTTGTTGTTGAAAAAAGAAAAATCTATATATATTAGTTTGAAGCTTTTCATAGAAAAAAGTTTGCACGCTAGATAAAAAAGCAAACAATAACATAATATAACATAAATATATTAAGAATACTAGCTAGACAAAATTAGCTAACAAAGTGATAAAAGTATTTTTATTTTTAATTAGAGATTTTAAGTTTTAAAATAATGAAAATGAATCTAATTTTCGTTAATTGTGTGGCGTGCTATAAAAATAAACGTCGAATATCATACTAAATTAAAAAATTGAAAATAGTACAAACAAAAATTATATTAATCACTTATAGTTGTTCGGCATATGAGAGTTGGCTAATATCACAATCAAATTGAATATACTGAGAGGTACATCAAATTGCAAAACCAATCAAAATTGTTGCGAGGTAGATAAAATTTCTTTTAATTTTCACTAAAAATTTTAAATTTGAATTAAAATTCTAATAGAAGAATATTTCCTCTTTGAATAAATACAAATTAAACTAAAATTTATATGTAATATTGAGCATCAAATAAAAAAAATTTATAATATTAAATAATCAAAGATTGTACAACTAATTGTTTTTCTGCCGACAACATTTATATAGGTAAGGTTTCAATATCAAGCACATGTCAAAAAGAATTTGAGGTTGGGGTTGTGGGTGGGGGGTTTAAAGCATTCATATTGTTTTATCTCTTTATCTGTTTATGGTAGGCTGAATAAATATATGGTTGCTCAAATTTATTAGGTTAATATATATTTCGTAGGCATAATACATAAATATGTCCTTTAACTTGACTTTATATTATATTTATGCCCTTCAATTTTGGATATGCACAAATAAACACTTAAACTTGTATAAAGTTGAACAAATAGACACACATGTCCCACATATCATCCTACATGTCATTTTTTGTCCTATGTGGTGTTCTACGTGTACTGTTCTATGTAGGACTCATGTGTTTATTTATTTAAAAGTTGGATAGTTAAAGTGTCTGTTTGTGCATTATGAAAGTTGAAGGTCAAAGTTAAAATTTGAAGCCAAATTTAGGGTCCAATATATGTATTATCCCTATTTCATAATATACGATTGTACGTAAATACCATTCGTTATGATAGAATAAATATGATGATAAAATTAAATTTCCTTAAAATGAAAAGTCAAAATTTAGAAAAAACTAAGCACATGTTAAAAATAAAATAAAATAGGATTGGTCCATGCATTAATGTTTTCTTAATAGTCATTACTGTCATCCTCATACCTATATTAGAATCTATAATTTCTGAATTAAGATTTTATTGTTCTTATCTTTATTCAACTACTGAAACATTTAGAATAATTACAAGACGACAGAAACAAGAGACTACATTGTCGTTGAACAAGAGGTTAGATTTCTTATTGTCAAGTTGTCAAAGAATATTATTGATATATATTAGCTAAACTTTGGTACATATAGTTATCTCAATTTATCAATTTAATCATAGTAAACTTATATTCTTTAAGGCTTAAATTATTTGCGTCTCCTTAAAGTTGTCTGCATAATTTATTTAGACACCTCAACTAGCCCTAGTACCTATTGAACACCTCTACCAACCACGATTTGAATCATTTAAATATTTTTTTTGCCTATATGGAAAAACGTTAGTGGGTCACGCAAATGGGGCACGTGAATTTGTTTTTCTCCATTTTTTGCCTGCATATTACAACTTCCAAAATGTTTTGGATGCAGAGTTCAAATGTTTGTAACTATTCGAACAAAAACTATTTCTTCATAGCCCTTTGTTTAGCCTTGTAATAAATAGTCTTATCAACATAAATACACAACTTCTTTCTTACCAAATCTTGAATTTCCCAAATTGTTATGTATGGTTGAGATACAATTCTGTCCTTAAATTTCTAGCAATCAACTTTGAATTACACATCTTGTTTTTTTTTAGTGGAATACACTTGTGAACAAGATGAAAGTTCTTCACAATAAAATTATCCGAGTCCCTGTCAATGGAAGCATATAACAATCACTTACAGTTAGACTTTCTGCACTTTACCCTTACACTATATTTTTCATTAGGTCTTAACTTTATCTGCCTTATGTACACTAAAATATAATTTGACACTACCTTCTTGAATTGATTTGCACCTTCAAAGACCATCCCAAGCTCAACTATTGACATTTCACAATATATGACTTTTTTGCTTCTCTTTTAACAAGTATATCTACTCCCCTAACAATATCCACACCAAGTTGTTCATCATTATCATCACTCCGATAGTTATTTCTATCAAGATAATCCTCATTTCCACTGAATTTTCCTGCATATTTTTTAGTTTTATTTTTTCAATATCCTCAAAGCCTCTATCTGTACCACCAGTCTCTCCAACTGGTATTTCTTCATATTCAATATCCTTTTGTCTATGTTTTTAGTTTCTTCTTTCTTATTTAAGAGATCTCAACTCCCCATCAATATCTGAACCATCTTCTGAAGGTAAATTCCCTATACTGAATCACTACTCAAGAAATTAGATTCACCTTCTCTACCTAAGTTATCATCCACACCCTTTGTTAGGATCGAATCCACAGACACACACTTGATGAATGAAGAACACAAGAACTTTCGAGAGAGAGAGATGAGAAATCTAGAGAGAGAAAGAGAGAAACCAATATTTCGTGGTAACACGCCGTGGGTAAATTTCCACGGCGGTGGGTTATATATTAATGATTCAAAAGTATTTTTGATTACAGAGAATAAATGGAGAATAAATAGTACAGCCTAAATATATGACAGTACATCAAATATTAATCAGGCTCCACAACCTAACACCCTCTCCACCTAGGTTATAATCCACACCCTTTCCACCAAGGTTAGCATAAACACCTTCTCTACCTAAGTTAAGAGTCTAACCAACTCCACTTAAGTTAACAACCTCACCCTCTTCACCAAGGTTAACACCAACACTCTCACCAACTAGGTTAACAACCTTATTCTTTCCACCTAGGTCAACAACCTCACCAACATCAATACTACCATTAGTTCGATAGCAGTAGGTTCCTCAGTTTCAAGTAAGGGTTCATCTAGTACATAACAAACAAATATTTCAAAAGTGTCCTCATGTTTTAAGACTTTAATTAGGTGTAGGAGATGCTGGTCAGATGCAATTAGGACAAATTGTTTAATAAATCCTTGACATAAAAGTCTCCAACAGTTTAACCCAATTTTTTAGTATAATACAATAGTTCCAAAATGAAAAACTGGTCCTTATCTTTATACTTGAGTGCTGGCACACAATTTCTAACATAAGTAGCGGCAAATCTCTCGGATAAGATTTTACCATGGTAAATGTTTGTAAATATAATCTCCTCCATGATCAGTAGTTCGATAGTTGTATAAAATATCAAACAAACCCTGGCTTAAGATAACAAAATACACTCATATAACCCATACAACTAAAAATCAAAGCTTAAAAGCGTATTTACTGGAAAATTGTAAAATAGGGACAAAATGTTCAAGAAAAAATTACGAACCTTGATTTTAACAAAACCCTAGACTTTTTGAATTAATTTCACAAAACATGTAAAAAGCATTAACAGTTCTAACTTAAACAGAGAAATCTTCAAGATCATCATACGAACAAAATGATTTTAACTTCAATATGAAAAAAATCGCGAAGAGAGCGAACTTCAATTTGGAAGAAACAACAAAGAGAGAGAACTTCAATTCTAACAAAGTTAACGATTTAGGGATTTTCCCATTTAACCTATTACAAATACACGTTGGATACACGTGGTAGTTGTTAAATGACCATTTCATACACATCGTATGCACGTGGGGAGCTTATTAACACACGCCACACAATTTATGAAAAAAGATAAAGATGCTTAACCGATTGAAACTTTGTTGGTAGAGGTGTTCAATGTACTAGGTCTAGTTGAGGTGTCTAAATGAATTATACAGACAACTTTAACGAGCCACAAATGATTTTAGCCTATTTTAAGGTCATTTTAATGTAGATATTTTTTTACTTAACATCTTTAATTGGTGTTGTTTGAGTCACTTTACTGTAACGACCCTTTTGGTCGTTTTGAGAGTTAAAGCCTTGTGTTTCATAAAATATTTTTCGTTGGATTCTAAATGGGTATTTTGGACTATTCATAATTATAATTATAAAACTAGAGGGGTAGTTTTAATAATTTGTTTAGTTAGAGATTAAAGGAAATAAAAATAAAACTAATAGTGGAGCACTTTTACTATTTTTATAATTAGTCTTATATAATAATTAGGGTAAAAAGAATCTATAGAAAGGAGGAGAAAAAGAAAATAGAAGGGGAGCCGCACGATTGTCAAAAACAGATTGAAGAAGCAATTCAGGTAGAAACGTTTCTCCTTCGGCTTTCAATATTAGAGTGTAATCATAGGATAGATTGTTATATGGTATGTTTTAAGAAGAAGAATGTGATGATTGGTCAAATTATAAGCAAAAACAATTAATATTTGAAAATTAGGGTGCTGGAACTGTCGCATATGTTATATATATATTATATAGATGTGGAATTAGACGGTGAATTCTGTATATAAATTAAGTGTAATAATGGTCTTGTTAGTTGTGGAAAAAGGGGAATATCTGTTTCCTTCTATTTTTGGACAGAATGTTATTTAATTCTTTTATAGTGTTTGGATATTGAAGTCTTTCAATTGAAGTAATGATTAAGCAAATCATTAATTAGTGCCATGATAATGCACTTTGCAGTATAGGATTGCCACTGGTTTCCGCAACCAGTGGCTTAATTTTAAGTTTACTATCTATTTAATTTTAATTTTGAGTAGAGTTTTAGTATATTGTAATAGGTAATTAAATAATTGTTGTATTGAATTACTTAAATTTCATTAAAATTATGCTAATTGGAAGAACTGAGACTTACCCTTAGGTTTAAACTTTAAGAAAGTGATTATAGGATTAGGTGAGTTGTTGGGTTTAGATTAGACATAAAATAATATGAGTATTTATAGGCTTGTAAACTCATAAATTATGCATATATAATTGTTAGATTGGAAAGGTTCGAAAGCATTGAGGAAAGAAAAAGTATTGGAGCTTGCTTGAATTTGGTTCTTCGGTGGAGGTAGGTTATGGTTTATGCTATCTTATAGTAAACTCTTAATAGCGAATGATATGTGTTGGGTCATATTATAAAGTCTTCTATATGCTTAATTGTGTGCTTGCATGATGTGATTATATAATTGTGATGAATTAGCATGATGAGGCTGTTGAATCTTAAATCCTAAATTTACTTTGTTAATGATGATGCCTTGGTATAAAAGAAGGCTTAATGAACTAAAGTAATGAGATTAGAGGATCGGGTGTCACGTTCCGACACCAGGATAGAATTAGAGGATCGGGTGTCACGTTCCGACACCAGGATAGTATATGGATCGGAGTGTCACGTTCCAACACCAGGATAGTATATGGATCGGAGTGTCACGTTTCGACACCAGGATAGTACATGGATCGGAGTGTCACGTTCCGACACCAGGATAGTAAGGAGAATGAATCTTGAAATATGTTAATATACTCAATCTAAAGAACCTGTTTCCCAAATGAGTATGGTGTGGAGGCTTGAGTCCTCATAGATGTGCTTGTCGTTATGACCAAGGGTTATGGTAATTGTTGTTGCCACCTGTTAAGTATTGTAGTTGATTTTATGTTATTATCTGATATATACTGTTTTCTATTTTGAGTTGGCCGATGATACCTACTCAGTACTTGTGCCTTGTACTGACCCCTACTTGTATTATTTTTCTTTGATTATTTGTAGAGTGCAGCAAACGTACCGTCGTCTTCAACTCAACCGCAACTCTAGCCAGTCTTCATCAAGCCAGATTTCAGGGTGAGCTATTGCTTCTAGCTTGGACTGGATCTTCCTCTTCATGTCTTGATGCCTTGAAATTTCGACATGGACTAACTTTTTTTTTTTTTTTTTACTTATTTTAGCTTCTTAGATACTCTTAGATTTAGTAATTTGAGGATAGATGTTCTTGTGGTGATGACTTCTAGATTTTGAGGGTAATGATTGATAAATTTTAGAAGTTACTTAATTGATTTCGTTAATGAGTTTTAAGTCTTCCGCATTGTATTTTGTTCATTATGTTTGAAATGTTGGGGTTTAGATTGATTGGTTCGCTCACATAGTAGTATAAGTGTGGGTGCCACTTGCGGCTCATTTTGGGTCGTGACATTTACACATATAATTGTTAAATTTGTCGGGTAGCTTATTTGAGTAATTTTTTCACCGATTGTCTTTTTCTGGGAATGTTGTATAGTAAATGACTTTTTTTTAAAACATAGTTTCTCGTACAATTTATGAATCTTTTAGACCACGATCTAAGCACATTATTTTTCTTCAAAAAACTGAAATTTTTATTTGAAAATGTTAGACCACTATCTAACATTTATAGGTTATAGCTAACATTAGAAGACAATTTATTTTTCTATAAGATAAAAATAATATAAGCAAACGTTAGACCCGGATCTAATATATTATGAATACTATATTTTTAAAATTTTCTCTTAAAAAATATAAGACTAAGATTCTAAAAATAACATAAAAGGAGACATTTTTGTAAATCAACCCTTGTTCAATCGATAAGCCCAATTGCAAAGTGATCATGTCTTAGCTTATGGGTTGGATAGGACCTTTAAGCCCACCAAATCTAACCACAAGCTTAGGCCCATGAGTGATCCACAAGTTATTCTTGTTTGTTTGGGCTGACCCATTATATTGAATACAAAGAAAATTGGAAAATTATGCAAAGGAAAAAGGACAACTTTCACATATAGCGAATAAAAAAATTCATATTTGTATGCTATAGCAAAGTTTGCATAATTGCGCTCCATAGCAAACATATAACTGTATAATTCGCTATACATATATAACTGTATAATTTGCTGGTCTCACTATACATATACAATTGTATGATTCGCTGGCCTAAATTGTATAATTCGCTGGCTTATTTCGCTGCAATTGTATAAAGCGCAATTTTATAACTCGCTGGCCTATTTCGCTGCAATATGTGTATAAAATTTGCTTTGCATACAATTGATTTGAAGTAAAATGTTTGTATATTGTATAACTATAAGTGTATAGGAAGAAGATATGTGTCTTTCTCTCGCTATATACAAAAAACAGAAACACAATTTATACACTTCTGTTGTATAAAGCGAGAGAAAATTGTATAATTCGCAATTGTATAATTCGCTGACCTTTTTCGCTACAATATTTGTATAAAATTTCATTTGTATACAATTGAATTGAAGTAAAATGTTTGTAAATTGTATAATTAAGTGTATAGCTGGAAGATATATGTTTTTGCATGTGTATATATAATTTTCTCTCACTTTATACAAAACAGAAACACAATTTATACACTTTTGTTGTATAAAGTGAGAGAGGCGAGCAGAGGGAGAGTGACGAGCGAGAATGGGAGAGTGGTGAGTAAGAGCTTTGGGAGAGAGGCGTCTGACAAACTTTGACAAACATTTGCTATGGGGCACAATTAAATCAAACAGGAGCTACTCCATTTATTTTAGGTTATTACTTTGCTATTATATATAATTATCCCAAGGAAAAATTACTTGAGTGAATCCTTTTTAAAAAATAATTACTTATTTTAAATATACTATTTAATTATTACAATTTATAAAAATATATAACAATACTATATATTTTATTGGAGAAATGCACAAGTACCCCCTCAACATATGTCCGAAATTCCAGGGACAGACGTATACTATACTAAGGCCCTATTACCCCCCTGAACTTATTTATAAGTAATTTTCTACCCCTTTTCGGCCTACGTAACACTAGCTTGAAAAAAAAGTCAACCAACATTTGGCCCATAGGATACTTCCACGTAGGACGAAAAGAGGTAGAAAATTATTAATAAAAAAAAGTTCAGGTGGGTAATATGATCTTAGTATAGTATAAGTGTGTCTCTGAGATTTCGGGAATAGGTTGAGGGGGTACTTGTGCATTATCCCTATTTTATTACAGTTGTCTTTCTCTTTTGCCTCTTTCTACTTTTCTCTCTCGTCCTTTTTATTTTTTATCTCTTTCTCTCGCTCTTTCTTCCTTTTTTTTCTTTATATTGTTCTTTTTCTCTGTTTTCTTTCTGCACTGATTTTTCTCTCTTGCTTTCTTTCTATTGTTTTTTAGTTCTTCTTTCTTTTTATTGCACTTTCTCCCTCTCTCTCTTGCTTTTTTTTTTTTCATTTCTCTCTCTATTTTCTTTCATAGTGTAGACAATAATTCTAGACTAAATATATTTTTATCAATAATTAATTAATTAAACAAGTAATCTAATCATAACAAATGAAGAGACATAATAATGTTCTACAGATATTAAAGTTGAATTAGAGGAGAACTAATATGAATGCAAAATATAGCAAATGAAAAAAATTCTATGATTTGTAAATTGAATGATTTGTATAACAATGAATTTCACAAGTAATTAAACATAAAAAATTGACTAATTAACTACAAAATCAATTAAAATTGTATTACACTAATATCAAACAAATAAATGAATTAAATTTACTTTAAACATGTATTACACAATATTAAAATTGAATTAGAATACAGAATTAAGAATGAACGAAAAACGTAACTAATGAAAGACAAGACAACGATCTATAAACTGAATTAAACTTATATTATTAATGAATAAAACATGTATAATATGTGTCTTATAAATTATTTTTCGTTTGTATCACTAAGAACGTGCGTATTGTTTGCAATATATATTAAAAATGTATTGTGTATGTATTATAAGTGTGTTACCTAAATTACTTTGGTTCATATCATTAAAAAAGGAGTGAAATTTGCAATATGCATTATAAATGTAGGATGTATTATTCATGATATTAATATAATTTTAATACAATTATGAAATATATCTAATACAATTTTAATACAAACGCGATATAACTCAGTAAACTTCATCATTTTCGAGCTTTAATAAAATATTTCTCCTAAAATCAATTCTAAACTAAACCAAACCCTCTTAAAATTGAGATATGAACTCCAAAAGATATTTTTTAATTATTTGTAGACACAACCTATCCAAACTAAAGAGCAGACAAGTAATCTAATTGTAACAAATGAAGAAACATAAAGAAACTGCCAAATGAATTAAACTTGGATAAAAAATGTGTTACACACATATTAAAGTTATATTAAAAGTGAATTAAACATGCATGCAAAATGTAACAAACGAAAGATCATGAATAAAGTTTTTATCAATAATGAATTAAACAAATAATTTAATTATAACAAATCAACCAATAAACTACAAATGAATTAACTTTTATTAAAAGTGTATTATACAAATATTAAAGTTGAATTAGAAGAGAAAATTAAACATTGATAAAAAATTTAACTAATGAAACACCAGACAATGACCTATAGAGTGAATTAAAGTTATATCAACAATGAATTAAACAAGTAATCTACTAGCAACACATAATAAACTACAAAAATAAAAATTGCATTAAAAGTGTATTACACAATATTAAAGTTGAATTAAAAGAGACAATTAAAATAAATAAATAAAGAACATAACTTATTAAAGACAATACAATAATCTATAGACTGAATTAAACTTGTGTTATTCATAAATACAACATGTATAATATGTATCTTAAAAATTATTTTGGTTTGTATTACTAAGAACATGAGTGATGTTTGCAATATGTATTAAAAATGCAGTGTGCATGTATTAATCATTTTGTTGGTATCACTAAGAAGAGAATAGAGTTTGCAATATGTATTAGCAATGTATTGTTCATGAATAAACCTTATATTATACGTATCTTGTAAATTATTTGATTTATATCACTAAGAAAATGAGTGATGGTTGCAATATGTCTTATAAATGGATCGCTCATGAATAAAACTTATATTATATGTGTCTTATAAGTTATTTTAATTTATCACTAAAAAAATGAGTGATGGTTGCAATATGTATTAAAATGGAATGTGGATGTCTTATAAAAATATTATTATATTAGTGCGTTACCTAAATTATTTTTGTTGGTATCGCTAAGAAAGGAGTGAAGCTAGCGTGCAATATATACTATAAATGTACTATTCATGAACAAAACATGCATTATATATATCTTATGAATTATTTTGATTTGTATCACTAAGAAAAAGAGCGACATTTGTAATATGTATTACAAATGTATTGTTCCTATATTATTAATATATTAAGAGTGTGTTGCTTAAATTATTTTGATTGATATTATTAAAAAGAGTGAAGTTTGTTATATGTATTATAAATATATTGTTCTTGGTTTTAATGCAATTTTAATACAATTATGAAACATATCTAATACATTTTTAATGCAATTGCAATATAGTTTCATAAACTTCACTTTTTCGAGTTTCAATCTAATATTTTTCCTAAATTAATTATAAACTTAACCAAACCCTCTTGAAATAGAGATATAAATTTCAAACGACATTTTGAATAATTGGTAGGAACAACTTATCCAAGCTAATCACAAATTTATAAAATTCAAATTATGAATTTAAAATTTGAAGCTTTACAATGACCACCAATGGCGAACTCTTCTTGTTGTAATTTTAGAGATAATGAAATTTATGCTTGAAAATATGATTTGTACAAATTTTCTTCTTTGCATTTCTTTTTTCGTCGGATTTTTAGGTAAATTATAATAAAATATAAAAATTTGATTTGTTATTTAAATGAAAATTTAAAAGAAAGAAGAATTATTTTTTTAAAAAAATAGAAAAGTAGGAAGATAATAATGACAGAGAAATAAAGATGAAGATGAAGAAGAAGAATTAAAAACAAAAGGAAGAGGAAAAACGACCGAGAAAGATGCAAGAGACCCAACATTTTTGTCAATTTAAAAAAACTGTTATATTTAGTTAGAAAAATTAATTTGTCATAATTGATAAATATTTTTTTTAATATAGCATATTTATGTGATTTACCCTTATGCAAAAGGGGTCACTCGACCCTTTGCTTTATTTAGGGAAAATTGTGTAGTATAACAAATTATTAATTCAAAATAGATGTTATACGTAAAATAATTTTTATGTTTATTCTTTCCTAAAATTTACTATTTAAAAATTGGTCTAATTTTTAAAATTATCAAAATTGGCCAAATACTTTTTAAACTTTGAATTTCGTCATTAATGGTTGCTGCTATTTCTTCTTCTCCTCCTCCTCCTCTTCTTCTTCGTCTTCCTCTTTCTCCTTCTCCTCTTCTTCTTCCTCTTCCTCTTCCTCGGATTTTCTCTCTAGAATTTGACAATATCGAAGATAAGAATCGTTGCGAGCAAATTATAATAAAAAGGCTCAAAACATTGTAAGGGATTTTATATCTAAATTGTGGAACTATTTAGAGGTGATTTTGAGTTGTTGGATATTAAATTCATCAGTGTGTACTTCATATATAATTAAGCTATATTCAGTTTTTTGAGTGTATAATACTGTATCGTTAGTGTATAAATTATATATAGGTAAGTTGCATTGTATAATCCTTGTATATTTTTCAACGGAAAACTGCATAAATGAGCCATAAAACCCAATATAATTACCAATATGTGTGTGTATCAGTTAAGCCAAATTAATTAATGAGTATATAGTGTATTATTTAGTGAGGTATGAATGTAAGGGGTATAATTTTATAATTATTTTGGGGTATTTGGTTTTTATCCCCTATTTTCTATGACGTTTGGATACTTTTTTATGTAATAAAATTGTGGATATGTTTGTCTTAAATTAATCATTTGATTGTCTATATTTGAAAAGAAAAATTAGATAACTAGACATACTTAACTATCATATATACATATTTTTCGTATAGTTTAGAAATATTACTCATAATACCATTTTTAATAATTTTATCATATATTTTAAAAAATTAAATTAGACAAGCAAATTTTTAAATATTATATTGAATAATTATCTTAAAGATTCAAATTCCTTAATTAAATGTACATTAAGAATTGTCCCCAAACTCCTATGCCAACAACATAGCTTCGAAAAATAAAGGATAATTTTAGAGGATAAGATTTGAGATTTTGTCTTCCAATGCTTTAGCCAATGCTTTCAATCTTGAATTGTTGGAACGAAGAAAAAGAAGTTGAAAGACAAATGTATGTATATACCAATGCTTTCAATCTTGAATTGTTGGAACGAAGAAAAAGAAGTTGAAAGAAATGTATGTATATATGTATATATATATATATATATATATATATATATATATATATATATATATATATATATATATATATATATATACTAGATGGGGGAGGCCCGTGACAAGCACGGGCCCAATAGTCAAAATATCAGTATTAATGAATCATTGATGATAGTTGTTGTAGAAGATGGTTAATGTGATATGTTATATACTATTAAAGATATTCAAAATATATGTACAACTGATATTGGACATCAAAATATTTTTTTTTGACATATGAGATGAACATGTAATTGTTTATCATATCATATGTAGAGGATGATGCTGTTCATTTTTAGTTGCTGAATTTTCACATGAGTTTCTTCTCCTCTGCCCTTTTTTGTTTGATTTGCTAAGAATTTTTAGTTGCTGATCTTCTTTATCTAATTTTCACATAAGTTTCTTCTCCTCTGCCCTTTTTTGTTTGATTTGCTAAGAATTTGGTTTCCATCCTGTGCTAGATACTTTGTCACAATAGACCACAAATACATAAAACAAAGTTAATAATTACCACTCCAACACAGGCTAAGAAGTGTAGTTGAAATGAAATTAGTAAGTCAAAATAGACTCCAAAGGAGTAATAGAAATGATCAGTCTGGAAATAACTAATACTCAACACTGAATTACATGCGCTACTGCAAGGGCATACCTCAGCTTTTCCTCATGGATTGTATCCTCTTAAATTGGAAACAGACTTGATTCGGGCACTACAAATGCAAATTAATGAATAGGATCAGTTTGACATTGAACAACCTGGGAATGGAACCAGCCTGCATTGATGCCCATCCACTACTCTTTTTGAAGAACCACCTGCAAATGTAGTGGATACCTATGATACCTACTGATAAAGTAGGAACCTACTTCCTAAGGAAAATAAAATATAATGAATGGTGAATCTTATAATTTAGAAAACCTTAAGCTCCACAGCAGCATCAAGGTAATGACCAAGTTTTATCATCCTCAACTCCAGATATATAGAAGTCCATGCATAGACATTTTGGCTAGTCGTAGGGAGATATTTCGTCAGGAAAATCTTCAAATTATGACCAAACAAAAAGTCATACCAACCCATTGAATTTCATCCATAAATGGAACAGTTCTTTTGAATAACAAAGTTATGATGACAGAGGAAGTAGGAGCTTTGAACTTGATATGCAGAGATATCCACCCCATTCATGAGATGGTGTGCAGGAGGAGACGATGTATTACATCACAAAATGTTCTCATTTTGCGTAATACAGAATGTGTACGCCAAATTCCTTAAACCGAGCACCAACAAATGGAGTCATTGAAATGCTCATAGAGTCTCCAGTATCCAAGTGAAGTCCTATTTTCCGAAGGCATAGTCTCGACAGGAAAGCTAGTAACCTTCACTGCACCTTTGCTCCAATTGTGAAGGAGACTGTTGGCATGAAAAAAAACTTTCCACGGTCAACAGGCGATTCTCCCATTGGGTTTGGGAGACACTCGTAAAGTTGTCAGTCAATTAGCAATTTGTATCGAACAAAAGGAGAAAGTTATAGCGACATGACTTCTTACCTCAAATAAGATCTTTGATGAATCAAAGGTATCTTGTGCAGATACTATTTGTGGGAGGGTTTGATGTGTAGATTTTGTGGCAACTAATTTCATGTTTCTAATTGATCAATTATCTGCTCAATTTATAAATGGTTGACGATGAGGATGAAGATGAGGATTGGAATGATGATGGATCACCACAGGATCAAGCAGCATTTATGAGAGAACTTGAAAATTCTTACAAGGAGAGAGCCATGGAATTTAAACCGCCCAAGTTTTATGGCATTCCTCTTAATTGCCTGAAGTAAGTGCCTGACGTTTTCCGATTGCACAGATCTTTCATTTAGCTTCAGGTACATATATGATTCTTACCATGAAATTGCCTGATAGGTTGTGGAGATCTGTGATCAAATTGGGTGGCTATGATCGGGTAGGTCTTTGTCTTCTTAACTTGTATGTGACAATATTTTATTTCTATTATACAAGTTTATAGGGTCCCTTACTTGACAACTTAAGCATTTTTTCACTTCAAAAAAAATTCCACATACCAAAATAAATAAATTCCAGGGGTGCTGTAAAGGTCAAGGTCAAACAATTCAATTTATTTGACAGTTTGGCATCAGGATGCACTGTAAACCTAAAATAAATGAACAAAATGTCCCCTTTTGTCAAAAAAAAAAAAGATTGTGTGAATCTCCTCATTTTTATTTTTATTTTCGATTTCAAAAACATGAGGCGATGAGGGAAGTGGGAGTGAGACGGTTTGGACATGTGAAAGAGTTGTGAGAGGTTGGCTATAGCATGTCTAAGAAGGGGTAGAGGTCGACTGAAAAAGAATTACCAGAAGTGATTAGACAGCAAAACATGACGCATCTTTAATTCACTGAGGACATGACTCTAGACAGAAAAGGTATGGAGGTTGACGAAAAAGGGTACAAAGGTAGACAAGTGTTGTCGTATTTCATGTGTGAGAGGCAGTGGGTCAGTTTCCTCTTCTCAACTTTTCCTTATTTAGTAGTATTAGATGGTATTCAGGTAGTATCTTTTTCTTCAATTTTTACTACTACATGTTGCTTCATTTCCACTGTTTATCTTGTTATCATTAACCTTTCAATCCCTTCTATTACAGCAAACAGTCTAAAACTTCAGAGATTCCATACACATTCTATTAAAGCATAGAAACCTCACACAGAGTTCTAGTCGAGAAATCTTTCAATTTTACTCAGTGAATTCAATTGCCAAAAAAAAGATAAAATTGAATTAATCAAATAAAAACATATCAAATGAATGAACAGAGTAAATAAAAAGCTAAAATTACCTGTTTAGCCATGGATTTTTGTTGATCAAGTGTCGGAACTTCCTTTGATTTGCAAAAACTACGCCCTAACAACGGCTCCACCATACATTCCAGCAATGCATCAACTACTTCCTCTGTTGCACACATCTTCTCCGTCACCTCCATTTTTTCCGTCATCTGATTCTAGTTCTAGTTCTAGATTTTAGTTGATAGAGCAAAAATCAATGATCGAAAACGTGAATTTCAATCAAAAATGCAATGGGCATGCAAAGAAGCATGGGCTTTAACGCCCTGTGATATTTGGGGGGAAATTGGATTTTTCCTCTTTTTTTTTTTTTTTCAGGGTGTTAAAAAAATCTCACAAAAAAGTCACTTTTACCCTATTAATAATTTATTAAATATAGGAATAGGTTGGAATAAAAGAAAAGTTAAGAATTACATTTGTTCAATTGCATCCTAGAATGGCACGTACACAATGTAGAAACAAATTTAAGCCTAAAGGAGACACGTAGCAATTATACTCAAATGATATCATTTAACACAACAAAATCATGAAAGTTCCTCTGCTACTCTTATTCATTTCATCTTTGATGTACACCTTTTATTGCATAGGGTACCATCCATATTGCAGTGTTCGTACTTTCAACTGTCATTTCTAAAATAGGAGGATATATAAAAGATTAATATCAAATAATTAGATATATGTTTCACATACATAACAAGTAATAAATACATGTTATGTATCGATATACGTAATAGCAAATACACCTATTGAAATACATTTTGTGAAATTAGCAGCATGAATTAGATACATAGTGTGAGATACTCATTGTTCTCTAAACATGAAAAATTGAAAAATATCACAAAATTTTAAAAAATAAATTTTGTTCACTATGTTGTTGCTAGAAAATAAATGGAAGAAATTAATACATGTATATTCAGATACTCTTAATGAAATACGTTAAATGACACTAGATGCATGAATCAGATACATAGCGCGGGATACACATTGTTCATTAAACATGAAACATTGAAAAGAAAATCACAAAATTAAAAAAAAAAACAAATTTGAATTTCTGAAAAAAGTTATTCACTTTATTGTTGCTAGAAAAAAAAATAAAAGAAATTATAATTTTTAATTTTTTTATAGAAGTCGTCGAAGTAATTATACTAAAAAATTGTGAAAATACATATATCTGGCGGAATTATACTCAAAAGAACAAAATCCTCAAAAAATTGTTAAGAGTAATTATAGTCGAACAAAATTATAATTTCCTATAAAAAAATTTATAGGAAATACATTTTTTGTTATTGTGGATGAAAGTTCTTTTCCTTGCGACATTTTAACATCTACCTTCATATTCCTTGCTCCAACCAACACTTGTGTTATTATCAGTCTTTAGTAGTGAAACATTTAATCAAATTATTTTTTCATTTAATTTGTAAATATGCTAAATTAATAATCAAACTAATAAAATATTAATTTGTTATTGATTTTCGATTAATTAATTAGTGATCATTAACAAATAGATAGTCCAATAAGAGCACTCACAAAACTAGTAACCCCAATAACCAATAGCAATAACATTCTTTTGGGTACAATTTATTGGTTAAATCGAAATAGTAAAGGGGATTGATGATCCTGAAGGTTCTAGAAAAAAATATGTACAATAGCTTATTATTACGTACTTTTTATAACACGATGTTGTTTAAGCTGACTTACAAATATTTTAATTATTGTATATCTATTACCTCTTGCATAATAAATTCTATGACAAAAAATATTTCTTCAATCTTTCGTCTCTAAATGCTGGTCTCTAATAGTATATAAAGACAATTTAGCGTGTCGTCACTGAAAGTCTTATATTAACTACAAAAAGTGTAACATCTCGCAACTAGAAAGAACTAGAAAAGAATTTGAAGTCTGAAAATACTTATTTTTGGAAAGAGCAAGAAAATTTGGAAATTTTAAGTAAGTTTTGGTTAGCTTCAAATGTAACGACCTGTTTAGTCGTTTTGAGCAGCAGATTTTAATTCTGGAAAAACTGACTGAGACGACGGACCCCACGACGGAGCGTCATGGGCACGACGGACCGTCGAGGGTGTCTCGTTTCAAAACACTTAGAAATTAGAAATTTGGGTGCTGAAATCGACTCTCTGAACTTCGTGACGGAATGGCAGGACGGACCGTCACAGGCGTGACGGACCATCACAGATTCTTTAGTGGAAATTGAGTCTCTGAACTCTGTGACGGACCTGCAGGACGGACCGTCGCAGGCACGACGGCCCGTCACAGGTTGCGTAATCCCAGTTTGGGTCGGATTTCTGTTTAAGTTTTAAAGGGGCGTGTTGGACTATTCCTGCCATAATTATAGATTTCGTGGGTTAATATTAATAACTCAATTTCTTGGGGTTAAAAGAGGTAACCTTGAGTTAATTAGTGGGTTACTATTGTCATCTTTTATACTTAATTATATGCTAATTAGGGTAAAAGAAAGAGGGTTGAATAAGAAAAATAAAAAGAACAAAGAGAGATAGGGGATCGATCGAACGAGAAAGAGGAGAAACGAAGAGGGAACAAAGCTTTGGGAAATTGCTTGCTTGATCACGAAATCTTCGGTGGAGGTAGGTTATGATTTTGACACTATTCGTAGTAAACTCTTAATAGCGAATGATATGTATTGGTGGTATTGTAAACCCTTCTATATGCTTAATTGTATGGTTGCATGAATGTGAATTATATAATTGTGATGAAATAAGCATGATGAAGCTATTGAATCCTAAATCTTGAAAGAAATCCTAATCTACCTTGTTAATGGTGATGCCTTGGTATAAAATAAGGCTTGATGAACTAAAGTAATGAGATTGATGATGCCTTGGTACAAGAGAAGGCTTGATGAATTGATAGAATGAGATTAGTGGATCGGAGTGTCACGTTCCGACACATAGTATTAAGGAATCGGGTGTCACGAACCGACACGTAGAATTAGGGGATCGGAGTGTCACGTTCAGACACATAGTATTAGGGGATCGGGTGTCACGAACCGGCACGTAGAAGTAGGGGATCGGAGTGTCACGTACCGACACATAGTAGTAGGGGATCTGAGTGTCACGTACCGACACAAGAGGAATAAAGATAATGAATCTGGAAAGACGTTAATATACTCAATTTAATGAACCTAATTCCCAAATGAGTATGGTATTGAGGCTTGAGTCCTCATGGATGAACTTGGTGGTACTTATTGATGATTATAGTACTTGTTGTTGCTACATGTTGAGTATTGTAGTTGATTTATGATATTAACTTATATATACTGTTTTCTATTTTGAGTTGGCCGATGATACCTACTCAGTACTTGTGGTTTGTACTGACCCCTACTTGTATGTTTCTTACTTTGTTATTTGTGGAGTGCAACAAACGTGCCGTCGTCTTCAAATCAACCGCAACTCTAGCCAGTCTTCATCTCACCGGAATTCAGGGTGAGCTAATGCTTCTAGCTTGGACTGGATCTTCTTCTTCATGTCTTGATGCCTTGAAGTTCCGGCATGGACTAGCTTTTATTTACTTTAGCTTCTTAGAATACTCTTAGTTTAGTAATTTGATCATAGATGTTCTTGTGATGATGACTTCCAGATTTTGGGGATAATAATAGTTATTGAATTGATTTTTATTAATGAGATTAAGTCTTCCGCATTGTATTTTGTTAATTATTACATTGAAATGTTGGGGTTAGATTGGTTGGTTCGCTCGCATAGTAGGATAAGTGTGGGTGCCACTCGCGGCTCGGTTTTGGGTCGTGACATCAAACGACCATAACTCCTATCTCAGCGAAATACTATTTTGTGGGTCCAATGTTGATTGACTTTTTTTTTGAAGCTAGTGCTACGTAAGCCAAAAAAGGGTAGAAAATTACTTATAAAATAAGTTAAAGTGGTAATAAAACCTTAGGATAATGTAAGTATGTCTCTGAAATTTCGGACATAGATTGAGGATATTTTTTCAATTTAAAAATATGAAACTATGTAGTTTCCTTGTATACCAGTTCTCCATTATCTTACATTTTCACTCATTAAGTCACTTTTTTACATCTTCATATACCTGTGCAAAAGAAAATAAAGAATTTTAGTATTCAAACTTTAATTCTAAAAATACTTTTTGATATCATGATGTAAACAAAATATGTATTCAAACTTTAATTTTAAAAATAATATTTGTAATAGTATTTTAATTGGGTTTTTAGATTTTAGTTCTAAAAAGGTGGAAAAAAGTGAGTGATGGGAATTTAATGCACTGAAAGTGGAGGGAAGGTGAAGTAATTAAAAGATTTTTTTTTTTTACTTTTACTGTAATATTTTAGTTTTAAAATATAAATCAACAACTATGATTTCCGTCACTTAAGGGATTCTATTAACTACTAAAATTATTTAATTTGTTTGACATAATCATGTAAAAATAGTATGTCAATTATACTCCATCTATAGATAAATTTTAAAAAAATGTAAATTACATTCAAATAGCTAAATAATAAAATGAGAACAATTTTTTTTTTATCTATGTGACCAAAAATTATTTGTCTCAAAATTATATGTTAAATAAAGAGAATAATATAGTCATCCCTAATTATTTGAGGGCCTAAAATATCCTCGAAAATGATACAAAATTATTATCTATCCACCTATTGGCTCCAATATACCTTCTCACCCAACTATCGGCTCCAAAATGTTCTTGTCATCCACCTTTTGGTTCAAAATTAACCACTTATTTAACTATTTTAAATTTAAACTATTTAAATATTTTTTTAAATACGTGGCGCTAAACTATTTGTTATAATTCAACTTATTAGTATAATTTATAAATCAATCCATTACACACCATTACTAATTAAACCCCTCCAAATTAATAAATCCGTCACATTATTAATGCAACAACATAAAAATTACTACCAATTGAGTGTTTTTTAAAAATTTGAGGTGAAAATATCTATAGATGTAAATTATCATACATTCAAGTTTCTAAATATCGATAAACTTAAAGTCTGACTATGTTCATTTTAATTATTCTTACGTCTCAATTATGTGATGTTACTTCATAAGTAGTTTTTTTTCTTCAAAATAATATATTAAAGGTTTTAAAACAAATCATAAATATTAATAAAATTATATTTAAAAAAATGCATGAATTAGTTTGGGATGTATTACTTATTTACCTTTAATTATAAATTTCTAATTCAATCTTGAAAGAGAATCCTATTGAAAGTGTCCTCCTAATTTATTAATATTATAATTTAATTATTAATTGAGTGAAATTTAGTTAGTAATGAGTGAGTTGTGAGTTGGTTTATAAATTATATTAATAAATTAAATTATAACCTATAGTTGAATGCCAAGTATTTTAAAAAATATTTAAAGAGTTTAATTTTAAAACAATTAAATAAGTGGTCAATTTTGAACCTAAATGTAGATGACAAAGGTATTTTGGAGCCAATAGATAGATGAGAAGACCATTTTGAAATCAATATGTGGATGAATGATAATTTTATACCAGATTTCAATACTTTAAAGATATTTTAGACCCCTTTTCGTTATTTGAATTATTAGTGACAAAAAAAAGTCACCGCTAAATGTAAAATTTGTAGTTAAATTTTACAATAATTAAGTACGAATTGTAATTCGTTGCTATTAGATCATCACAGTTTTAGTAACAAATTTTTGTGCCCAAATGTTGATTGTTTTAGGACAAAAATGATTTGTCATAGATTGGGTACAGCATTTAGTGACAAAATAATGTGTCTGTTTGCAACAAATTGTAAACAGATGGAAAATAAATCAACCACACAAATAAAATATGAAGGAACATGATTTTATTTATCAAGATTGTGAGTATAAATCTGTTTCTCCCTTGATTCTGTTCTCCTAAGATTTATCCATGATTCGAGAGCCGTTAGTGATGTATTTCTTGAACTAGTATGATTTAGATTTGATCTCTATATGAACATTTCATGACTTTTATGGAATATTATAAATCTTGATCTCTTTATGACATTTTAGAGATGTTTTTTTATATTTTTCATTTGTTTAAAATTTGTTGCAAAAAATTTGTCACGCCTAGTGGGACCAAATCTGTCGTTCATCTCTTCTCTCAAGTGAATGCATCTTGTAAAGTCACAAAATTTCAATGTCTGCAGTGTCATTGATAGCTTTATATTTGTAGCTAACATTACTCAATAAATAACGCCAACTTATTTTTTGGTGTGAAATTTTAGTAGACAAAATATTGTTATGAAATGTTATGTTTAGTCACTTTAAGTATTAGCCATAGATCTTTAGCAATGAGATGAACAATTAGTGATGAATTTCATGTTATAGCTAGTAATTTCGTAGTTAAATATCATATTTATTGTAGTGATTGCATTTTCAGTTTAGTTACATCATACCACCTTTCTCCAAGATTAAAAAAAATTATTTGCATAAAAATAAAAATTTATTAATGAATTGCGCGAAATTTCTATAGTTAATCTTTTGCTGACAATATCTTTAATTTTTTTTATAATGAAAATCAACTTCATTCTAATAACTCTTTAAATTGATGGATCAAATAAACTTCATTGATGACACAAATGATATCGGTGAGTCAAACACAATTTTTTGTAAAAGAAATAAGAAATGATTAAAAATAGAAACAAAAGAAGAAGGAAAAATGTAGAAAATTAGTTATATTTGAGGATAAATGTTTATTTGAATTGAATGGAAAGAATAAAAAAGAGAAAGAGCTATGGGAAGAGGAAAAAAAATGAAGAAGAAGATCTAGAAAAAGAAACAAAAGATAAAAAAAAAATGAAGAAAAAGAAAAAGAGAGAGAGAAAAAAGTTAATTCATACTAAAATATTTTAAAATTAGTAAAATAAGTTATTTTAAGTATACTATCCAATAAAAAGATGACATGTGTCAGTTTTTTGGTGTCTTTTCCTTTCTCATGTGCTTAGAAAAAGTTTGTGATATAAATTTTGCCACGTCACTCTTTAAGGGGTAAATAAATTCAATTCAAATTAAATTTTTTGGGGTGGTGGTGGTAAAGAAACACTTGTATAGTTAAGACTGGTCAACGAACCGGAACCGGTTTACCGGACCGGATCGGAATCTGTTGAACGGTTTGTTGACTGGTACTAGGATGAACCGGACCAGAATTACCGGGATGATTCATCGGTTCCGTCCCGTTCCACTATATACCGGGACGGAACCGGAATGAACCGGAACGGACCGGGATGGAACGGGATGGAATTAACGGGACGATATTTTTTGGAATTACGAAAATATAATTATTATTTTTTATTTTTTAAAAAGTATAAATTAATAATTTTTAAATTTATACTATAATTTTTACTTAAGTTTATTTTAAAGATATTTTATTAATTTTTTTGTTGTTCTTAAGTTTGCAAGTAAAGTCTAATAAAGTTTTCAAACTTTAAATCTTTTGAAGTTTATACTTTATAAGTTATTACTTATATTCATTAGTATTTATTTTATAAGTTATATTTATAACTTGTATCTTGTAAATATTAAATAAATAAAATTTGTAATTTAAAAAAAATTAAATTAAATACAAATTATATAAAATATAAAATATAAAATATAAAAAAATTAATATATATTAAATAAATCGGACCGGAACCGGACCGGACCGGAACGGAACCGGTATCGGTACACCGGTACGAAATCACGGTTCCGTCCCGTTTCGTGTACCGGTTCAGACTATCCCGTCCCATCTCGTAGGCAACCGAAACGGGACGAACCGGAACTGTCACGACCCAAAACGAGCCGCGAGTGGCACCCACACTTATCCTACTATGTGAGCGAACCAACCAATCTAAACCCCAACATTTCAAACATAATGAACAAAATACAATGCGGAAGACTTAAACTCATTAATGAAAATCAATTCAATAACTTCTAAAAACTCAACATCTATATTTCCCCAAAATCTGGAAGTCATCACCACAAGAACATCTATGATCAAATTACTAAACTAAGAGTATTCTAAGAAGCTAAAATAAATAAAAAGCTAGTCCATGCCGGAACTTCAAGGCATCAAGACATGAGGAAGAAGATCCAGTCCAAGCTAGAAGCATTAGCTCACCCTGAAATCCGGTGTAATGAAGACTGGCTAGAGTTGCGGTTGAGTTGAAGACAACAGTACGTTTGCTGCACTCCACAAATAACAAAGAAAGAAACATACAAGTAGGGGTCAGTACAAAACACCAGTACTGAGTAGGTATCATCGGCCAACTCAAAATAGAAAATAGTATATATCAGATAATATCATAAATCAACTACAATACTCAACATGTAGCAACAACAAGTACTATAATCATTAATAAGTACCGCCAAGTTCACCCATGAGGACTCAAGCCTCAATACCATTCTCATTTGAGAATTAGGTTCATTAGATTGAGTATATTAACATATTTCAAGATTCATTATCTTTATTCCTCTCGTGTCGGTACGTGACACTCCGCTCCATATACTATCCTGGTGTCGGAACGTGACACTCCGATCCTCATATACTATCCTGGTATCGGAACGTGACACCCGATCCATATACTATCCTGGTGTCAGAACGTGACACTCCGATCCTCATATACTATCCTGTGTCGGAACGTGACACTCCGATCCTCATATACTATCCTGGTGTCGGAATGTGACACCCGATCCTCTATTACTATCCTGGTGTCGGAACGTGACACTCCGATCCTCATATACTATCCTGGTGTCGGAACGTGACACTCCGATCCTCATATACTATCCTGGAGTTGGAACGTGACACCCGATCCATATACTATCCTGGTGTCGGAACGTGACACTCCGATCCTCAGATACTATCCTGGTGTCGGAACGTGACACCCGATCCATATACTATCCTAGTGTCGGAACGTGACACTCCGATCCTAATTCTATCCTGGTGCCGGAACGTGACACCCGATCCTCTATTACTATCCTGGTGTCGGAACGTGACACCCGATCCCCTAATCTCACTACCTTCGTTCATCAAGCCTTCTTTTATACCAAGGCATCATAATTAACAAAGTAGATTAGGGTTTTTCAAGATTTAGGATTCAATAGCCTCATCATGCTTATTTTATCACAATTATATAATCACATTCATGCAAGCATACAATTAAGCATATAGAAGGGTTTACAATACTACCCAATACATATCATTCGCTATTAAGAGTTTACTACGAATAGCATAAAAACCATAACCTACCTCCACCGAAGATTTCGTGATCAAGCAAGCAAATCCTCGAAATCTTTGCTATCCTCTTCGTTTCCCTTCTTCTCTCGATCGTTCTCCCTCTCTTGTTCTTTCTATTTTTCTTATTCAAACCCTTTTTCTTTTACCCTAATTAACATATAATTAAGTATAAAAATGGTAAAAGTAACCCACTATTTAATTCAAGGCTATCTCTTTTTACCCCCAAGTAATTGAATTATTAATATTAAATCACTAACTTTATAATTATAAGCAGGAATAGTCCAAAACGCCCCTTAAAATATTCAACAGAAATCCGACCCAGTCAGGGTTTACGCAGTCTGTGACGGCCCGTCGTGCCTGCGACGGTCCGTCCTGCTGCTTCCGTCACGGAGTTCAGAGACTAAATTTCACTAAGGGTCTGTGACGGCCCGTCATGCCTGTGACGGTCCGTCCTGCCATTTCGTCGCGAAGTTTAGAGAGTCGATTTCAGTACCCAAATTTCAGAATTCTAAGTGTTTTGGAACGAGACACCCTCGACGGTCCGTCGTGCCCATGACAGTTCGTCGTGGGATCCGTCGACTCAGCCAGTTTTTCTTGAAATAAAATCTGCTGCTCAAAACGACTAAACAGGTCGTTACAATAGATACCAATTTACCCATCGTTTGTCCTCGAACGATCACAAGAAAAAGAAACAAGGGCGAAAAGGGGTACCTGAATCTGTAAACAGATGTGGGTATCTTTCTTGCATATCAGCCTCCTTCTCCCAAGTGGACTCTTCAACCGGCCGATTCTTCCATTGAACCTTGATGGATCCAATCTCCCTCGACCTCAACTTGCGGACTTCTCTATCTAGAATTGCAACAGGCTCCTCCTCATAAGACAAATTCTCATCAAGCAAAACCGAATCCCAACGAATGATGTAGTTTCCATCCCCATGGTATCTTTTCAACATAGACACATGAAATACCGGATGCACTCCTGACAGCCCTGGAGGCAAGGCTAATTCATAAGACACCTCCCCTACTCGCTTAAGTACTTCAAATGGTCCAATATACCTTGGGCTTAGCTTACCTCTTTTACCAAACCGAATCACCTCTTTCATGGGCGAAACCTTCAGCAAGACTTGCTCACCCTCCATAAACTCCAAGTCTCTAACCTTTCGATCTGCATATTCCTTTTGCCTACTTTGTGCCGCTAAAAGCTTTTCTTGAATAGATTTCACTTTCTCCAATGAATCCCTCAAAAGATCAGTACCCCAAGGTCTAACCTCAAATGCATCAAACCAACCAATGGGAGACCTACATCTCCTCCCATACAGTGCCTCAAATGGAGCCATATCAATACTTGAGTGATAGCTATTGTTGTAGGAGAACTCTGCTAAGGGTAAGAAGTTATCCCAATGGCCACCAAATTCTATCACACATGCACGAAGCATATCCTCCAATACCTGAATCATTCGCTCAGACTGACCATCGGTCTGAGGGTGAAATGCAGTACTAAGATCCAACTTAGTACCTAATTCAGCATGCAATGTTCTCCAAAACTTAGAAGTAAACTGCGTACCTCTATCTGATATGATGGAAAGTGGAATTACATGCAATCGAACAATTTCTGAGATATAAAGTTTGGCTAACTTCTCTGCATTGTAGGTCACCTTGACCGGAATGAAGTGAGCAGACTTAGTTAATCTGTCCACAATTACCCAAATAGAATCAAACTTACCCAATGTCTTTGGAAGACCAACCACGAAGTCCATTGCAATTCTCTCCCACTTCCATTCAGGAATGGGCATTCTCTGAAGTGTTCCTCCGGGCCTCTGGTGTTCATACTTTACTTGCTGACAATTTGGACATTTGGCAACAAAATCCACAATGTCACGCTTCATTCTACTCCACCAAAAGTGTTGCTTTAGGTCACGGTACATCTTGGTTGCACCAGGATGTATAGAATATCCGAAACTATGAGCCTCTGTAAGAATAGTGTGGATCAAATCATCAACACGGGGCACACATACCCTTCCCTTAATCCTCAAAACACCTTCCTCATCAATTATTGCCTCTTTAGCCTCTCCTCGCAACACCATATCCCGAATTCGGCTTAGTTTCTCATCATCAAACTGTTTTCCCTTGATCTTGTCAAGAAAAGAAGATCTCGCCTCCACACGGGCCAAAAATCCTCTCTTCTCATTTACTTCTAGCCTCATAAAATCATTAGCCAAGTTTTGGATTTCTCTAGCCAACGGGCGTCTAGAAACTTGTAAGTGGGCTAAACTACCCATGCTTCCTGCCTTTCTACTTAAAGCATCTGCCACAACATTAGCCTTCCCTGGGTGATAAAGATGGTAACATCATAGTCCTTCAGTAGTTCCATCCATCTCCTCTGTCTCAAATTAAAATCCCTCTGAGTAAAGACATACTGTAGGCTACGATGATCCGTATAGACTTCACACTTAACCCCATATAGATAGTGTCTCCATTGCTTCAATGCAAACACTACCGCAGCCAATTCCAAATCATGGGTCGGATAGTTACGTTCATGCACCTTTAATTGCCTCGAAGCATAAGCAATTACGTTCTTCTCTTGCATTAGCACTGCACCCAAACCCGAATAGGATGCATCACAATAGACAATGAAATTCTTACCCTCTACTGGCAAGGTAAGAATTGGTGCAGTAGTCAACAAGGTCTTGAGTTTCTGAAAGCTTTCCTCACATTCATCCGACCATACAAATGGAACATTCTGCTTAGTCAAGTTCGTCAATTGGGAAGCAATAGAAGAGAATCCCTTGAAAAATCGACGGTAGTATCTAGCTAAACCAACAAAGCTCCTTATTTCTGACACATTAGTAGGTCTTACCCAATTCCTCACTGTTTCAATCTTAGAAGGATCCACCATCACTCCATCCTTAGAAACCACGTGCCCCAACAAGGACACTGAATCTAGCCAAAACTCACACTTGGAGAATTTGGCATAAAGCTTTTTCTTCCTCAACAACTCTAATACCATTCTCAAATGCTCCTCATGTTCCTTCTTACTCTTTGAGTATATTGATATATCATCAATAAATACGATCACAAAGAGATCCAGATATGGCTTAAAAATCCCGTTCATCAAGCTCATGAAAACAGCAGGGGCATTCGTAAGACCAAAAAACATTACTACAAATTCGTAATGCCCATACCTGGTTCGAAAAGCAGTCTTTGGCACATCCGTTGCCCGTATTTTCAATTGATGATAACCGGATCTCAAGTCAATCTTAGAGAAGACACAAGCACCTTGTAACTGATCGAACAAGTCATCAATGCGAGGAATGGGATACTTGTTCTTAATAGTTACCTTGTTCAACTGCCGGTAGTCTATGCACATCCGAAAAATCCCATCCTTCTTCTTCACAAATAACACCGGAGCACCCCAAGGGGATGCACTTGGTCTAATGAAGCCTTTACTTAACAACTCTTGAAGTTGGGCCTTTAACTCCCTTAACTCTGCTGGGGCCATCCTATAAGGGGGTATGGAAATGGGTCGAGTACCCGGTTCAAGATCAATGCAAAAGTCAATATCTCTATCCGGTGGCATACCAGGAAGGTCTGCAGGGAACACATCCAGAAACTCACGGACTACCGAAACTGACTCAATTGAAGGTACTTGGGTAGTATCATCCCTGAGGTGTGCCAAGAATGCTAAACACCCTTTACTAACCATTCTCTTAGCACAAATAAAGGAGATGATATGAACTGGAGTGGAAGTGTAGTCACCCTCCCACACTAACGGATCTGTCCCAGGCTTGGCCAACGTTACAGTTTTAGCATTACAATCTAAGATTGCAAAATTTGGAGAAAGCCAAGTCATACCCATAATTACATCGAAGTCAACCATTTCTAAAATGACCAAGTCTACATGAGTATTGCTCCCCACAAAAGTCACCAAACAAGACCTATATACTTTTTCAACTATCACAGACTCACCCACCGGAGTAGAAACACGAATAGGCATGTCAAGCAGTTCACAATGTAAATTAAGACTAGTAGCAAATGAGGAAGATACATATGAAAATGTGGATCCAGGATCAAATAATACAGAAGCCATGCAATCACAAACCAAAAGATTATCTGTGATAACAGCATCAGATGTCTCCGCTTCAGACCGCCCAGGGAAAGCGTAACAATGGGCCCTATCACCTGTCTGCCCGTTGCCCCTACCATGTGGTGTTGTAGTGGCTCCAGTTTGCCCGTCACCCCGGCCGTTTTGGTGACCACCATTACCTCGACCACCACGTCCTCCAGAATGACGGCCTCTTCCATGACCACCTCTACCTCTGGCTATGGGAGGTCTGTAACTCTGTTTTGGACAATACCTCTTAATGTGTCCAGTCTCCCCGCATCCATAACACTCTCTGGATTCAAGCATCGGTCTCTGTGAGAATGACGAAGTTTGGGAATAACCTCCAACCTAAGAGAAATGTTGACCGGTCTGAGGTGGACCCCCAACTACAGTCTGTAGTGAAGGCTGAATGGGTCGGGCTGGATAACCTCCTGAACCCTGCCCTCTGGAGTAAGAACCATTAAACTCACCTCCCTTGCGAAACCTTTTTGATGTCGATGCCATGGTGAAGTCATCTGGCTTCACTCCCTCCACCTCTATCACGAAGTCTACCACTTCTTGAAAGGATTTTGCCGTAGCCACTACCTGTAAGGCTGAAATCCGTAATTCTGACCTCAACCCCTTTACAAAACGGCAAATCCGCTCTTGTGGACTGAAACAAAGTTGGGTGGCATACCTGGATAATGCACGAAACTTAGCCTCATATGCAGTAACCAACATCCTACCTTGTTCTAGGCTCAAGAACTCATCTCTCCTCCTATCCCTCAAAGTCCGGGGATATACTTCTCCATAAACAAGCTAGAGAATGACGTCCAAGTAATAGGTGGTGCCTGTGCGGGTTTACACTCAACATGTGACCGCCACCACATTTTGGCATTTCCCTGAAATTGATAGGTTACAAACTCAACGCCAAACCGTTCCACTATGCCCATTTTATGTAGTAACTCATGGCAATCAACCAGAAAATCGTAGGCATCCTCAGATTCAGCACCGTTGAAGACTGGAGGTTTCAATTTCAAGAACTTACTGAAAAGTTCATGCTGATCGTTTGTCATTATAGGCCCTGTAGTCAAACGAGGAAACGTGCCTATTTCCCATGAGGCATCCATGCGGGGAGCCTCAGCAGCGGCCTGTCGTACTTCCGGAATCTGAGGTGCTGGTGCAGAAAACACTGGAGGTGTCTCGCCTTGATCAGATAACCCGCTAAGATAAGCAAGAACCTGATTAATCATCTCTAGGGTAGGTTGGGGTGGTAATTCCTCATTCTGCACTTGTTCATTCTCCCCTTCCTCACCCTCTCTTATCACTTCCTCAGTCGGTGGAGGAGTCACCGCCCTAGTACTAGTTGGGCTAGGTACTTGTCCTCTTCCTCTAGAGGACGTCCTCCCACGACCTCTACCACGGCCTCTTGCCACTGCTCCTCTCCGAGCTACAGCCCCAGTGGCTGTCTCAGACGCATCTTGTCTTGCCGGTGTTGGTGTTGGTGCAGTCGTTGCTCTAGTTCTAACCATCTGCGAAATAGAGTGAAGATGGTCAGATACCAATTTGTATCACCTAGATACCAATTGGATCCAAGTAATAGCACGAAAGAAAGAAAGAAAGAATGGAATTTTCCTAAAGTCTTATAGCCTCTCAAAGAAAAGTAAAGGCGTCCCCCTACCGTTCCTTAAGACTCTACTAGACTCCTTCTTGTGTGATGAGACCAATGGACCTAATGCTCTGATACCAAGTTTGTCACGACCCAAAACGAGCCGCGAGTGGCACCCACACTTATCCTACTATGTGAGCGAACCAACCAATCTAAACCCCAACATTTCAAACATAATGAAATAAATAGAATGCGGAAGACTTAAACTCATTAATGAAAATCAATTCAATAACTTCTAAAAACTCAACATCTATATTTCCCCAAAATCTGGAAGTCATCACCACAAGAACATCTATGATCAAATTACTAAACTAAGAGTATTCTAAGAAGCTAAAATAAATAAAAAGCTAGTCCATGCCGGAACTTCAAGGCATCAAGACATGAGGAAGAAGATCAGTCCAAGCTAGAAGCATTAGCTCACCCTGAAATCCGGTGTAATGAAGACTGGCTAGAGTTGCGATTGAGTTGAAGACGACGGTACGTTTGCTGCACTCCACAAATAACAAAGAAAGAACATACAAGTAGGGGTCAGTACAAAACACCAGTACTGAGTAGGTATCATCGGCCAACTCAAAATAGAAAACAGTATATATCAGATAATATCATAAATCAACTACAATACTCAACATATAGCAACAACAAGTACTATAATCATTAATAAGTACCGCCAAGTTCACCCATGAGGACTCAAGCCTCAATACCATACTCATTTGGGAATTAGGTTCATTAGATTGAGTATATTAACATATTTCAAGATTCATTATCTTTATTCCTCTCGTGTCGGTACGTGACACTCCGCTCCATATACTATCCTGGTGTAGGAACGTGACACTCCGATCCTCATATACTATCCTGGTGTCGGAACGTGACACCCGATCCATATACTATCCTGGTGTCGGAACGTGACACTCCGATCCTCATATACTATCCTGGTGTCGGAACGTGACACTCCGATCCTCATATACTATCCTGGTGTCGGAACGTGACACCCAATTCTCTATTACTATCCTGGTGTCGGAATGTGACACTCCGATCCTCATATACTATCCTGGTGTCGGAACGTGACACTCCGATCCTCATATACTATACTGGTGTCGGAACGTGACACCCGATCCATATACTATCCTGGTGTCGAAACGTGACACTCCGATCTCCATATACTATCCTGGTGCCGGAACGTGACACCCTATCCATATACTATCCTGGTGTCGGAACGTGACACTCCGATCCATATTCTATCCTGGTGCCGGAACGTGACACCCGATCCTCTATTACTATCCTGGTGTCGGAACGTGACACCCGATCCCCTAATCTCACTACCTTCGCTCATCAAGTCTTCTTTTATACCAAGGCATCATTATTAACAAAGTAGATTAGGGTTTTTCAAGATTTAGGATTCAATATCCTCATCATACTTATTTTGTCACAATTATATAATCACATTCATGCAAGCATACAATTAAGCATATAGAAGGGTTTACAATACTACCCAATACATATCATTCGCTATTAAGAGTTTACTACGAATAGCATAAAAACCATAACCTACCTCCACCGAAGATTTTGTGATCAAGCAAGCAAATCCTCGAAATCTTTGCTATCCTCTTCGTTTCCCTTCTTCTCTCGATCGTTCTCCCTCTCTTGTTCTTTCTATTTTTCTTATTCAAACCCTTTTTCTTATACCCTAATTAACATATAATTAAGTATAAAAATGGTAAAAGTAACCCACTATTTAATTCAAGGCTATCTCTTTTTACCCCCAAGTAATTGAATTATTAATATTAAACCACTAACTTTATAATTATAAGCAGGAATAGTCCAAAACGCCCCTTAAAATATTTAACAGAAATCCGACCCAGTCAGGGTTTACGCAGCCTGGGACGGCCCGTCGTGCCTGCGACGGTCCGTCCTGCTGCTTCCGTCACGGAGTTCAGAGACTAAATTTCACTAAGGGTCTGTGACGGCCCGTCACGCCTGTGACGGTCCGTCCTGCCATTTCGTTGCGAAGTTTAGAGAGTCGATTTCAGTACCCAAATTTCAGAATTCTAAGTGTTTTGGAACGAGACACCCTCGACGGTCCGTCGTGCCCATGACGGTCCGTCGTGGGATCCGTCGACTCAGCCAGTTTTTCCAGAAATAAAATCTGCTGCTCAAAACGACTAAACAGGTTATTACAGGGAACGAACCGGAACGGTACCAAAACGGTACCGGTACGTCCCGTTCCGTTGACCAGTCTTAGTATAGTTAAAGTGCTAAAGTTTTGCTAACAAGTTCAGGGGAAATTTTGTCTTTTTTCTTTTATTTATTTATTTTAAAAAATTCTATCAATGATAATTTTATTAAAACTAAGATTTTAAATAAGTCTTTCATTTGAATATGATCGAAATGAATAATGCATCGTACAACTATATGATTTTATGTTAAACCTTATTTTCAAAACTTGCACCTCTACTCTATTTATAGGTGGAGATAAACTTGAAATCAAATCAAACCTAACTTTTAAACTTTTATATTTAATATTTAAATCAAATTTTAAAAAACTGAACTAAATATGGAATGTTCATCCATTACTTTATCCAAGGTGTAGCTGAGAACCTTTCGTGAAAATAAAATTTGTCTTACTTAATTAGTCATGATTATTTCGTCTCCATTAGCTATGTTTCTTGTCATTAGTTATATATATATGATAGTGAAATATCTTTTTTATTTTTTGGTTCTACTCCGTTTGTTTCTATATCATAATTTATTTTATTTTTTTTATTCATTCAAAAAACATATTTTTGTGCAATAAAGAGATCATTATTCTAAAATAGCTCAATGGCTGAAAAAATTACCTCAAAAAGTACACATGACCAAAATATTGTGCAAGAAGCAATAAGGGGCGGAGCTACAATAAACGAAGGGTGGTCAGTTGACGAAGGGGAGTCAGGTGGTAAAAGAGGATCAGTTGAACACCCTTTGTAAAAAACCAGGACTGTAGTAAATTCCTGACTTCACTACTGCTAGACAATGCTTGGGTAGCTATGCAAGACGACGTCGAAGAAGGAGGGTCAGTTGGACACCCTTTGTCAAAAAATCACATTGTAGTGAAACTCCTGACTCCACCACTGCAAGACGGCGTCCAATTGGATGTGGTCATGGTGCCACTTCCAGCACAAGGCCATCTCGACCAACTCCTCCACCTCTCTAGGCTCATTTCCATGTACAATATCCCAGTCCATTACATTGGAATCACATCACACATTCAACAAGCAAAAATTAGAGCTCATGGCTTTGATCCACTGACCATAACAAATATCCATTTCCATGAATTTCTTCAAACACCTTTTTTTGAAACTCCCCTGCCTAATCCTAATGCTTCTTTCAAATTTCCACATCAGCTACTGCCTTCATTTTACGCCACATTCCATCTCCAAGATCTAGTTTGCTCGCTAGTACATGAACTTCTAAGTGCAAATTATCAAAGGGAGATGGTTGCTACATATGCGGAGGACAGCACAAATAGGCCAGGTGCTTCTAGATGAAGAACTTTGGTGCCATCCTACGCGAGCGGAAAGAAAAGAATGCACAATAATAGAGCAGGACGCGGGCACGATGCAAGTGAGCATAGTTGTACTATTTGGGGCTATAACCAGCAGAGGAGCCAGAAGACTCCAACGCGTAGTATGTAGAAATCTCAATTAATGGATGACTAGCTCGTTTCTTGGTAGACTCCGGGGCCGAAGAAAACATCATGACCAAGACGGCAGCAGAGGGGCTAATGCGGAACGATGTTCAAAGCAACATCATCTCAAGATGGTTAATGCCCCACCGACTCCCACGTGTGAGGTCTCCCAAGGAGTGAGCATCACGTTGGGAAAGTGGAAAGGTAAAACAAACTTACAATCACTCTCTTAGGTATTTGTGATATTATTCTTAGCAGGAGTTCTTCTAGCGATGTCATATGATGATCGACCCATACCTCCAACAACTTATGCTCATGGAGCGGGAAGGGTCGTGCATGGTACCTCTAGTTAAGGTACCAAAGATGGAAGGACACACCTACTTGTCGTCCATGCAGATTATGAAGGGTCTGAAGAAAGGAGAGCTGACGTTCTTCGCTACCATTGCAAGTTTGGGAGAACACAATGGGGGCTAAGGAGTCGTTGCAACCGATCATAGAGAAGGTCCTTGAAAAGAACAAGGACGTGATGCCGAACGAGCTGCCAAACACTCTACCTCCTAGACGCGAGGTAGATCACAAGATAGAGTTGGATGTTGAAGATAAGACACTCGCACATGTACCTTATCGTATGGCTCCACCTGAATTAGATGAGCTAAGGAAGCAATAGAAGGAGCTCCTCGAGGCGGTCACATTCATCCATCCAAGGCACCTTATGGCGCGCCAATGCTATTCTAGAAGTTGAAAGACGAATCGTTGCGCTTATGTATTGACTACCACCAAGTGCATATCGCGGAGGGCGATGAGCCAAAGACAACACATAACAAGATACGGAGCTTACGAGTGGTTGGTGATGTCTTTCGGCTTAACCAATTCACCCGCTGCCTTTTGCACAGTGATGAATAAGACCTTTCATCCCTACTTGGATTAATTTATGGTGGTTTGCTTGGATGACATAGTCATCTATAGCAACACCTTGGAGGAGCACGTGGAGCATCTAAGGAAGGTCTTCCAAGTTTTACGAGAAAAACAACTTTACATCAAGCGGGAGAAGTGCGAGATCACCCAACATGAGGTGCACTTCTTAAGCCATGTTATCATCCCGGCAAATTACGGATGGACTACTATAATATCTGGGCAATCCAAGAGTGGTAGGCGCTCACCAAAGTGACCGAGCTACGATCGTTTCTTGGACTTGCGAACTATTACCGCAGGTTCACAAGTGACTACTCCGCCAAAGCCGCTTCGTTAACCGAGTTATTAAAGAAGAATATTTTGTGGGTTTGGAGCGAGGAGTGCCAAAGGGCGTTCGAAGATCTCAAGGCCGCAGTGACGACAGAGGCGGTCTTGACGTTGCTCGACTTCTCAAACCGTTGAAGTACATACGAGTCCTTCATACTTTTCCATTGGGGAGTCTTAAAAGCAATATAAACACCAAATAGCGTTCGAGAGCCGCAAGCTAAACGAGACCGAATGGCATTATGCGATGCAGGAGAAAGAGATGACGACCATCGTACATTGTCTACGCATGTAGCCACTAACTACTTCCAGTTACAAAATAAGATCACCCCGAAGCAAGCTAGGTGACAAGACTTTATGGCAGAGTTCGACTATGTCTTCTAGTACGAGCTAGGAAGAGGCAACATTGTGGCCTACACACTAAGTAGGAAGGTTGATCTTGCTGACATCACTACAATCCAATGTGACATTTAATATGCAACCAAGAGTGGTATGCAACATGATCCGAAGGCCGAGAAGCTAATGGACCTGTTGACATCCAACTTTGACCCTCTCCGATAGGAATTAATTCATGACCTTCTTAAATCTTCCAAGCAATTTAAAATAATTAGTTTTATAAATTTTAAGAAAAAAAATATAAAAATTGCGTTATTTTGAATAGTTTTGTCATTTTTTATAACTTTTAGATAATATACATATTTTACATAATTATGTATATAATTAGTATATTTTATGATTATTCAAAAACCATCTCAAAAATATTTTAATTTTAGTAAGTATCCTATTAAACTAGTTTAGTTTAAATTATGGTTTTTTTATCACTAGTTTACAATTAAATTAATTTTTTTTTTAAATTAGGAAGATCGTTAATTAATTAATATTAACTCGTCTTATTTAAGATTTAACCGAATTTGCAAATTAAATTTGATTTGGCTAATTTATGAATTCACTTAGCTATTTCTTACCTTATAATAAAAGAAGCCCATCAATTTTGCTACAACAAACAATTTCCAGCCCATACAAATTTTTCATCTTTCCCAGGCCCATTTTTTTTCTTTTTCTTTCCCCAGCCCACTTCAACCCAAAACCCACCCCCATTTCAGCCGCCCCAGGCCCAGTTTTGCTTCCTTCCTATTTTCCCTTTAACCAAATTCTGAAAATTAATTCATTTCCCTTCCCGAGTCAGTCAGACTCCTGAAAAGGTGTACAGGTCGGAAAAACCAGCAGATGCATTGCTGGAAAATTAATTCTGCAGATGTTGAGAAGCTGTCTACCAGCTATATACATATTTTATACACCGATATACAGGTTTGATATATGCACAGGAGGACAAATTTGAAATCTAGATTGATAGAAGTGAAAATATGTTGCTGTAAAGGAACTTTCCGACTTCTAAAGTTGAAAAACCGGCCGATATACTATCCGTATACACTTATATACAGACGCGTTATACCAAAAATAGGTGAAAAAATACGAATTGCAGGTTAACATACAGTGATATTAAACTCGAGTAAAATTCAGGAGCAATGAGTAAATACGTGCATAGGATATAGCCCGTATACATTGGTATACACCATTTGGGCAGCGATATGCAGTGATAAAACAGTATAAAAAATGGTACAGTTACAAATATGCCGCAATAATATGGGAAATACAGGTGGAATTGCGAGAATTCGTAATCCGTATAAAATACAGGGTTCAAAAACCATAACAGACCGGATATATATCGTATACAGCAGTATACATCAGTGTATACCCGAACTTCTTTTTTCAGGAAAGAATGGGCTAGGGCCCATCAGTAGAATTTAAGGAAATAGGCCCAAAGGCCATAAATTGTTTCAGGCAGGATTTAATTCGTTAAAGGGGCCCAAGCCCACATTTTTGATTAAATTAAATAGGATAGGTGGGCCAAAGCCCAAATTTACTGAATTTGGGTATTTAGCCCAAGTTCTAATAATATTCCCTTCTCAACCTCTTTTATTTATGGAAAATTTCATATATAGCAAACATAATTTATTAAATAACATTATATAAATGTAGTTTACATAATTACATTTTATGGGTATAATTTAGTTTGTTATGTATCTTTTAATTTGTATAAAACATTTTTTTATTTTTAATTTATTTAATATTTTACTTATTCATTGAATGGTAACAATATCGCTAAATAAGGTAACAAACATTTACACAATACCATTATTTAAGCTAACCATTCAAAATCAAGTATTTTCTCAATTTTGTTTAAAAATAAGTCGTATGAAACACTTAGACGTTAATGATTTTATTTATATATATATATATATACATTGATTATATTGTATATATTTGAAAAATTGTAAATAATTTTTTATACAATTTCATGTGTAATTTATTATGTATTATTAAATGTATATGCGATCATCATAAATATGAAAATTGTATATATGACAATCATCTTTGTTTTTTTAAATAAAAAGTGTGTTGTATTTGTTCTTAATTATTTTCTTTAGTTTATTTGTATACAATATTTTATTATGTTCATTTGTTTATAGTATATATCTACGGATTTGTATAATATACAATAATTTGGTATATGTATTATATTTGTATATGTACATATGTAATTTCATGTTTTTTTAAAAAATTAATGATCAAAATGATTGTATAATATTCATTTGTCAATTGTATATATGGTAAACTTGAAATATGTTTGTGTATTTAGTGTGTTATGTTTATATATATAATATTTTATCATGTTCATAATTTTTTTAATATATCAACGAATTTTTATAATATACTATAATTTTATATATGTATTATACAATGATTAACAAATTTCTTTTATACAAATATTTGTATACAAATAACAATTATCTCATTATACTTTGTATATATTATCTTAATACACAACCCACTATATACATAACTTTAGCAATTTGTATATAAATTACACAACCTGATGTTCTTCAGATTTGTCTAGTTCTGTCCAGTTTTGATGAGATAGATCCGATCTCGTCTGAATTTATGTTTGACTTTTCTCTTTCTTCAACCTTCAACTATCTTAATGCCGTTAGATTTCGCGTTGTTGTTGACTTTCTGAATTGTCATTGGGTCATTTTTTTCTTGAATCTCTATTCAAGATATTGTTCAACTTGAACTTGCTTATGTTTTGTCATATACCCTACATTGAACCCAAAATCCTGAAATAACTCAATTGAAAACGAAGGTGGATTATCAACAATATTGACATGCAGTGACATACCTCTGGTAATCCTCATATATGGAGATGAATCCTTTATTCTCATTTTGAAGAACTTTAAACTGATAAGAAAGAAAGAATTTTTTAAAAAATATATGAAAAAACTAAGAAAAATAATACATATATAATTATGTTGATGAAGGAAAAAAATTAAATAAAATTGGATTAATGAAAGTAAGACAACAGGGATATCATGAAATTTTCCAAAATTCAAAATTCAAAATAGGAGTGGAGGAGTGATTTTAGGAGAAAGATATGGAATGAGTGTAGGAGAGATAAAATTGATTTGATAAAATTATATATAAAAAGATAACTTTTTTTTATGGTTGGGTATACAAAGAGGTGGTGGGTCCCATTAATTATGACAAAAAAATGAAACTATAGTTATTGAAAGTAAATAAATTAAACTATACACTTATTGACTAATAACTTAGAGATGTTTGTCACTCCACGTAGTTTTCCCTTTTATTTATTATTTATTTGGATTGACTAACATTTGGTGAAATTTTATTAATCTTCTAAAGGGTAGTCATTTTTCTTTTACTATATTTATTTAATTAAAAATTTTACTATTATTTTTACTCACTTAGTTTGTTTTATTGGCTTTTTGTCAACATATGGTTTATTCCCATAGGTTAAATTCCCCTAATTGCTTCCTTTAGAAACAATGATAAAGAATAAAATATAAATATATTAAAATGAATTTTCTCTTTAGTAAAAATATTTTAAAGGTCATTTTAGTCAAATCACCGGTCAACCGCAAGTTAGCGGGCATCCCGAGGGCCTAACACCTTCTCAGGATGTAAATTTGAACTTCGAATGTTTTTCAATCGATTTTTATCTGTTTTTAAATCTTTTGAAAATTAATTATAGATTTTTCTTGATTTTAACAAAAAAATCAAGTTGCGACTTCGTAATTTGAAAAGTCAATTTTTCTTAAATCATAAGATTAATTGATTTTCCGAAAGTTAGTCATTTTTCACTATTTTTACCAAAGTACTACTATATTTTTAAAACATAAAACAGGACCTACCTGCCCAACTTGCGCTTTTGGGAGGAAGATGGTCTCTTGCTCACTACCGGTCACTACAAAAAAATCAAAGTTTATTGATGGACGATATCCGTCGCTAATCTATGATATTCCGTCGCTAAACAGGATTAGTGACACATTAGCACCAAATTTGATTGTTTCTATTTCTCTCGTTAATAATCTCTTAGTGACGAAAAATGAGTTCCGTCACAAGTTTAACAATAATTTAGCAACGAATTATATCCGTCACTAAGACTGGTCAACGGATCGGAATCGGTTCACCGGAACGGAATGAACCGGTACCGGACCGGACCGGAACCCGTTGACCGGTATGTTGACCGGTACCGGGATGAACCGGACCGGAATTACCGGGATGAACCGGACCGGAATTACCGGGATGAACCGGACCGGAATTACCGGGATGATTCATCGGTTCCGTCCCGTTCCACTATATACCGGGATGGAATCGGAACGGACCGGGATGGAACGGGACGGGATAAACGGAACGATATTTTTTAGAATTACGAAAATATAATTTTTTTTATTTTTTTTAAGTATAAATTAATAGTTTTTAAATTTATACTATAATTTTTTACTTAAGTTTATTTTAAAGATATTTTATTAATTTTTTGTTGTTGTTAAGTTTGCAAGTAAAGTCTAATAAAGTTTTCAAAATTTAAATCTTTTGAAGTTTATACTTTATAAGTTATTACTTATATTCATTAATATTTATTTTATAAGGTTATATTTATAAAATAATAAGTGTCAAAAAATATAAAAATATAATTATAAAAAAATATATAAATATAAATTATATAAAATATAAAATATAAAAAATTAATATATATTAAATAAACCGGACCGGAATCGGACCGGACCGGAACGGAACCGGAATGAACCGGGATGAACCGGTACCGGTACACCGGTACAAAATCATGATTCCGTTCCGTTCCGTGTACCGATTGAGACTATCCCGTCCCGTCCCGTAGGCAACCGAAACGGGACGAACCGGAACGAACCGGAACGGTACCGGTACGTCCCGTTCCGTTGACCAGTCTTATCCGTCACCACTTGTTAGCGACGAACTAATCTATCATTATATTTATACGATTGGTTGCTGATTTCATAATTTGTTCCATCATCTTTGATAAATTTGTAATAGTATTTTCGTCACTAATTCTTCGCAACATATTTCATAGTTTAAGCCAACACATTTAACCCTAAAAAGTTTGTCGCTAGTACGTTGCTATCATTCCTTTATCTAGCAACAACCAAATAGATGCTATATTTGTTGCTAAAAAAATTTCTAGCAAATATAATATATTTTGTTTTAAAAATCTTACTGTATAACAGAAGAAAATATAGATTCGATTGGTTAAGGATTACAACCTGCATACTAAATCAATAATACTCGCAATTTGAACCCAGTCAAGCCACAATAGAAGCAACAATTTTGTGTAACTTTGAACAGAAAGCTTCAACCTAAATATGCTTTCTAATAATCAACACATTGCAAGACAAATTTGTACACAACGACATATTAAAATGATCGAATTTTAAAAAATCAATTCCTGATAATTAAAAAGTTAAGAGCAAATAGTTGAAATGATAACCATAAAATTAATTGAAAAAATTTATCTGGACAGATCTGTTAAGATTCGTCTTAAAGTCTTCAAAATCTCTGTCATAGTGCAGTGTTCGTCCTCTCTGGAAAAAGAAGAGGGGCAATGATTTGCTTTAGTCTGTTGTTTGTTCTCATCTGAAAAGAGAGAAAAGAGGAGGCAAAAGGGGCTTCGCTGCTTGGAGGCGTCGTTCGCTGTTGTTGCGCTGCGTCACTACTGCTACTGCTTTGTCTCTTGTGATGGAGGAGCTGTAGGAGACTGCTTGCTTCGTTGCTGCAGGTGCGGCTCTTCTCTTAGGGAGAGGAAGAGAAATAATCAAGAAATTTTAGGTTTAGGTCTCTTTAGATAGTCCAAAATAAGAAGGTATAGGTTGCTGAATTTGGATCGATGATTGAATAGAATGAACTGGTACAATTAGATCTTGAGTTTGATCAAGGTAACAGACGAACGAGATTAAAAGAAGTTCTAAAGAGTCAAAATAAGATTGTGCCTTAGAAAATATAACATAAAAGTAATTTTTTAGCATCGAGTTGGGAACCAAAATAAGCCACAAAAATATAAAAGTAATCAAAATAAGCCACTATTTTAGTAAGTAACTAAAATAAGCTTAGTGGAAGAAAAAGTTCCACTATATCCATTAATTTAAACATTTTCCGTTAGTCTCATAACGTTTATTTTTAATATATAACGTGTAACGACCTGATTAGTCGTTTTGGAGCAGCAGAATAATTTCTGGAAAAACTGGCTGGGACGACGGAAGTCGTGACGGACCGTCGTAGTCACGACGGCCCGTCGTGAATGATTCGTCCCATGACACTTAGCATTTTGAATTTGGGTACTGGAAATCGACTCTCTGTAAATTGTGACGGACCTGCAGGACGTGCCGTGACACCCACGACGAACCGTCGTGAGTCCCGTTGCAAAACACTTCGACTTTTGAGAATTTGGTGCAAGAAAACGAGTTTCTGACCGTCATGACGGAAGTGCAGGACGGACCGTCACAGGAGTGACGGACCGTCACAGAACACTTGGTGAAAAATAAGATTTTGGCCTCTGCGACGACCACTGTGACGGACCGTCGCAGGCATGACGGCCCGTCACAGGCTGCACAATCCCAGGCAGTTTGGGATTTCTCCACACGTTTTTAAGGGTCGTTTTTGATTATTCTTTCCTTAATTACAAAGATTGAGGGGTAACATTAATAAGTCTAATTACTTAGGGGTTAAAAGGGGTAACCTTAAGTGAATTAGAGGGGTTTATTGTCCTTTTTCACACTTAATTATATGATTAATTAGGGTAAGGAAAGAGGGTTTGAGTAAAACAAAAGGGAAAGAACAGAAAGAGAGAGAGCAGATCGATCGAATTGGTTGAGGAGAATAGCAAGCTTGGGAAAATTCTTGTGGATTCCAATTCTTCGGTGGAGGTAGGTTATGGTTTTATGTTACGATAATCGTAGTGAACTCTTGATAGTGTATGATATGTATTGATGATGTTGTAAACCTGTCTATATGCTTAATTGTATGCTTGCATGATTATGATTATGAAATTGTTATGAATTAACAAAGCATGATGAAGCTATTGAATCCCAAATCTTGAAAGAACCCTAATTCACTTGATATATTATATAATAAGATTGATGCTGCCTTAGTATGAAAGAAGGCTTGACAAATTATATAATGATAATGAGGATGCCTTAGTATAAAAGAAGGCTTGATGAATTAGGGGATCGGGTGCCACGTTCCGGTACCAGGATAGAATGAATATGAGGAGCGGAGTGTCACGTACCGACACAAGAGGAAGAAAGATAATGAATCTTGAAAGATAATGAATATACTCAATCTAATGAACTTAATTTCCCAAATGAGTATGGTATTGAGGCTTGAGACCTCATGTGTGAACTTGACGGAAATTGTTAATGATAAAGTAATTGCTGTGCTACATGTTGAGTATTGTAGTTGATTTACATTATTGTTGATATATATTGTTCCCTATTTTGAGTTGACCGATGATATCTACTCAGTACGTGTGGTTGTACTGACCCCCTACTTTTATGTTTCCCTTTGTTATTTGTGTTATGCAGCAAACGTTCCGTCAACTTCGACTCAGCAGTAGATCAAGCCAGTCTTCACTCCATCGGAAATTCAGGGTGAGCTAATGCGTCTAGCTTGGACTGGGTCTCCTTCTTCAAGTCTTGATGCCTTGAACTTCCGGCATGGACTAGATTTTACTTACTTTTGTTCTTAGACATTCCTAGTTTAGTGATTTGATTTTAGATGTTCTTGTGGTGATGACTTCCAGATTTTGGGGATAATAATAATAGTTTTGAGTTGTTTTTCTTAATGAGTTAAGTCTTCCGCATTATTTTCTGTTGAAATATCTTGAAATGTTAAGGTTTAGATGGGTTGGTTCGCTCACATAGGAGGGTAAATGTGGGTGCCAGTCGCGTCCCCGATTTGGGTCGTGACAGACTTGGTATCAGAGCATTAGGTTCATTGGTCTCATCACACAAGAACAGGTCTAGTAGAGTCTTAAGGAACGGTAGGGGGACGCCTTTACTTTTCCTTGAGAGGCTATAAGACTTTAGGAAAATTCCATTCTTTCATTCTTTCTTTCGTGCTACTACTTGAGTCCAATTGGTATCTAGGTGATACAAATTGGTATCTGACCATCTTCATTCTATCTCGCAGATGGTTAGAACTAGAGCAACGACCGCACCAGCAGCGACAACGGAAAGACAGGAAACTACTGAGCCAGCCACTGGGGCTGTGGCTCGAGGAAGGACAACGGCAAGAGGCCGTGGGAGAGGTCGTGGGAGGACGTCCTCTAGAGGAAGAGGACGAGCCCCTAGCCCATCTGATGCTAGGGCGGTGACTCCTCCACCGACTGAGGAGGTAGTTAGAGAGGGTGAGGAAGGGGAAACTGAACAAGGGCAGAATGAGGAAATGCCACCCCAACCTACCCCAGAGATGATCAACCAAGTACTTGCTTATCTTAGCGGGTTGTCCGATCAGGGTCAAGCACCTCCAATGGTTTCTGCACCAACACCTCCGGTTTCAGAGATACGACATGCGGCTACTATGGCTCCCCGCATGGATGCACTATTGGGAATAGGCACATTTCCACGTCTGACTACTGGGCCTATTATGACAAACGATCAACATGAACTCTTCAGTAAGTTCTTGAAATTGAAACCTCCAGTCTTTAAGGGTGCAGAATCAGAGGATGCCTACGATTTTCTGGTTGATTGTCATGAGCTACTACACAAGATGGGTATAGTGGAGAGGTTTGGTGTCGAGTTCGTGAGCTATCAGTTTCAAGGGAACGCCAAAATGTGGTGGCGTTCACATGTTGAGTGTCAACCAACAGAAGCACCACCTATGACTTGGGAATCATTCTCTAGTTTGTTCATGGAAAAGTATATCCCCCGGACTTTGAGGGATAGGAAGAGGGATGAGTTCTTGAGTCTAGAGCAAGGTAGACTTGGTTATTCTAGAAATGGGTGACTTTGATGTAATTCTGGGTATGACTTGGCTTTCTCCGAATTTTGCGATTCTGGATTGTAATGCTAAAACAGTGACGCTAGCCAAGCCTGGGGCAGATCCGTTAGTATGGGAGGGTGACTACACTCCCAATCCGGTGCGTATCATCTCCTTTATTCGTGCTCAGAAGATGGTTAGTAAGGGTTGTCTAGCTTTCTTGGCACATCTTAAGGATGACACTACTCAAGTACCATCGATTGAGTCAGTTTCGGTAGTCTGTGAGTTTTTGGATGTGTTCCCTGCAGATCTTCCCGGTATGCCACCAGATAGGGATATAGACTTCTGCATTGATTTGGAACCCGGTACTCGCCCCATTTCTATACCCCCGTATAGAATGGCTCCCGCGGAGTTAAGAGAATTAAAGGCTCAACTTCAAGAGTTGTTGAGCAAAGGCTTCATTAGACCAAGTGCATCTCCTTGGGGTGCTCCGGTTTTGTTTGTAAAGAAGAAAGATGGGAGTTTCCGAATGTGCATAGATTACCGACAGTTGAACAAGGTAACTATTAAGAACAAGTACCCCATTCCTCGCATTGATGACTTGTTCGATCAGTTACAAGGTGCTTGTGTCTTCTCGAAGATCGACTTGAGATCCGGTTATCACCAACTGAAAATACGAGCAACGGATGTGCCAAAGACTGCTTTTCGAACTAGGTATGGGCATTATGAGTTTGTGGTAATGTCGTTTGGTCTTACTAATGCCCCTGCTGCCTTCATGAGCTTGATGAACGGGATTTTCAAGCCATATTTGGATCTCTTTGTGATTGTGTTTATTGATGATATACTGATATACTCCAAAAGTAAGAAAGAACATGAGGAGCATTTGAAATTGGTATTAGAGTTGTTGAGAAAGAAAAAGCTTTATGCGAAATTCTCCAAGTGTGAGTTTTGGCTAGATTCAGTGTCCTTCTTGGGGCACGTGGTTTCTAAGGATGGAGTGATGGTAGATCCATCAAAGATTGAGACGGTAAAGAATTGGGTAAGACCTACAAACGTGTCAGAAATAAGGAGTTTTGTGGGGTTAGCTAGCTACTACCGCCGATTCGTCAAGGGATTCTCTTCCATTGCTTCCCAATTGACGAACTTGACTAAGCAAAACGTCCCATTTGTATGGTCGGATGAGTGTGAGGAGAGCTTCCAGAAGCTTAAGACTTTGTTGACTACCGCACCTATCCTTACCTTGCCGGTAGAGGGCAAAAACTTCATTGTTTATTGTGATGCATCCTATTCTGGGTTGGGTGCAGTGCTAATGCAAGAGAAAAATGTGATTGCTTATGCTTCAAGACAATTAAAAGTGCATGAACGCAACTATCCGACCCATGACTTGGAGTTGGCCGCGGTAGTATTTGCACTAAAGCAATGGAGACACTATTTGTATGGGGTTAAGTGTGAAGTCTATACGGACCATCGTAGCCTACAGTATGTCTTCACTCAGAAAGACTTGAACTTGAGACAGAGGAGATGGATGGAACTACTGAAGGACTACGACATCACTATTTTGTATCATCCGGGGAAGGCTAATGTTGTAGCGGATGCTTTGAGTAGGAAGGCCGGAAGCATGGGAAGTCTAGCTCATTTGCAAGCTTCTAGACGCCCATTGGCTAGAGAAGTGCAGATTTTGGCTAATGACCTTATGAGGTTAGAAATAAACGAGAAGGGAGGACTGTTAGCTTGTGTAGAGGCAAAATCCTCTTTTCTTGATCAGATTAAGGAGAAACAGTTTGATGATGAGAAACTAAGGCGAATTCGAGATAAAGTGTTGCAAGGAGAGGCTAAGGAAGCAATAATCGATGGGGAAGGTGTTTTGAGGATCAAGGGAAGAGTATGTGTACCCCGCATCGATGATTTGATCACCACTATTCTTACAGAAGCTCATAGTTCCGGATATTCTATACATCCTGGTGCAACCAAGATGTATCGCGACCTAAAGCAACACTTCTGGTGGAGTAGAATGAAGCGAGATATTGTTGAGTTTGTTGCCAAGTGTCCAAATTGTCAACAAGTAAAGTATGAACACCAGAGGCCCGGAGGAACACTTCAGAGAATGCCCATTCCTGAATGGAAGTGGGAGAGAATCGCAATGGACTTTGTGGTTGGTCTTCCAAAGACATTGGGTAAGTATGACTCTATTTGGGTGATTGTGGATAGGTTAACTAAGTCTGCTCACTTCATTCCTGTCAAGGTGACCTACAATGCAGAGAAGTTAGCAAAGACCTACATCTCAGAAATCGTTCGGTTGCATGGAGTTCCACTCTCAATCATATCAGATAGAGGTACGCAGTTTACTTCTAAGTTTTGGAGAACACTACATGCTGAATTAGGTACTAGGTTGGACCTTAGTACTGCATTTCATCCTCAGACCGATGGTCAGTCTGAGCGAACGATTCAAGTTTTGGAGGATATGCTTCGCGCATGTGTGATAGAGTTTGGTGGCCATTGGGATAGTTTCTTACCTTTGGCAGAGTTTTCATACAATAATAGTTATCACTCTAGTATCGACATGGCCCCATTTGAAGCATTATATGGGAGGAGGTGTAGATCTCCCATTGGTTGGTTTGATGCCTTCGAGGTTAGACCTTGGGGGACTGATCTGTTGAGAGATTCTATGGAGAAGGTGAAAGCTATTCAAGAAAAGCTTTTAGCGGCTCAAAGTAGACAAAAGGAGTATGCAGACCGAAGGGTTAGAGACTTGGAGTTCATGGAAGGTGAACAAGTCTTGTTGAAGGTTTCGCCCATGAAAGGGGTGATGCGGTTTGGCAAAAGAGGTAAGTTAAGTCCAAGGTACATTGGACCATTTGAAGTGCTTAAAAGAATAGGGGAGGTGGCTTATGAATTAGCCTTGCCCCCAGGGCTGTCCGGAGTGCATCCGGTGTTTCATGTATCCATGTTGAAGAGATACCACGGAGATGGAAACTACATCATCCGTTGGGATTCAGTTTTGTTGGATGAGAACTTGACTTATGAAGAGGAACCGGTTGCTATATTAGATAGAGAAGTTCGCAAGTTGAGGTCGAGAGAGATTGCATCCATCAAAGTTCAATGGAAGAATCGACCGGTTGAAGAAGCTACTTGGGAGAAGGAGGCAGATATGCAAGAAAAATACCCACATCTGTTTACAGATTCAGGTACTCCTTTTCGCCACTGTTTTTCTTCTGTTGATCGTTCGGGGACGAACGATGGGTAAATTGGTATCTATTGTAACGACCTGATTAGTCGTTTTGGAGCAGCAGAATAATTTCTGGAAAAACTGGCTGGGACGACGGAAGTCGTGACGGACCGTCGTAGTCACGACGGCCCGTCGTGAATGATTCGTCCCATGACACTTAGCATTTTGAATTTGGGTACTGGAAATCGACTCTCTGTAAATTGTGACGGACCTGCAGGACGTGCCGTGACACCCACGACGAACCGTCGTGAGTCCCGTTGCAAAACACTTCGACTTTTGAGAATTTGGTGCAAGAAAACGAGTTTCTGACCGTCATGACGGAAGTGCAGGACGGACCGTCACAGGAGTGACGGACCGTCACAGAACACTTGGTGAAAAATAAGATTTTGGCCTCTGCGACGACCACTGTGACGGACCGTCGCAGGCATGACGGCCCGTCACAGGCTGCACAATCCCAGGCAGTTTGGGATTTCTCCACACGTTTTAAGGGTCGTTTTTGATTATTCTTTCCTTAATTACAAAGATTGAGGGGTAACATTAATAAGTCTAATTACTTAGGGGTTAAAAGGGGTAACCTTAAGTGAATTAGAGGGGTTTATTGTCCTTTTTCACACTTAATTATATGATTAATTAGGGTAAAGGAAAGAGGGTTTGAGTAAAACAAAAGGGAAAGAACAGAAAGAGAGAGAGCAGATCGATCGAATTGGTTGAGGAGAATAGCAAGCTTGGGAAAATTCTTGTGGATTCCAATTCTTCGGTGGAGGTAGGTTATGGTTTTATGTTACGATAATCGTAGTGAACTCTTGATAGTGTATGATATGTATTGATGATGTTGTAAACCTGTCTATATGCTTAATTGTATGCTTGCATGATTATGATTATGAAATTGTTATGAATTAACAAAGCATGATGAAGCTATTGAATCCCAAATCTTGAAAGAACCCTAATTCACTTGATATATTATATAATAAGATTGATGCTGCCTTAGTATGAAAGAAGGCTTGACAAATTATATAATGATAATGAGGATGCCTTAGTATAAAAGAAGGCTTGATGAATTAGGGGATCGGGTGCCACGTTCCGGTACCAGGATAGAATGAATATGAGGATCGGAGTGTCACGTTCCGACACCAGGATAGAATGAATATGAGGATCGGAGTGTCACGTTCCGACACCAGGATAGAATATGAGGATCGGGTGCCACGTTCCGGTACCAGGATAGAATGAATATGAGGATCGGAGTGTCACGTTCCGACACCAGGATAGAATATGAGGATCGGGTGCCACGTTCCGGTACCAGGATAGAATGAATATGAGGATCGGAGTGTCACGTTCCGACACCAGGATAGAATATGAGGATCGGGTGCCACGTTCCGGTACCAGGATAGAATGAATATGAGGATCGGAGTGTCACGTTCCGACACCAGGATAGAATTAGAGGAGCGGAGTGTCACGTACCGACACAAGAGGAAGAAAGATAATGAATCTTGAAAGATAATGAATATACTCAATCTAATGAACTTAATTTCCCAAATGAGTATGGTATTGAGGCTTGAGACCTCATGTGTGAACTTGACGGAAATTGTTAATGATAAAGTAATTGCTGTGCTACATGTTGAGTATTGTAGTTGATTTACATTATTGTTGATATATATTGTTCCCTATTTTGAGTTGACCGATGATATCTACTCAGTACGTGTGGTTGTACTGACCCCCTACTTTTATGTTTCCCTTTGTTATTTGTGTTATGCAGCAAACGTTCCGTCAACTTCGACTCAGCAGTAGATCAAGCCAGTCTTCACTCCATCGGAAATTCAGGGTGAGCTAATGCGTCTAGCTTGGACTGGGTCTCCTTCTTCAAGTCTTGATGCCTTGAACTTCCGGCATGGACTAGATTTTACTTACTTTTGTTCTTAGACATTCCTAGTTTAGTGATTTGATTTTAGATGTTCTTGTGGTGATGACTTCCAGATTTTGGGGATAATAATAATAGTTTTGAGTTGTTTTTCTTAATGAGTTAAGTCTTCCGCATTATTTTCTGTTGAAATATCTTGAAATGTTAAGGTTTAGATGGGTTGGTTCGCTCACATAGGAGGGTAAATGTGGGTGCCAGTCGCGTCCCCGATTTGGGTCGTGACAGAACGAAACTTTTTCTTACACTTTATAAAGTGGAGTTTTTTCTTCCACTTTATAAAGTGGAACTTTTTATTCCATTTTATAAAGTGAAACTTTTTATTCCACTTTATAAAGTGGAACTTTTTATTACACTTTATAAGAAAAATATTTTTCACGTCTTAAAGAAGCTTTTTCAGTGTTGTCATATAAATTATATTGATTTGATATGTCATTAAAACGGAAAAAAATATTTCATTATGTAATTTTTATTATTTTATTCTGAAAAATCTATTTAAGGACGTTTATACGTAGTCGATAGCACCTACAACATAAAGTCTTCTATATTTGTTCATTTCAGTCTAAAAAAAATATCTTCTACACCTAAAGTTAAAGTTTCAATTTATTGGGATGTCGAAATTATACAAGACGGAAATACCATTTATTATAATTGTCCTCCCAAACACAATGCTAAATATCCATTAAATGTCCGATATCATAAATTTATTTCATCAATTTATAAAAGAATGGGTATAAACAGTACAATTATAATTTGATTATAGCCGGAAAATACCCTACTTCATTTTTATCACAAGGACAAGTAAATTTTAGAAAGTGAATTATATATAATGACGAATCATTGACCGACTTTTTAAGGGTTCCAAATTACTATATAGATCAAATCAAGTCAACAATACTTGGAATCTATGTTACGAAGGAGCCTAAGATTAGTCAACAACGTTCTCCTTTATCGGTCGATGTTCATTCCTAATTAGAAAATCATAATAGCATTGATGGATTTCCGATAACTAAATCTATTGATTTTCCTAAAATGACTCATTATCAAAATACTCTTACCGGCCGATATGATTTTGATTTAAACAAAACTATCAATGATAGTGATCGGTAATGCTCAATTATAATATTTCAATTATTGTTTGTTGATTTTGTCAATTATTTATTAATTTATATTATTTATTATTCTTATTATTATATATTTTGTAGCGGTTTACCTCAGCAAGATAATAATATTGCTCCAAGTTATGGACTAAATAATTATTTTGGTCAGTCCTCACACTTTGAAATGACGGAAAATGTTGGGACATCCTCAAATTTTCATGTCTCGCCTACTTTTGATGCAGATGATTATCGCTATGTCTAACACTTATTTTTTTTAAGTGAATTTTTGATGCAGATAACCATCTTCAAAGTGATTTTTTTTTGGAAGTCATGAAAAGAAAAAGGAGAGAATGTGAAGATGAAGATGAAAAGGTAACTTTTTATAATGTGGAATAAAAAGTTCCACTTTATAAAGTGGAATAAAAAGTTCCACTTTGTAAAGTGGAAGAAAAAGTTCCGTTATATATTAAAAATAAACGTTATGACAGTAACGGAAAACTTTTAGAAAATTGGATATAGTGGAACTTTTTCTTCCACTAATCTTATTTTGGTTACTTACTAAAATACTGACTTATTTTAGTTACTTTTATATTTTTGTGGCTTATTTTTGTTCCCAACTCTTTAACATCCTTAACAACGGATTATAAAATTCGTTGCTATCAAATAAATAAGTTTATTTATAACAAATTTCAGTGACAAATTTTTTTGTCACTAAATAATTTAATTTTATAAAAATATATTTAAAAGTCTGGCGACCTTTTTTCGTCACTAGTTCCGTCGCTAAATATTAATTAAAGTTGTCAAAGCTAATTTGTTGCTAAATTCGTAGGAAAAATTTGGGTGCCAAATCTTCACGCTAATATTTAGCAACAAAATAAATATTCTATTGCAAATCCGTTACTATATCATACCTCAAAAAATTATTTGTTCTTCTAGCAACAAAATGGTAATTTCGTCGCGAATCCGTTGTTATGTAGTGACATAATATAACTCGTCGCTAAACTCCGTTGCTAAACGCAGTTTTTTTAGTATCAAGCAACAAATCATTAAGGAAATCCACGATAGACCACGGATCGGGCATCCAGAGCAGCGACGAACAAGGGCGCTGATCGAGGCTATCTAATTTTTGGCCACGCTTACAGGACGACATCGAGTGCTATGTGCAGACTTGTCTTTTGTTCCAAAAAGACAAGGTGAAGCAGAGGCAACCAGGAGGACTACTGGAGCCATTACATGTGGCAGAACGACTATGGGAGAGCGTTACCATGGACTTCATCACCTCCTTACCAAAGTTTGACGGGTTTTCAAAGCATGCTACCTTTATGCCCATCATAGCCGGTTGCACCGCAAAGGAGGCTGCTTGATTGTTATTCAAGAACGTGGTGAAATATTGGGGGGGTGCCGAGACATATCATTAGCGATCGAGACCCTTGCTTCCCTGGGAACTTTTGGAGGGAGCAGTACGAGATATTTGACACGAAAATTCACTTCTCAACAAATTTCAACCGGTAGAATGACGATCAGATCGAACGCGTCAATGCCCTATTAGAGTGCTGCTTAAGGTACTAAGTTAGTGCGCATCAGAAAGAATGGGCCAAACTCCTAGACATGGCACAATTTTAAAAAAATAGTTATTATGTGTCATTTTCTTATTAAATGAAATAAAATTTATCTCTATTAATTTTTTCCTAAAATTTATTTGAATCAAAACAATATATCTTTTCAAGATCCAAAAAATATTTTTTTTTATATCTAGTAATTTCTTTTTTTTTTCCAAAAAAAAAGTTATAGATAATTAATTTTTTTCAAAAAAATATTAGTCAATTTAGGATTTATATTATGTCCCGGTAATTGTGGCATGGCTAATATTTTTAAAAAAATATTTCATTATCTAAAACAATTTTCTTTTTATTTTGAAAAAGCTATAGAAAATAGAAATTACTAGATTTAAAAAAATATATTTTTTGGATCTTGAAAAGATAAATTATTTTGATTTGGATAGATTATGGGAAAAAAATAATAGAGGTGAATTTTTATTTCATCGAATAAGAAAATTACACATAATAAATATTTTTGTAAAAAAGAGGGTTGTTAGTTGCAAATAAGTGAGCAAAAAGGTGAATGAAAGGGTAATCTTATACCAAAAAGATGAGTAGAAGGATATTTTTAGACCAAAAGATAAATGGAAAGTATTTTTAGACTCTTTTTTTGTAATTCAAAGATACTTTTGGCCATTTTCTTTTAACATAATTATCATGAATAGAAAGTAATATAAAAGAACTATTAGATTCCTAATTTAAACTAGTGAAGTTGTTTGCCCTATTTGAAACTAGCCACGAAATATTTTCAAATAACTATTTTTCATGAGATGAAAAATATTTTTTTTAAAAGTAGGAAAGATATTTTTTGTTATTGTGGACGAACTTGGGATATTTTAACATTTAACTTCATATTCCTTGCTCCAACCAACACTTATGTTATATCAATCTTTAGTAGTGAAACATTTACTCAACATTCTTCCATTTGATTTATAACTATGCTAAATTGATAATCAAATCAATAAAGTATTCGTTATTAATTTTCAATTAATCAATTAGTGGTCCTTAACAAAAAGTAAATCGATAGTCTGGTAACAAAATTTACAAAACCATTAATCCCAATGACCAATAGCAACAACATTTTTTTGGATTCGATTTATTGGTTAAGCCGAAATTTGTACACCCTACTACTCACTGTAGAAACAATTTTTGGCACGTTTATGAGCCACAGTTTATAGTAAAGGGGACCGATGGTCCTATAGGTTCTAGAAAAGAATATGTATAATAGTTTATTATTACTTATTTTTATAGCACGATGTGGTTTTAGTCAACTTACACATACTTTAATTATTCTATTGAACACATATATCGAATAGTTTCTGTCAATAATACAAAAAATAATTAATAAATAGTGGATTCAATTTTTAAATAAATAAACGCATGAGTTCTTGGCAAAATATACTTAAGATACTACGTAGGATAAAAAATGACATGTAAGACATGTATGTCTATTTGTTCAACTTTATACAAGTTTAAGTGTCTACTTGTGCACACCCAAAGTTAAAAGACATAAATGTGATTTGAAGCCAAATTAAAGAGCATATTTATGTATTATGCATTTTTGAAAATTTGCACCACTACTCTATTTATAGGTGGACATTAACCTAAAATTAAATCAAACCAAACTCTCGAAATTTCAGGTTTAGTACCTTTTTTTTTTTTTGATATCGAAATTAAACTTTAAAATATTGAACTGAATATTGAACGTCCATTCATGACTTTATGGAAGGTGTGGCTGAGAACCTTTCGTGAAAACAAAATTAGTCTTACTTAAATTAGTCACGTTTATTTTGAAAACAAAATTAGTCTTACTTAAATTAGTCACGTTTATTTCTTGTTCATTAGTTAAGTTTCTTGTGATTAGTTATGTGCCCATTGCAACTTACATGAATATATATGATGGTAAAATATCTTTTTATTTTGTGATTTTGTTTCTATATCAAAATTTATCTCTTTTTTATTCATTCAAAAAAGATATTTTTGTGTAGTACTTGAGATCTTTATTCTAAAATAGCTTAATGCTGAAAAAGTTACCTCAAAAAGTACACATGACAAAAATATTGTGCAAGAAGCAATTAGGGGCAAAGCTACAGTAGACAAAGGGTGGTCCATTGGCCAAAATGGTTCGGAAGACGTTGAGGAAGGAACTATAGTTGATCAAGGGGTGTCAGTTGGCCAAATTATTGCGAAAGATGTTGGTGGTAAAGGAGGGTCAGTTGAACACCCTATGCCCAAAAAACACAATGTAGTGAAACTCATGACTCCACTATTGCTAGACAATGCTCGGGTAGCTATGCAAGATGACATCGAAGGAGGAGGATCAGTTGGACACCCTTTGCCGGAAAATCACACTGTAATAGAATTCCTGACTCCACCACTGCAAGACGACGCCCGGTTGGCTGTGGTCATGGTGCCACTTCCAGCACAAGGCCATCTCAACCAACTCCTCCACCTCTCTAGGCTCATTTCCATGTACAATATCCAAGTCCATTACATTGGAATCACATCACACATTCAACAAGCAAAAATTAGAGCTCATGGCTTTGGTCCACTCACCATAACAAATATCAATTTCCATGAATTTCATCATACACCTGCTTTTGAAACTCCCCTGCCTAATCCTAATGCTTCTTTCAAATATCCACACCAGCTAATTCCTTCATTTTACGTCACATTCCATCTCCGGGATCCAGTTTGCTCGCTAGTACAGGAACTTCTAAGCGCAAATCATCGCAAAGTTGTTGTCATTTATGACAGTTTGATGAAATTGTAGTTCAGATTTGCCACTAATACCAAACATAGAGTGCTACTGTTTCAATAGTACTTCAGCTTTCATGTTATATTCATCCATTGGGAACTCAAAGGAAAGCCTTTCCATCCCGGAACTGAAAATTACGAAGATATTCCAACAGTTGGAGATTCTTTTCCTCCAGAGTTTTGGGAATTTATGAAGATACAAGAACAATGTGATGGGAGGAACCAAAGTGGTGAACTTTATAATTCATCAAGAGTGATTGAAAGTTTGTACCTTGATTTAATGACCAAAGAATACGATGGTATGAAGCAATGGGCTATAGGTCCATTCAACCCCATGGAGCCACAAGAGAAGAGCAAAGACTCAAACAAACGCGACGAGTCCCTTCATTGGCTTGACAAACAAGAGCGCAACTCAGTTATTTTCGTGTCATTTGGCACGACTACTTCATTGTGTGATGAAGAAATCAAAGTGCTCGCGATTGGACTAGAGAAGAGTCGCCAGAAGTTTGTTTGGGTGCTCCGAGATGCTGACAAAGGAGATGTTTTTACAAGTGAAGTTAGGAAAGCACAATTGCCCGAAGGATATGAAGAGAGAACAAAAGAAAGAGGGATTATAGTTAGAGATTGGGCACCACAATTGGAAATTTTAGCACATAGTTCAACTGGCGGTTTTATGAGTCATTGCGGATGGAATTCGTGTATAGAGAGTATGTCCTTTGGAGTTCCTATAGCAGCATGGCCAATGCATTCAGATCAGCCAAGGAATTCTCAACTTGTAACAATTAGTCCAATTTTCATGTACTTTGTTACAAGTTGAGAATTCCTTGGCTGATCTGAATGTATTGTCCAAGCTGCTACACGAGCTCCAAAGGACACGATCCGTTGATTCACTCCAATAGTAGTATTTATCGTGTCAATGCAGTGGAAATGGATATATTCAATGAATCGAAAAGTTCACCACACCTGAGTTTGTAAAACAGATATTGCGAAGCATATAGGCAACCATTTATTCATGTTAAAAACAGATTGTCTGTTACAAGAGAAATACATAAATAGCAATCATCTTACTAAGAGCCAAATCAAGTCTATCTTGTGATATACGCTATGAAAGAATCCAACTCCATTCGAGAAGCACCCCCTTTCTCTGTGGACCGCCTTACTGTTTCTCCCAATTCTTCTGCTCTTTTCCTAATTGCATCACCTTCTTCTGATGCCATCAACTTCCTCACAACGTTCTCAATAGTGGATGCACTCACCAGCTCCTCGCGTTTCTCCCACTCCCTCACAATCAGGCCTATTTTCAACAATTCCGTAACCAAGAAACCATTGTTTGGTTGGTCAGAATGCATAGGCCAAGCAGCTATTGGCACTCCCATAGTAATACTCTCAATGCAAGAATTCCATCCGCAATGACTCATGAAACCCCCCGTGGACGAATGAGCCAAGATTTCTGGCTGTGGTGCCCATTCTCTCACCACTAACCCAACCCCTTTTACTCTTTCCTCAAATCCTTCCAGCAACTCAAGTCTTCTAGCTTCTCCGGTAAAGATATCACCTCTATCAGCATCTCTCAACACCCACAAAAACCTCTGTTTGCTCTGCTCTAATCCCATCGCGAGCTCCTTAATTTCCCTATCAGAAAATGAAGTTGTTGTTCCGAAAGATACATATAGAACTGATCTTGACGGTTGTTTGTTTAGCCACTCAAGACATATATCATTCTTATTCAATACATAATCTAGTTTCATAGGCAAAATTGGTCCAATTGCCCATTGTTTCTTCTCCTTTATACTTGCTACTTGTACAAGCAAATCAAGAAACTCGCCTTCGATTACTTTACTTGTATTATGGATATCACCTGATCTAATATCCATATATGGTCTCTGAGAAGCTCCAAGATTCTTGAATTTATCTGTCAAAGTTCCTTCAATGGAAGGTAACTTTTTGAGCAATCCCTCTTCAAGTTGAACATGCATTCCCATAGACAATGATAGAAAACAATACAAAGTGAACACTGAAATGCAATTGAATGCATATGATTCCGCGTTGAGCAAGGACGAAACATCCTGAACATTATAAGACATTAAAGAATCATGAACAACAACGACTCGTCTTGCTTTTGAAGAAATATCGCGTAAGAAGGAAGCAATGGACTCGCGAAGAAGCATAGAAGCATCCCATAATGGCTGAAGTTGTGATGGGAATTTGCTCAAGGCATTAAAGTCAGGTGGTGGTGAGGCAAATTCAGGAGTTGGGATGTCATGGAAATGGATTTTGGCCATGTCTGATGGATTTAAGGCGCTGGCTCGAACACGAGCTTGACGATTATGTATAGCTGAGCCAACATAATAGACAGGAAGATCATATGATGATGAGATTAAACAGGATAGTTGAAGAAGTTGATTGAGATGGCCTTGTGCTGGAAATGGAACCATAACTATAGCTACTTCATCTTGTTGTATGTTGCTACACATGTTTGTGGAAATATCGAAATTTCGTACTTCTGTCGGATCCTCCCTAATTTCTATGAAATTTGATAAGACTTGAATTTTTTTTTTTGTGATCTTCCAAGAAAAAGTTGTTCTTTGGAAGGTGTATAAATCTTGAAATATCATATGATAATAATACAAAGAATAAGGTATGTGATTATGTCATAAAACTTGTTTTTATCTTCTGAGATAATAATAATATAATATATCCACTATTATTTGAGTGGTGCAAAAATAGTATACCATAATAATAATAATAATAATAATAATTTATTTTTTACACGTCAATCAATAACAATAAATTAACTAATTAGTGGAAAAATTAATCTTCATTGTGAGTCCGAATCGAAATTATAACATCAAAATCGTCATAAACACTACTAAAACACGATGAAATTATAGATTTCTGAAAATGACATCGAAAATTATTCGAGTTCGAATCGAAGCCCCAATTAAATTTAGGTTGAGCCGCTTATTTAGTAGGACATTTTCTTTCAAAGTTGAATTAGAAATTTATGATTAAAGGTAAAGAAGTAATACATCCCGAATTAATTCATGCACTTTTTTTAAAATATAATTTTATAAATATTTATGATTTGTTTTAAAACCTTTAATATATTATTTTGAAAAAAAATTACCTATGAAGTAACATCACATAATTGAGACATAAGAATAATTAAGATGAACATAGTCAGATTTTTAAGTTTATCGGTGATTTTTATTTAGCCACTTGAATGTATGATAATTTGCTTTCATAATTTTTAAATACACTCAATTGGCAGTAGCTTGCATTAATAATGTGACAGATTTATTAATTTAGAGGGATTTAATTAGTAATAGATGGATAGTAGATTGAATTATAAATTATACTAATAATTTAAATTATAACAAATAGTTGAACGCCACGTATTTTAATTTTTTTGAAATAGTTTAAATATAAAACCGTTAAATAAGTGGTCAATTTTGAACCAAAAGGTGGATGACAAGGATATTTTGGATCTAATAGGTGGATGCGAAGGATATTTTGGAGCCAATAGGTGGATAAAGAGTAATTATACCATTTTCAATACTTTAAGCGTATTTTAGACCCTTTCTCAGTTATATTTAATCATAATATTCTTCCAACTAATGCATGTATTAATCCATCTTTTTCATATGTCTTTATCACCATTCTTGGGCATTATTCTTTGACATTGACTCATATACGGACCTTTTCTTTATCATTTCAATTTTATTGCTAACTTGTGATTCACTCAAAAGTAGTACATATGTTTTTTTTTTTTTGTGGTTTATTATAATCGATAAATCCTTAATTATAAGTGGGACATAGTTCGAAATTTAGTGGATTATATTGATTCATTTTACTATCCTTTTTCACTTAGATATTTGTTTTTTATCTATGTCTAAACTAAAAATTTCAAATTGCGCTCTTACTGCTGAATCAAAACCTTGTTTAGAAAGACTTTGGAGTTTTGTACAATTCCAAGAAAGTTCACGTCAAATGACTTTGGCTTGCGGTCCAAAAGAAAAGAGACCAGCACAAAAGCTAAGAAGAATCGAACAAAATGTGTATGTATATAAAAAGAAAATTAAAACGACTTTATCTCCAATGGAGTTAAAGTTTCAAAACTTTATACTTTAAATTATTCTATGATATAATGAGTGTTTCACAATTAGTGTAATTTAGCATGTTATATCAACTCCTACCAAATAAAGTGGTAATTTAAGTACATATTTTGACATAATACATAAATACATTTTTTAATTTGGCTTCAACTGACATCTATATCCCCAATTTTGAGTGTTCATAAGTAAATACTTAAACTTGTATAAAATTGCATAAATAGACACATTCATCTTACGTGGTGTCCTACATGATAATTTTGTGTCCTATGTGTATTATGCCACGTAAGACATTACTTGTTCAATTTTATTTAAGTTCAAGTGTCAACTTGTGCACATATAAAGTTGGAGGACATAATTGCCAGCTGAAATTAGGTTAAATGTCATATTATGACTTATGCCTATTTTTTTATGCCGCCAATGCATAGACTCATTTGTGTTGAAACAATAGAATTGAACACTTGAACAGAATGAAGAAGATTCTAGAAGAAAATCATCTTCAATTTTCTCTCACTAGAAAAGATTACAATGAATTGAATGAAAAAAAAATACTAACTAATCTTCTACTTTATATAGATTCTACAGCTTTAATTATATGGACAACTGTCAATTGATTAAAGTATTAGCAACTAATTAATCTAACATATTTTCCTAACTGTTATTTGTTATGACTAACTCGATCCCCTAAGTAACAACTCCTTTCTCATTACTCCCTCTCAAGCTGGTGGGTCTGAATACATTCAAAACTCCCAGCTTGGAAACCAAATGTTCATGTTGTGCTCTTGCCAACTCCTTTGTTATAATGTCTGATTGCTGATCTTGTGTCCTCAGATATAGTGTAAGAACAAACCCCATTTGTATCTTTTCTCTGATGAAATGACAGTCAACTTCAATATGTTTTTTTCTTTCGTGGTAAACTGGATTTGCTGCTATCTGTAAAGCTTCTTTGCTATCACAAAGAGCTTTACAGGTAGAGGTATTTCTTCCCCTAACTCTTTGTATAATGCAATGATCCAAACCAATTCTGATATAGTAGAAGCCATGCTTCTATACTCTGATTCGGCTGAACTCCTTGATACAATCGTTTGTTTCTTTGACTTCCAAGAAATCAAAGACTCTCCATGTTTGATTAAGAACCCTGTCACTGATCTTCTTGTATTTGGACATGCTGCCCAATCTGCATAACAGAAGGCTATTAATTCCCTGTCTTTCTTGCTGCTCATCAAAACTCCCATTGCAGGTTCTCTTTTTATGTATCTTACCACCTTGAGGGCTGCTTCCATGTGTGATTTCTTTGGACACTGCAAAAACTGGCTTAAAGTTTGTATTGCAAACCCAATGTCCGGCCTAACTAGTGTCAAATATAATAATCTTCCAATCGATCTTTGGTATGGACCCTTGTCTGCCAACACATGATCATCTGTAACATTCGTAACTTCATCTAGCAATGTGTTTGTTAACTTCAAGTTGATGTCCAGTGGTGTCCAAGATGGTTTAGCTCCAGTCAATCTCATCTCCTCTATCAATTTCAAAACATATTTCCTATGGTTCATTAATATGCCTTTATCTGATTTGCTGAACTCTATGCCAAGGAAATATCTCAAAATCCCAAGATCCTTAATATTGAATCTAGCATGTAACTCTTGTTTGGTGTGCTCTATTAACACCAAATCTTTACCAGCTATCAACATATCATCTACATATACCAAAATCACTACAATTTGTGCATGATATCTCTTTATGAATAATGAATGATCTAGGTTGCTCTGATTAAAACCAAGATCAACCAATGGATCAGTCAATTTAACATTCCATTGTGTACTTGCCTGTTTCAATCCATATTATAATTTTACTAGCCTACATACCATTCCTGAAGTCTCCCCTGGCTAAAAAAACCTTCAGGCAAAGACATGTAAACTTTTTCATTCAAATCACCTTGTAAAAAAGCATTATACACATCCATCTGATGTACATGCCAATGAGAGGCTACAACAATTGATAAAACACTTCTTACTATGACCATGTTCACAACAGGTGAGAATGTATCTTGATAATCAAGACTTTCCCTCTGATTGTAAGCTTTGGCAACCAATCTAGCCTTATATCTCTCCACTGTACCATCAACCTTAAATTTTACCTTATAAACTCATTTACAACCAATAGGTTTCTTGTGAGAAGGTAAGGGTACTATAAGCCATGTTTTATTTGCCTCAAGTGCTTGGATCTCTTCTTGCATAGATGAAATCCATCTAGGATCTGAGCGTGCTTCCTTGTAAGACTGAGGCTCAGTGACACTAAAGAAAGCACACAAATAGGACTGGTATTGTGAGGAGAGATTAACATAATACAAGAAATTAGATAAAGGATGATGTAATGAAGTAGAAGCAGCATGTGTAACAAAATTAGTCATCCATGTAGGTTGTTTCCTAACTCTGTGAGACTGCCTCAAAGTCCTAGGTTCAATATCAGTAGGCATAGTAGGAATATCAACATCACCAACCACAATATCAGGATAATGTCTGGGATAATAGGAATAACATCATGTTGAGGAGACAAATGTGAGTCATTAATAGGAGGATCATCAGTATCTGCAGATATGTCTAGGAAAACAGTAGGAGAGGAAGATGTAGTCTGGAAAGTAAAAGAATCCTCTCTAAAACTAACATCTCTAGATATGAAAAAATTGTGAGTAACTAGATTATACAACACATAACTTTTTGTAACTTCAGAATAACCCATATGTACTGTAGGAACAACTTTGGCTTCAAACTTATCACAAGGAGGTAAACACTTAGCATAACATGAAAAACACATTGTTCTGAGGTGTGTTAAGGACCCTTTAACACCATGGAAAACTTCAAAGGGAGACTTGTTGTTGAGTGTTGTAGATGGCAACCTATTCATCATGTAAACAACACCAAGCACACAATGACCCCATTGTTTAATAGGTATAGAACCCTGGAATCTGATAGCCCTAGCCAGTTCTAAAATGTATATGTGTTTTCTCTCTACCACCCCATTTTGTTGTGGTGTGTAAACACATGTGTTTTGATATATAATACCAAGAGATGTAAACAAAACATGACAATTAGAATTGACAAATTCAGTGCCATTATATGATCTCAATACTTTGACTCTTTTTCCAAATTGTGTACTGACTAGCTGAAAAAAGTTTCTCAATACTACCACCACATCACTCTTTAATTTCAACAAAAATATCCAAGTCATATGAGAATGATCATCCACAATAGTCAGAAACATTTTATAACCATCAAAGGTAGAAACATGAAATGGTCTCCGTCCATCCAAGTGCAACAAATCAAAAATACAAGAAGATTGATTCTCACTATTAGGAAAAGGTAATCTGGTTTGTCGAGCTAGTGGACACACATCACACCTGTCTAAAATCCTTTTGCATTCATAAGGATCAATATTAAAAAAATGACTCATAGTTCCTACAGAGGCATGACCCATCCTTCTATGCCAAAAAAGAATGTCCAGCTTATTCTTAGAAGCAACCATCCCTTTTGGTGAGCAGTCAATACCACTCCCTTTTTGACTCATCAAATAGAGGCCATTCTTTTCTTCACCAATCTCCAGTACCTTCCCACTTGAGAGGTCCTGGAACACACAATAGTCAGGGAAAAAGTGAACTGAGCATTGATCCTTAGTGATCTGAGATACTGAAAGTAGATTATATCTAATATCTGGAATGTATAAAACATTTTTCACAGATCTTTCATCCATCAATTCACAATTACCAATATGTGAAACCTCTTCAATCCTCCATTTGGAAAATATACCTGTTTATTATAAGCAGTAACAGACTTCCTAAAATTTAAAATTTCTTTATGAGAGATTATATGGTTGGATGCACCCGTGTCTATTATCCATTCCTTGTCATCATTAAATGCATAGGAAGCAAATACTTTATCTGTGAAGGCACTCTCATACAAAGGCAAAACAGAAAAATTACCTCTCATGTTCATTGAATCAGATAATCTGCACATATTTGAAGAGAAAGATTCTGGTACATCATCAGCCTTGTGCTTTCCCATGTTGGACCGATTGAGGTGTGATGAGTTATCATATTGTGGATCATCTGAGTGTGTTGATGTGAAGGAATGTGGGATCCTGAACATCTATTCCAATCAACATGAAGGTTATCAACTCTAGAATAGTTACTGTAACCTGGATCATTACGAAAATTCACGTGAGCAGCTCGAGTATATGCTCCATCATTGTGTGGTTGACTTTCCTCATCCCTCAGTTTGTGAGCATGACTTCGATTCTCTCAGTGATTTTCATAATGACCATTTGGCTGCCCAACTTTCTTCTTGAACCTAAAGTTAGAAGGATATCCAATCAACCGATAACAGTTGGCTTTAGTTTGACCCATCATCTTGCAATGATCACACTGAGCATTCCAATCCCTTTTAAACTTGTTAAGAACTTGACGAGCAGTCATAAGAGCTGCAATTTCCAGATTTGCAACATTACTAGCTGAATTTGCTATGACTCGTTGGCTTTCTCTTTCAATCATCATTGAATAGGTTTGATTGACAGAAGGAAGAAGAACTAACATCAAGATCTGACTTCGAGTCTGCTCATAAGTTTCATTAAGACCTAGTAAAAATTGCAACAACTTCTGCTGCTTCATAAATTCTAAAAAACCTCGCGATTCCGTTCAATTACAACCAGCAAATGCGCGATGCAATCAAATTCTGCCCAACACAATCTCAATTTTGTAAAATACTCTGCTATAGTACTTGTACCCTGTACCAAAGTGACGATTTTCCTATGCAATTTAAAGAGTTGTGACCCATCCGTTTTTATCAAATCTCTCCTTGAGATTTCGCCAAACAGAGCATGCATCTGTAGAGTAAACAATTCCACCCATTAACTCCTTGGAAACACAATTCATTATCCATGAAAGAACAATTGCATTGCATCTCTCCCATAAATCAGTCAGATTAGGACCGAATCCATCATTCATGCACTTTCCATCGATTAGACCCAACTTGTTTTTTCCAAGTATGGCTATTATTATCGACCTGCTCTATACAACATAGTTCTCAAAACATATAAGCTGAATAAAGATCAATTAAACTCCAGATATATCTGCAGTACTCAAAAAAAGAGGGTGATTTTGAATAAGTTTCTCTGGAAATTCGCTGTCAACTGTAACAACCATTGTTGAACTCAACAACAACTTCAATTTCACCTTGCTAAGCTTCAATTCAGACCATATTAATAGCTGATTGCTCTGATACCATATTGAAACAATAGAATTGAACACTTGAACAGAATGAAGAAGATTCTAGAAGAAAATCATCTTCAATTTTCTCTCACTAGAAAAGATTACAATGAATTGAATGAAAAAAATACTAACTAATCTTCTATTTTATAAGGGTTCTACAACTTTAATCATATGGACAACTGTCAATTAATTAAAATATTAGCAACTAACTAATCTAATAGATTTTCCTAACTGTTATTTGTTATAACTAACTCGAGTCACCTAAGTAACATCTCCTTTCTCATTAGTAGTATAGTGAGACTTCTTTGTAATGAAAATTTCACTATAACATTGCTCATATTTTCTGCTATTTTCGTCATATGTGGGGATGACAATGGGGCGGGGCAGATGCGAGGCAGGGTGGGTTTAAGGCTATGTGGGGGCGGGGAGGATTTATGGTTATGTGGGGCGGGGCGGGTGCGAGGTGAGATGAAGTGGATTTTTTCAAAATTAATGTAGAGCAGGGCGGGTTGCAGGTATATGCGATTTTATGTGGGTTCAAACTTAATTTTTTTTTTTTACATGTCATAGAGTGATAGAATATTATTTATTAAGATAAATTCATTAAAGCTACTAAAATATTTAAGATAATAAATGAAAATGGTTTAATAAAAAAATAATACAATTTCTTGCATGTTTCCCAATTGACCTCTAAAAAATAAAATTCTATGTCACTATCCTATTGAATTAATACAACTTAGTAAAAAAATTAATTTATTTTATGAATTTTATTTTTAGTATCAAACATAACTAGAAAAAGCAAATATTTAAAAAAGTATGCGGGGTGGGTCTATACGGGGCGGGGTGGGGTCAGTTGAAAATGAAAAGTGTTGCTATGCGGGGCGGGGAGGATTAAAAATTTTGCATGTTAAGCTCAACCCGCACCGCCTCCACCCTACACTGCCCCATTGCCATCCCTACTCATCTTTTGAAGCCATCAAAGTTCTCACAACGTTTTCAACCATATTTGATGTAACATGTTCAACACGACCTGCCAATTTTTAGCCATCAAAGTTCTCACAACGTTTTCAATCATATCTGATGTAACATGTTCAACACGATGTACCAATTTTTAGATTCTCTTTCTGTTTCAATTTGTTTGTCTTACTTTTCTTTAAGTTGTTTTTTGAAAAAATGCTTCTTTCTGTTTTAGAAATTCTCTAATTTCAGTTTTCCACGTGACATATTTATGATAACAAGATTAAAGAACATTTTGATACATTCAACATATCTTAAATTTAAGATCACAAGATTTGCAAGTCTTCTTTACTTAAACTCGATTTCAAGTCAAACTAGACAAACAAACTAAAATGGAGAGAGTACTTTGTTACAAGTTGAGAATTCTTTGGTTGATCTGAATACTTTATCCATGCTTTTATAGGAACTCCAAAGAACATACTCTCCATACACGAATTCCATTCCCAATGACTCATAAAAAACCACCCGTTGAACTATGTGCTAAAATTTCAAATTGTGGTCTTTCTTTTCTTCTATCTTCACACCCATCAGGCAAAGAGATTTTTCTACCTTCTCTTTGATAGAATAAGTGCATCTATTAATTGTTGTGATGAAAAGATGAAACCGAAAATCTAACAATAAAGAACACCAAGTTTAACGTGGAAAAACCCTTCAAACCAAAGGTAACCACCACGAGATCGACAAGATCTGAATTGATTTACTATACCAATAAGGGGGTTACAAATATTCTTTTAATGTCTACAAAACAAGTGCCAAAAGAGAACAAACAATAGTTACACCAACAAAAGATAAATAGAAAGAAACACCACCCAAACCCAGCTTTGTTCGGGACCTAAAATAGGATCTTGCTGACCTACGAATCCGATATCCACTATTCAAATAAACCACCAAGATTTAAGGAATACTCAGTCCAAATTTCATCCCGATCCAACAGTTAGTTAATCGGGAAACATGATCTGAACGTTGTTGATCGGAGAAAAAGACTGCAACAAAAGAACCCTTTTCCTTCTCTCTTTTCTCTTGTTGAAAGCTCTCTCAAAAACCTCTTATGTTCTAATGTCTCTCAAAGATAATATCAATGAGCAATTGAATTATTCTCTCAAGACCATCCTCTGTTTATAGAGTTGTGCTGTTCCTTACAAAGTCAAAACCAACTACAAATAGGATTACAGTTCCAATCCTTTTCCTAATAGAATCGGAACCAAAAAAAAGAGAATAATTCCAATCCTTTTTCAAGTAGGATTAGACCATGGGCCTTTGGCTAGAACATGGGCAATATCCCAACAAACTCCCCCTCCAGCCAAGGGGCCAAATGGACTTTAAGTGAAGTAACTTTTGACAGGCTTCCTGCCTGCCACACTTCTGCAAAACTCATGATTGTCTACGATGAGTTCTTTCCACTTATCTCTATGAGTATGTAACATTACTTCATCATAAACTTCAGGTTCTCCCATGTTAGTCAATAGAATATACTCATCATGAGAAAAACCTGTTGAGCTTTGCTTCTCTCTAGTATATCTTTTACAAGAGGTTTTTAGAGCATCCGAAGTGATCATCTCACCATGAGTTGGTTGACTTTCAACCACAACATCATCAGTAGGAATAATTATATGTTCTACACTCTGATCATTATCTGGATCATTACATTGGGTTCCCTTATGTGCAGAAGATGTATCAATAATAGGAATTGGATCAACATCAACTAAGCTCTCATCAGCATGAAAATCTAGTTTCTCAGTCTTGTAAATATCTTCAATAGCTTGATCTTCAAAGAACGCAACATCACAACTTCTAATGAGCTTCTTATCAATTGGATCATAAAAGCGATATCCAAACTCATCTTGACCATAACCAATGAAGACGCACTACTTAGTTTTAACATCCAATTTTGACCTCTCATCTTTTGTAACATGCACATAAACTTTACACCCGAACACTTTCAAGTGATCATAAGAGACATCCTTATCAAACCAAACTTTGTTTGGAACATCACCACCTAAAGCAACAACAGGAGACAAATATTTAACATAAGCAACAGTGTTAAGTGCTTCAAGCCAAAATGACTTTGGAAGTTTAGTCTCTAAAAGTACGCTCTGTTCATCCTCTCTGCCAAACCATTTAATTGAAGAGTCTTTGGAGGAGTCTTCTGATGATGAATTCCTTGCGATTTGCAGTAGTTATCAAAGGGACCAATATACTCACCACCATTATCAGTGCGAATACATTTTAATTTCTTTCCCATTTGTATCTCAGATAAGGCTTGATACTGTTAAACACATCAAGCACTTGCTCTTTGGATTTTAAAGGATATGCCAAAATCTTGCGAGAACGATCATCAATGAAAGTACCAAAGTAAAGTGCACCACCTTTTGGCTTCACTTTAAAAGGACCAGACAAATCTGAGTGTACTAGATCCAATAGCTCAGACTTTCTTGAAGGAGGTGTTAGGATCGAATTCACGCGCACACACTAGATGAATGAAGAACACAAGAACTTTTAAGAGAAAGAGATGAGAGATCTAGAGAGAGAAAGATAAAACTCAATATTTCATGGTAACACCCCGTGAGTAAACTTCTACGGCGGTGAGGTATATTTATATTAATAAATCAGAGTATTTTTGGTTACAGAGAATAAATAGGAAATCCTAAAATAGAGAATAAATACGAAAGCCTAAAATAGAGAATAAATAGGAAAACCTAAAATTAATCAGGCTCCACTACCTAACAATTCTCCCACTTGGAGACTGACTCAGTCATCCAAAAAATACATTCTCAAAAAAAAATCTCTTCATCATCAACATCTTTACCGCACCGCAACATCTGTAGCAACAACTACAGAAGATCAACCGAGGTTTTACATAACCTCAGTTTCCCAACATCAACACGTTTCATCAACATGTCTGCCGGGTTCTTTGCACCCTCTATCTTCTCCAAGCACATATCACCATCCTCCACTGCCCTGTGAGTGAAATGGTATCGCCTTCTGATGTGCTTTGTCTTCGAATGATAGACTGGATTTTTCACCAACTGTATGGCACTCTGGCTATCTGAGTAAAGAATCTTCTCGCTCTGCTTCTTGCCCAATTCCTCAAGATAATCTGCCAGCCATATCATCTTTTTCCCAGCTTCAGCTATTGCCACATACTCAGCTTCAGTAGATGAAAGAGAAACACACTTCTGAAGCCTGGATATCCAACTCACTGCTGTTCCACCTATGGTGTAAATGTACCCGGATTTACTCTTGCTCGAGTCAACATCCCCACCAAGATCAGCATCCACAAAACCCTGTAGAGTCACCTTGCCTTTGCCAAAACAAAGTGAAGTACTGGATGTTCTCAGAAGCCACTTCACAGCTTCTCAATGCTCTTTCCCAGGGTTCGACATGTACCTGCTAACAACTCCCACTGCATGTGCTATATCAGGTCTAGTGCATACCATATCATACATCAAACTACCAACTGCTGAAGCATATGGGACAAGTGCCATGTGATCATGCTCCTTTGACAATTTAAAGTGATTTGCCAATGGAGTAGTCCTGGGTTTAGCATCATTAACCCTGAATCTGCTCATCACCTTCTCAATGTACAACTCCTGAGATAGATTTAAAGTGCCAGCAGATCTATCCCGAGAAATCTTCATCCCCAAAATCTGTTTTGCTGGACCCAAATCTTTCATCTCAAATGCTGCAGACAACTTTGTCTTCAGATTGTTAATCTCCCTCATACTAGATCCTGCAATCAACATATCATCCACATACAAGAGTAGAAAGACATAGAATCAGTGTATTTCTTGAAGTAACAACAAGGATCCTTTTCAGCTTTGCAGAATCCACTCTTCGTCATGAAGGATTCAAACTTCTTGTACCACTGCCTTGGTGCTTGCTTTAGTCCATACATGCTCCTGGTGAGCTTGCACACCATGTGTTCCTTGACTGGAACCACAAATCCTTCTGGTTGCTGCATATAGATCTCTTTGTCCAGATCTCCATGTAAAAATGTTATTTCTACATCCATTTGCTCTAGATGCAAATTCTCCGATGCAACAACACTCAACAGAACTCGAATAGAGGTTAACTTCACAACAGGAGAGAATATTTCACCATAATCAATACCTTTCCTTTGTGAATATCCTTTAACCACTAAACGAGCCTTGAACCTTCTTTTGTCATCTGGTTCAGTCTTGATTCTGAACACCCACTTGTTCAGCAAAGCTCTCTTCCCTGCAGGTAGCTCAGTCAACACCCATGTGTTGTTCTTCTCAAGTGACCTCATCTCATCATCCATGGCTTGCTCCCACTTGATCGAATCCTCCACCTGTAGGGCCTCATCAAAAGACTTTGGTTCCCCCTCATCAATCAGCAATAGATAGTATAATGAAGGTGAATACCTATCTGGTGCCCTAATGGATCTGGATGATCTCCTTAACACCTGCTCAGGTGTAACTTGCTCCACTTCAAATTCTTCAGTAGGAGTTGGTTGAGTATCTGCTTCAACATCTCTGGGGTTACTCTTCTCCAACTCAACCTCAACTCCCACTTGCTTTGTAATCTCTAGAACATTCTGCTCTCTGTCCTTGTACAGGACAGACTTATCAAATGTCACGTCACAATGTCTCAGAATCTTTCTGTTCTTGTCATCCCAAAACCTGTAACCAAACAAATCAGAACCATAGCTTATGAAGTAACACTTCACAGCCTTGGCATCAAGCTTGTCTCTCTTTTCTGGATCAACATGAACATAAGCAGTGCAACCAAAATTCCTCAAGTGTGAGGACTTGAGTTCTTTTCTGTCCACACCTCCTCTGGAATCTTGAACCCTAAAGGAACTGATGGTCCCCTGTTGATCAAGTATGGAGCAGTGCTCACAGCATCCGCCCAAAGTGTTTTGGGCAGCCCACAGTGTATCCTCATACTCCTTGCACGCTCATTCAATGTTTTGTTCATCCTCTTAACAATCCCATTCTGCCTTGCCTTACCAAGAACTGTTCTCATCAATCTGATTCCCTCAACTGCACAGAATGCCCTGAACTCTGATTTGTCATACTCTCCTCCATTGTCAGACCTTAGGCATTTGACTTTCAAACCTATCTAATTCTCAACTTCAGCTTTCCACTTCTTGAAAGTTGCAAACACATCTGACTTATGCTTCAAAAAGTAAACCCATACCTTCCTGCTGAAATCATCAATGAAGGTAACATGGAATCTAGATCCTCCAAGTGATAATACTGGAGATGGTCCCCAAACATCTGTATGGACCATTTCTAACCACACTTTCTTTGGCTCTCTAGGAGTCTTTGTGAAGCTTACTCTTTTCTGTTTGCCCATAACACAACTCTCGCAAAGACCTATATCAACATGCTTCAGACCCTCTAATGCTCTTTTGCAACCAGCATCTTCATTCCTTTAGTACTCATGTGTCCAAGTCTGTTACGCCACAGACATGAACCGGAAGCACCTTCAGCAACAACGGCCATGTTTATACCCCTGTAGTTATGTACAAGGTTCCAGATTTGGTGCCACGAGCTACTACCATAGCAACTTTCACGATCTTCCACGAACCTTTCCCAAACTCTGCTGTATATCCCGTGCTATCCAACTGACCAACAGAGATAAGATTTTTCTTGATCCTAGGAATATATCTGACATCCTCCAATGTCCACTGGTTTTCCGAGGTGGTCTTTATGCAAAACATCCCCCTTTCCTTCAATCTCTAAGGCTTTATTGTCAGCAATATATACTTTTCCAAAATTTCCAGATTTGAAATTTTGAAACAACTCCTTGCTTGGAGATGAATGGAAAGATGCACCAGAATCCAAAATCCATGATTCAACCAGGCTGTTCACACTAAGGATTAGAGCATCCCAATGTCCTCTGCTGAATTTACAGAATCATTGTCATCTCCAAATTTCTGATTATGTTTCTTCTTTGGCTTTGTACAGTTCGTCCGAAAGTGCCCTTTTTTCTCCACAGTTCCAACAAGTCACGTTTGAATAGTTCAGGGATTTTCCTCGATTCTTTGATTTTGATCGACCATGTTGATTTTGGCCTTTCGTCTTACTTCTCCCCCTTCGATCAACGCTGAGAGCACTGCCTGATGAATTTCTCATTTCTCGTTTGCGAATACTTTCGCTAAGAACAACATCATTGATTTCATCAAACTTCAGTTTCTCAGATCCACGGGAACTGCTAATCGTAGCATTAACAATATCCCAAGACTCGGGCAGAGATGACATCAAAATCAACGCCTTAATTTCTTCTTCGAAATTAATATCCATAGAATTGAGTTGACTCACAATCATATTGAACTCGTTTATATGATCAAAAACGGATCCTTTCTCAGACATCTGTAAATTGAACAATCTACGCATCAAATATACCTTATTCATAGCCGATGGTTTTTTATACATGTTTGACAGTGCCTTCAACAGTCCGGATGTAGTCTTCTCTTTCACGATGTTGAACGCCACGTTTCTTGACAAAGTCAACTGGATCAACCCTAGAGCCTGGCGATCTTTGAGTTTCCACTTCTCCTCCATCATGGATTCCGACTTTACCCCGGTCAACGGTTCGTGATGATCTTTCTGGTACAGATAATCTTCGATCTTCATCTTCCAGAAACTGAAATCGGATCCATCAAACTTCTCGAATCCAAGCTTCGAACTATCCATCTTCAGTGAGCGTGTTGAATCTCCTTAGCTCTGATACGAATGTTGGGTGGTCTTGGGCCTTCTCAACCCAAAAACTAGCTCAAAGGTTGAGGCTTTCCCTCACACTTATAAATTGACCACCAGCCCCTTCCACTTCCGATGTGGGATAACCCAACAATCTCCCCCTTCACACATCAGGCCTTGGGCTGGAGAGAACGACAACCCAGTTCCTCCCGATGGGCTGAGATTTGTTGACAACCTGGGCTCTAATACCAGTTGTTAGGATCGAATTCACGCACACACACTAGATGAATGAAGAGCACAAGAACTTTCAAGAGAAAGAGATGAGAGATCTAGAGAGAGAAAGAGAAAACTCAATATTTCGTGGTAACACCCGTGAGTAAACTTCCACGGCGGTGAGGTATATTTATATTAATAAATCAGAGTATTTTTGGTTACAGAGAATAAATAGGAAAGCCTAAAATAGAGAATAAATAGGAAAGCCTAAAATAGAGAATAAATAGGAAAACCTAAAATTAATCAGGCTCCACTACCTAACAGGAGGATGACTGTGAAAGGAAACTCTTTTCTGTTTCCCTTCTAAGTAATGAACACATCTTTTCATCTTTGCTTATTTCATACCAGCAAGCAAATTCTCCTTAGCCAAATAAGTGATCCCCCTCTCGCTCATATGACTAAGCCTCTTGTGCTACAATTCTAATAAAGCCTCGCTCTCCAACCAATTTATAGAGTCACCAAGAATCGATCCTTCTGTCACGTATAAATTTGAATGTTTTATTCCTCGAGCTAAAATCAATGAGACTTTGGTGAGCTTCTACTGGCCATTGAACAAGTCATTATGATAGCTGTCATCATCTAGTTTTCCTACATAGATCAAATTTAAGGGAAAATCTGGAGCATACTTGACATTCTGAAGGACCAACGTTGAACCAGTATTGGTTTTCAAACAAACAGTGCCAATACGAACACCTTAACCTCACCAGCATTACCTATCTTTAACACCTCAGAGTTAATAGAAGTATAAGATGAAAAGAAGTCTTTTCTTGGTGTGACATGTGATGTGGCTCCAGAATCTACTATCCAACTTGTATCTTGAGATACAAAATTGATGACGTCTTTATCACAAGCGAAGAGAAGATCATCTTGGACAACAACAACAACATTATTTTCATTGTTTTCTTCTTTTTTCCCTTCTTTAAGATCTTGCTTCAATTGTTTGAAAAATCTTTTAATATGTCCTTTCTTTCCACAATGATAACATATAATATTTGGATTCTTGAATTTTGACTTGCTTCTGCTTTTACCTCTACTCCTCGGATCTCTAGTCTTTTGTCTCCCTCGATCTTCTATATATAGAACATCTGAATGTGAAGATGTGTCTTGAGATTTTCTTCTAACCTCTTCATTCAACACACCACTCTTTGCTTATTCCATAATCACCTTTCCACCAGTGGCAGAATTTGTGAAAGAAACACGAAGAGTTTCCCAAGAATCCGGTAGAGAATTAAGAAGCCAAAGTCCTTGTATTTCATCATCAAAATTAACACCCATTCCTGATAGCTGATCAAGAATACCCTGAAAATCATTTATATGATCAAGAATAATGCATCCCTCCTTGTATTTAAAGGTCATCAATTGCTTTAACAAGAACAACTTGTTATTGTCAGTTTTTGAAACATAAAGCGTCTCCAACTTTTACCACAATGTTCTAGCATGTATCTCATTCACAATATGGTTGCAAACATTATATTCAACCCATTGTTTTATATATCCACATACTTGTTAGTTCTCAAATTCCCAATTTTCATCGGTCACATTTGTCGGGTTTATGAGCAGAAAAAATCAAAAGATGCATCTTCTTCACGAACAATAGATCTTTCATCTTGCTTTTCCATATGTTGTAGTTTCTTCAGTTTAGACGTAGCATCTTGCTCATATTCCCCTCCATATAGATAATCTTAGCTCTGATACCAATTGTTGTGATGAAAAGATGAATCTAACAATAAAGAACACCAAGTTTAACATGGGAAAACCCTTCAAACCGAAGGTAACTACCATGGGATCGACAAGATCTGAATTGCTTCACTATAACAATAAGAGGATTACAAATATTCTTCTAATGGCTACACATCAAGTTCCAAAAGAGAACAAAGAATAGCTACACCGACAAAAGATAAATAAAAATAAAGATCACTCAAATCCAGCTTCTGTTCGGAACCTAAAATAGGATTTTACTGACCTACGAATCTGATCTTCACCGTTCAAATCAACAACCAAGATGTCAGGAACACTCAGTCCATATTCAGCCCGATCGAACGGTTAGTTAATCGAGAAATACGATCTGAACATTGTTGGTCGGAGAAACAGACTACAGCAAAAGAACCCTTTTCATTCTGTATTTTCTATTGTTGAAAGCTCTCTTAAAAACCTCTCTTATGTTCTAATGTCTTTCAATGACAATATAAATGAGCAATTGAATTAGTCTCTCAAGACCATCCTCTATTTATAGAGTTGTGCTTTTCCTTACGAAGCCAAAACCAACTACAAATAGGATTACAATATTAATCCTTTTTCTAACAGAATTAAAAATCAAATAAAGAGAATAATTCCAATCCTTTTTCAAGTAGGATTATGCCATGGGACTTTGCTGGAACATCGGCAATAGCCCAACAAACTCCCCCTCCATCCAAGGGGCTAAATGGACTTTAAGTGAAGTAATTTTTGACAGGCTTCTTGCCTGCCACACTTCTAAAAAACTCATGATTGTCTACAATGAGTTCTTTCCACTTATATTTATGAGTATATGACTTCATCGTAACCATAAATAGGTTTTCCTTTTAGGAAAAAGTTTAGGATTGACTAATCTTTTTTATGGTAGGAAAAAGTTTAGGACACTATAAATAGAGGAATGTTCATTCTAACTTAATCAGCATTCACAATGTAATCATAAATGCTTTGAGAGTTTTGGTTAGGAAGAAAATTTATGGGTCACAAGCTTGATACATTATCACTTGTGTGAACCTCCCATGTATTCCGAGTGAATTGATTGAGTTTGTTTCTCTATGTTTTTTGTACTCTCATATTTATAGTGGATTTCTCATCTCTTTTGTGGACGTAGGTCGATTTTGACCGAACCACATTAAATTGTTGTGTCTTTGATATATATCTTGTTTGTATTCTTACTCATGGTCTTTCGAGGTTTTCATTGCTAGCTTCTGCGTTCACACCTGCTTATTTGCGGTCCTAACAAGTGCTATCAGAACCAAATTCAATGATGGAGTCAGGTTTAGTGGTTCGATAATTGATAATTGTACTAGGTTAGAAGAAGGTGTTCATCTTGACGGGTGTAGTTCTAGCCACAACCTTTTTGACAGTAATGAAGATTTTGTTAGAGAAATTATTTCAGAGAGGTTCTCTATGTTGAGACATAAATTTTGCAAAGGAGATTATGGAGAGGAGAAGCAAGTTGTTCAAGATTAAGTAAAGAAGGTGGACAAATTTATTTTGTCAGAAATTCAGGCCAATGGGGGGGAGATTTGTTAGGTTTCATTTGCCTTAAATTTCTTACCATAAATAGGTTTTCCTTTTAGGAAAAGGTTTTAGATTGACTAATCATTTTTCTGGTAGGAAAAGGTTTAAGACTCTATAAATAGAGGAATGTTCCTTCTAACTTAATCAACATTCACAATGTAGTCTTAAAGGCTTTGAGAGTTTTGGTTAGGAAGAGAATTTATGGGTCACAAGCTTGATACGTTATCACTTGTGTGAACCTCCGATGTATTCTGAGTGAATTGGTTGAGGTTGTTTCTCTCTGTATTTTGTACTCTCATATTTATAGTGGATTGCTCATCTCTTTTGTGGACGTAGGTCGACTAATCGAACCACATTAAATCATTGTGTATTTTGGTATATTTCTCGTTGTCTTCTTACTCGTGATCTTTCGAGGTTTACTTTGCTAGCTTCCGCATTTACACCTGCTTATTTCCAATCCTAACATTAATGGTCAGTGGAACAGGTCCCTTGGCAGAAATAGCAATATGGAAAATACATAACTCGAAGTAAATCAGTACGAGGAAACTCCCTTACGTACGGAAGGAGAAAACCACGACCCGTCTCAGAGGATTTCAACCCAAACTCCATTTCATTCAAATGGAGAAAAACTTCAGATTACAAACTCTTGCAACCTAGGAGCTAAACTCTCAATCCTTACCCCCTTAATGTAGCAAATCTAATACAAGCAAAATAATTAAGCAATAACTCTATTGCCTACTAACTAACTAGCTCTAGTCGATCTAGATTTTTCAATAACTCAACAAGGATAACTCTAACGAACAACTCAGATCTCAAAGTTGTGTCTTTGGAGAAGAAACTTATATAATATGGACACAAACCCTTTGAGCAAAGCCATTGGTTGGGACCCTACTTATCTAAAAACATGTGCCCCAACCACAACAAATTTGAAAGCTTTGAGACAATTATCTTTTGTCTTTTTCATGTATGGAGTCTTTCCGCGATCAGGTCCTTGTTAAGACCCAAAGTTTCTTAAATCGTCAAACTTCATATCAACTTAAAAATAACATTTCCCCTCATTTTTTATGATGACAAATTTATTCAACTTTCCCTCTTTCACCAGTTCCCCTTATCAACACGATTCTTCAAGTAACTACAATGGTCCCTTTATTTCATCATTATTGAAATTGGTTAAATAATCAAAAATTCAAATCAGTTATAAAATAACATTTTCTCTCTTTTTGATGATGACAAACTTATTCAAGTTCTTCCATCTTTCACAAGTTCCCCCTATCAGCATGACCAGATCCTCTTTGAGTAACTAACATTGATCTTGGACAAGTCCTCTTAGGGTAACTAACATTAATCTAATACCTTAACTATTTCCTCCTTTTGACATCATAAAAAGAATTAAAACAGTAAATAAGTTGATATAAATGTAGTACAAGCAAATTCATGACCACTTGGGCAAAATTGAGCATGAGTAAAAATGTATAAAGTAATCAGACAAGTCATAGAAGCAAGTATCATTCACAAATAAACATCAATAGTCAAAACATTGAAAATATCAGTACGAAACAGAACCATAACAATACTCACTACTTACTGAGTTTCAACAAAAGAGGAGGAATGATTACGGATACATGGATTTAGAAAGAAAGCGGGGGATTGCTTAGGAGAAGCATTCTTTGCTGCCACGGCTTCATGTTGAAACCTTCAAGGCTGCCAGTTCTTCTCAATTTAATCCCTTTGATTGAGCTTTTCAGGAGCTGAGCTTTTAGGAAAGTGATGTCAGTATTCTTGTTTGCGAGAGAAACATTCATAGCTTCCAACTCATGCTTGAGTTGATCATATTCCACCAATGACTTAGATATATTACTCTTGTTCCATTCTTTCTTTCCATACTCTACTTGATATCCATACTTTAAACAACATCTAAACATCGAGAGATCATTCATAACATGAATCATAACCCTTGAATTTATAATTTAAATTCAAGATAGAGTTTATAGACAAGACTTTGAGAATTCATTTGAGTCATTTTGTGAAGTCTTTCACAAACTTTAAGAACTTATAAGACTTCAGTACTTGAGCTTGACGAAGAGTAGAGTTGAGTTCATTTTCTTCAAAATGATATATGAGAACTAAGTATTCCCAAGAGTAAATGTTTTTAAAAGATGAGAGGAAACACCGATTTTCAAAAGAGTTCATGAGGAGTTTTGAGTGCTATCTCTTTTCAGAGAAACCTTTTGAGTAATAATCTCAAAGTTGAGGATGAGGAAATGTCTTTTTAGAAATATATGAGCTAAGTTATATTTTTGAGAGTAGTATTGAGCACCGATATGGGGGAGAGTCCAAACAACTCACAACCCCATAAACCATGTAGCCGACGTGGGTAGAAGAAGGGTCATACTTTTTAGACGATTCTTAATTGTTTTTTAGCATAGACTAGTGGATCCACTCAGTTGAGGAGTTCTATACCCCGTCAAGGTATATGAAAATTTTGGCAGGGTGGGCGAGACGATATATCATCACATAGCTCATAGTGATGGTTTTCAGTTAGAGAATCTCCCCAAACAAAGCTTATTTTGTATTTTGTGTACAAAATGTATTAAATGTTTCAATACATTGAGTTGTTATCTATTGCTTTAAAATCTTTTCTCTTTATTTTGCATCTTTGTCAATGCTTTATATTGAAATGAGTTGAGATTGAGTGGAAGTTGAGCTAGTGAGTTGAGACAAGGTAAGTCATTTCTTCAGTTCAAGTTCAAACTTATGTCATGCTTTAGTTTCCCCCTTACATGCTCGTACATTTCATGTGCTAACGCTAGTTGGCCCCTGCATGTTTCATGATGCAGATGTAGATAGAGGTAACCAAAATCATCAACCAACGATTTATTGATCCAGTTGAGTTCCAGAGTTAATTGGTGAGCTTCATTGCTTCCGAATGATCCTTTATTTATATTTAGTTATTTCAGTATGTTAGGATGATCGGGGGTCTTGTCCCTACATCTCTCATAGTATTAGAGGCTTCATAGATGGATAGACAATAGTAGTTCCTGAGTCTTATTTATTTCGATTGTTATGTTCTAGACTTGAGTTGCCCTTGATGCCAGTTGAATGTTTCTCTAAACATTCATGAGTTTATCATTTTGAGATATTTGAGTTGAAGTTTGTTCTATATGACTAAGTCTTTCGCTAAGATTTGAGCCAGACCAAGCGTTCACTTGGGGGCCAACAATGTGTCTGTTAGGAAAATAACGACTTTTTAGAAAGTAACGACTTTTGGAAATTAACGACTTTTCGAAAAGAGTAACAATTTTTCGAAATGTTACCATTACATTTTTTCCAAACAATTTATCAATCAATCACATCATTTGCCAAATCCAAATCCAAATTCGAAACCGAGCGAGCGACGACGACGACGACGCGAGGGGGCATCTTCTTCTTAGCTATTTAAGAAGTAATGGAAGTGTTTCCTTCTATAAAGACAACAATTCCCTTTCTTTTGCCTATATGGGAGAAATGACTTTTCATTTGCACTTTGCAAATGACTTTTCATTTTCCCTCCAAAGTAGTTCCCTCACTTTTCATATTCTCTCTTTTCTTCTCCCATTCACACTTGCTAAATCCCAACAATCCCCCACATGAATGGGGAAGGCTATTGTTAAAACATATGCATGAAAAAACTTGTGTGTCTTGTAGGTAAGGTTAATCGTATCTGGATAAGTAGGTTTCCCTTTAAACTTTCCATAGTGAACATATATCGGATATACTCGGTCAATCGGTAGATTTGATATCTTTGAACCGTCAAGCTTTGGTGCATACCTAGACAACATATGTCACACAATCAACCCTTGAACTGTTCTTAGTTCTCATTGTTTTGTTCGTTTCAGCCATGAACACATCTTGGATAGTAAGTGCTTAAGAACTGGCCTTACCGGATTCTCCTTGAAACGGCTTACACTTCACACTTACATAGGTGATTTCTAAATGTGTTATCCCATAGATACACCATTTGATATTCCCTGTATCAAACTTAGAAACCATTAAAAAGTCCTTATGTCTTTATCCTGGTTACTAAACATTGTCTCATCATGAGAATGGACCATAAAATAATAATAATTTTTCCTTTTCCTTTGACAATGTTGAATCGTCATCAATGACTTTGTTTTATCTCGTTGAACCTAGATCTTGGGATCTCCAGTCTTCTAGGTAGAGTTACCGCCACGATGACTTGTTCTCGGCCATAGTCCCATTCCCGTCGATGATTTCTCAACTCCCTCTCTATTTAGGCCTTTTGTAAGTGGATCCGACACATTATCTTTTGACTTCACATAGTCAATTGTGATAATTCCACTAGAGAGTAGTTGTCTAACAGAGTATGTCTTCGTCTTATGTGACGAGACTTGCCGTTATACATAATGCTTCTAGCCCTTCCTATTGCAGCTTGACTATCACAATATATGCATATATGGGGCCATTGATTTGGGCCAAAATGGAATATCTTCTAAGAAATTCCGGAGCTCAGCTTCTTCACCTGCCTTGTCTAAAGCAATGAATTCAAACTCCATTGTAGAGCGAGCTATACATGTTTGTTTGGATTTCCAAGATATTGCTCCTCCACCAATAGTAAAGCCGTATCCACTTGTGGATTTTGTTTCAGTTGACCTAGTAATCCAATTTGTATCACTATATCCTTCAAGAACGGCTGGATATTTGTTGTAATGTAAAGCATAGTTTGGAGTGTCATCTAAGTATCCCAAAACTCTCTTCATTGCCAACCAATGATTATGATTAGGATTACTTGTGTATCGACTCAGTTTACTGATAGCGCAAGCTATGTCTGGTCGTGTACAATTCATGATATACATTAAGCTTCCCAATACGCTAGCATAGTCCAATTGAGACTGACTTTCACATTTCTTCTGTGCAAGATGAAGATTTACATCAATTGGAGTCTTTGCCCTTTTAAAATTCAAAAATTTAAATTTTTCAAGTATCTTTTGAATATAATGAGTTTGAGACAAGGCTAGACCGTTAGGAGTTTTAAGAATTTTAATTCCTAATATCACATCAGCAACTCCTAAATCTTTCATATCAAACTTACTAGAAAGTGTACGCTTTGTAACTTTTATATTAGCAATGTATTTGCTCATTATAAGCATATCATCTACATATAGGCATAAAATAACTTCCTGATTTGGAGTATCTTTAATGTAAACACATTTATCACATTCATTGATCTTAAATCCATTTGACAACATGGTTTGATCAAACTTTGCATGCCATTGTTTTGGTGCTTGTTTTAGCCCATAAAGTGACTTAATAAGTTTGCACACTTTCTTTTCTTTACCAAGAACTACAAAACCCTCAGGTTGTTCTATGTAAATTTCCTCTTCAAGCTCTCCATTTAAGAAGGCTGCTTTCACATCCATTTGATGAATTTCAAGACTGTATACTGCAGCTAGTGCAATTAACATCCGAATTGATGTAATCCTAGTCACTGGCGAGTATGTGTCAAAATAACCAAGACCTTCTTTTTGTCTAAAACCTTTGACAACAAGTCTTGTTTTATATTTGTCAATAGTTCCATCGTCTTTCATCTTCCTTTTAAAGATCCATTTTGAACCCAAGGGTTTGTTACCTGGAGGAAGATCAACCAACTCCCAAGTAAGATTGCTTAAGATTGATTCAATTTCACTATTAACAGCCTCCTTCCAAGAGGTTGATAGACAACATTGCTTCCTTGAATGTTTGAGGCTTACTTTCAAGAAGAAATGTTACAAAATCTTATCCAAATGAAGTAGATGTCTTTTGATGTTTACTGCGTCTTGGAATTTCTTCATTTTGTTCATTCTCTTTTGGTTCTTCTCTGGGTTGTGTAGATCCTCCACTAGATGACTCAAGTCTAGTTTTATACGGATAGATATGTTCAAAAAATTCAGCATTATCTGATTCCATTACTGTATTATCATGAATATCTAGATGTTTGGACTTATGAACCAAAAATTGACATGCCTTACTGTTTGTGGCATATCCAATGAATACACAATTCACAGTCTTAGGTCCTATTTTTACCCTCTTAGGTATAGGAACTTGGACTTCGGCTAGACACCCCCACACTTTGAAATATTTCAAATTGGATTTTCTACCTTTCCATTTCTCATATGAAATTACATTTGTCTTTGAGTGAGGCACTCTGTTAAGTATCTGATTTGCTGTAAGGATAACTTCCCCCCACAAGTTCTGTGGTAAACCTGAACTTATAAGTAATGCATTCATCATTTCTTTTAAAGTTCGCTTTTTTCTTTCTGCAATTCCATTAGACTGAGGAGTGTAGGGAGCAGTAGTTTGATGGATTATTCCATTTTCTAAACATATTTCTGCAAATGGAGATTTATATTCTCCACCTCTATCACTTTTGATCATTTTGATCTTTTTATCTAACTGATTTTCAACTTCAGTTTTATATTGCCTAAATGCATCTATTGCTTCATCCTTACTATTTAGCAAATAGACATAACAATATCTAGTGCAATCGTCAATAAAAGTTATGAAATACTTTTTCCCACCACGTGATGGTGTTGACTTCATGTCACAAATATCAGTATGAAACAATTCTAAAGGATTTGAATTCCTTTCAACAGATTTATAAGAATGCTTAGCATACTTAGATTCAACACAAATTTGACATTTTGATTTATTGCACTCAAATTTTGGCAAAATATTTAAGTTAATAAATTTTCGCAAGGTTTTGTTATTAACGTGTCCCAAACGTTCATGCCATAAACATTTAGACTCAAGCAAGTAAGAAGATGCAAAATCTTTATTCATATTAACTGCAATTACATTGAGTTTGAAAAGGTCATCACTAAGGTAGCCTTTTCCTACATACATATCATTTTTGCTTACTACTACTTTATCAAAAACAAATACACATTTAAATCCATTCTTGGTCAGAACTGGAATTGAAACTAAATTCTTTCTCAATTCTGGAACATATGAGACCCTATTCAAAGTCACCACCTTGTCTGATGTCATCTTTAATAGGACTTTGCCAGTTCCTTCCACCTTTGCAATAGAGGGGTTTGCCATAAACAATTTTTCATCTGTAAGTGCTGGAGTATATGATGAAAATAATTCTTTGTTGGCACAAACATGGCATGAGGCACCAGAATCTATCCACCATTCTCTTGGATTTCCAACCAAGTTACATTCTAAAAGCATTGCACAGAGATCGTCCATTTCTCCTTTGGATTCAACCAAGTTTGCTTGATCCTTCTTTTTCTTGTCTTCTTAGGACCCAGGCATTCATTAGCCCTATGACCATGTTTACCACAATTAAAGCAGTTTCCATTGAATTTCTTCTTAGGAGGATTGCTTTTTGGACCAGATGCTTTCTTTCTTTTCTTTAATTTTGTGGGATCTTCTTCAACAAAATTTACTCCAGATATTGCTGAATTACCACGTGACCTCTTTTCTGCAGCCTTATTATCCTCTTCGATTCTCAACCTTACTATGAGATCTTCAACAGTCATCTCCTTCCGTTTGTGTTTCAAGTAGTTTTTAAAGTCCTTCCACAATGGAGGTAACTTTTCAATAATTGCAGTCACTTGAAAAGCATCATTCACAATAAATCCTACATTAAAGGTTATGTGAGTATTAAGGGAAAACTTAATATTTCTAACATAGGCATTAAATAAATTTATACCTTCAGCAAGGAGATCATGGATTATGACCTGCAATTCTTGAACTTGGGTGACGACAGTCTTACTGTCTATCATCTTATAGTCCAGAAATTTTGCCACAATGAATTTCTTCATTCTGGCATCTTCTGTTTTGTACTTCTTTTCTAAATCATCCCAGAGTTCTTTTGAGGTTTTGACATTACTGTACACATTGTACAGATCATCTTGCAGACCACTCAAAATATAATTTTTACACAAAAAATCTTAGTGTGTTCATGCTTCTGTTACCAAGAATCGTTCATCAGCCGGAGTTTCATCTAACATAACATGAACATTCTCATTAATGAACTTCTGCAGACTCAATGTGGTGAGACAGAAGAACATCTTTTGCTGCCATCTCTTAAAGTCGACTCCAGAAAACTTAGCAGGTTTCTCAGCCGGCGCTAAGGCAGCATTTGAACGATTATGTGCAACCGATGTTGTTGCAGCACTTACTGTTCCAGCATTTGTTTGACTTGAATTAGTCATTTTTTTCTGTCACAAATGGCAGATTAGTTAAGTATTTGAAATACTAATAGTAAAGAAAAAATCTTTACACAAACTGTTTCTGATTTAACGATAAAGTTTTTATGTTCTTTTAATCGTTCCATAAAGGTTTTAATCTCCAGAAACCTCAAATACAGAAACTGTTAAATTTCTTAGATTGTTATTCTTACAATAACCTGTATTTATAAGGTTAATAAACAGAAACAGAAATAAGATGAAGCAGAAAAAATATAAAATACAAGAATTAATTTGAGTACACAGAAACTACTGTGTGTCCTTAAGAAATTTAATCCCCTCACTGTACCCAAGGTTATGGATTAATTTCTCCCAAGATAAAACGGATTAAACCTGTTAAAGAAATAGTGGTACCTCAAACTTCTTTAACTTCAACGAACGTAAGAACAGTTACAAGTCACACAGACTCAGTCGATCGACACTTTGATTTTATTTGAGAGGAAAATAAATGCAGAGAAAGAAAAATTTTCAGTGGTTTAAAAAATCAAAAATTGACTTCCTTTTATAGCCATTTTTAGCAGGGAACATGTTTGTTCAGTGAAATCTGTTCAGACTCATTTTATCCAGAAAGTTGTGTCTTTTGGAAAAAATAACAACTTTTCAGAAAATTGTGTCTGTTAGGAAAATAATTACTTTTTGGAAAGAGTAACAACTTTTCGGAATGTTACCGTTACATTTTGTCCAAAAAATTTATCAATCAATCACATCATTTGCCAAGTCCAAGTCCAAAGCCGAGGCCGAGCGAGCGACGACGACGACGGCGCGAGGGGGCATCTTCTTCTTAGATATTTAAGAAGTAATGGAAGTGTTTCCTTCTATAAAGACAACAATTTCCCTTTCTTTTGCCGATATGGGAGAAATGACTTTTCATTTGCACTTTGCAAATGACTTTTCATTTTCCCTCCAAAGTAGTTCCCTCACTTTTCATATTCTCTCTTTTCTTTTCTCATTCACACTTGCTAAATCCCAACAAGATTATCATAAGAAATAAGCCTCCAACTGCAAGTCACTAACTACACAAAGAACTTTTATCATTAGCCATGACTAAGTGTTACATCAACCTGGCAACCAGTAGTGTGGTTAAACTGTTTGATAAATATGAATGTGATAAATGACAAGTGAGGCAGATCAGAGAGTAGAGTAAAGCCAACCTACAATAATGCATTGTCTGAATAAAAAATCTTTATAATCTGATACCTACAGCCACAACATTAGGAGAAAAAAACACATTTATGTAATGATCTTAGGAATATTTATATGCCTAAGTTGTCAATAAATGCCCATAACGTGCTTAAATAGATGAATGATATTTAGTTTATTAGCTAGATTTTGTTATATTTGTGATGGTTGTGCACTAAAATGTGTGATTAGAAGTTTAGGAACTCTCAAGAAGATTTGAGTTGAAATGAAAGAAAAGAGTTGCAAAGGAGTGCAGAAATTGGCTGAGTATGGAGGCACCTGGGCCTGGCGCGGCACCCAAAAAGTTTAGAAGTTTTTTTCTGGCACGCTGCTAGGCGCTCCGCGCCAACCTCAAAAGATCCGAGAGCACAAGTTAAGCGCTATAGAGGTGCGACGCACCAAGGTGATTAGAAGCAGGCAACAGGATGGCGCCATGGCAGGCGCAACACACCACTCTTTTTCTGACTTTTTCAACTTGTAAGCATTAAATAGGATTTCTTATTTGTGTAGGAGTTGATCCCAACTTTCCTTACTATTATAAATAGATCCTTAGGCCTCCATTATTAGGGTTTGACTTTTGAATTGGTTTGTAAGAGTAAGAATTCAAGTTTGTAATAGGTTTTGATCTTGTAACTCTTCTTTTTTTTCCCGAAAATCGCATGAACAATTGTCTTTTGTGGTTTTTTTTAATAGCATGAGTAGCTAAACACCCTAGTTTTGGGGTTATATCTATGAATTGAATGTTGAATATTATTAGTTAATGAATTGATTTTTGGTTGTCAACGCAAGTTACTTCTATATTCTTGTGTTAATATTTTATGCTTGCGCCCATAAGATAAATCTAGTGTCTAATCTTAAAATCGACCCAAGGAGAGGTTAGATCGCTTGATCGACCCATTAAATTGAGGTGATTTGTGTTCAGGAGTGACACCTGGACGAATAACTCGCTTGGTTATGAAATAGGATGAAATATAAGTGTTCGCCAATTAGCTTACTTATCCCCGCTCTACGATGTAGTTAAATATCTAATTTGGGTAAGCGACGAGAGATGTGTATCTCGACTCATATAATTAACCCTATAAACCAGTAACTTGACAACCAAAATTAGTTGTAAGACAATACTATGATGCATGAGATTCAAGATATGATGCAGCCCTGGAATTGTCTTATTCTTGCTTGAAGCATCATCTTAAAGTCGTTCAGATTTATTTAGTTTATAATTAGTCGTAGTTAGACATAAATCATCAACTCTTGAAATAGTTACTTTTATTTTTAGTTACGTTGTAGAATTAAGTATTAAATATAAATTGATCATAAGTCCCTTGGGAATGACAACTCGTTTCTTAAGGAATCTATATTACTTGCGCGACCACATACTCTTGCGTGTATACTAAGGACCAAGTTTTTGGTGCCACTGGTGACGACTTAGAAATTTATTTTCTTAAGTCTACAATTAGAATATTAAGGTATTAATTACTTCATCTTAGCTGGTTTATTGCAGGCATTCAATTTTTAGGTCTGGCTCGAAAAGGAGATCTTGTCGAACCTTACAACGAACCTGAAAGAATCCTATGCGAGTGCAAGAAAATGGCGAACTAGGCACGACATGGAGAATTAGGGTTATGTCCACTGGGAAACCATCATAATGATAATCCGGACAACCCAGATAACCTGGAAAATGAGAATGACCCAAGGAACCCAAATAAAGGAGAGAACTTGAATAACCAAGGAGTACCCCCTGATGTCCGTATCATCCCAGCGAGACCAATGCGAGATGTTGAAGTCCCAATCTCTGCCAATTGGGCATCAAGTATTAAGAAACCTCCACCAAGGGGTAGATTTGAACTAAAACATAGTATGGTATAGATCTACCATTCTAATGGGCAATTCACTGGTCTCCCTCATGAGGAACCTCAAGTCCATCTTAGGAACTTCATGAATATCACTGATACTTACATCCCACTTGATGTCTCACCGGACTATGTGAGACTAACCTTGTTCCCATACTCATTGTTAGGAGCTGCAAGTAGTTGGTTAGATTGTGAACCATCAAATTCTATCACCACTTGGGATGACCTAGCAAGGAAATTTCTACCCATCCAAGAAAACCGCCATGCTTAGGGGTGAGATAATAAATTTTGTTGAAAAGCAAGGCAAGGACATGTACTAAGTAGGGGCGTGCTTCAAACAAATGTTGAATGCTTGTCCATACCACATGCAAGCAAATGAGGTACTCGTTCACGCTTTCTTCGATGGTTTAGAATATAATGCCAAAGCTCTTCTTAATAGTGCAGCAGGTAGACAAGCTTTATCTATAACAAGTGAAATTTTTTTTGACTTATTTTATGAACTTTATGAAGGGAACCAAGGATACGAGGGGGAAACGTCTAGAGCCAAAACCCAAAAAGCTGCAGGGATGTTAGATGTAGACCAAGTTACTGTCATAAATGCCAAGATAGATGCAATGCGACATAACTTGACCTTACAGTTTAAACAGTTAGCTCTAAATCAGGCACAAGTAACATAGTACAATAGATAGTTAATTCGTGCGAGGTATGTAGTAGTGAATCCCATGAAACTAACCAATGTGATGCAAACCCTGATTCTCTGAACTATGTGGGCAATGCGCAAAGGAATGGAGATCAACAAAATTATGGCAATAGTTACAACCCTACTTGGCGAAACCATCCCAACTTTTCATGGGGTGGTAATCAAAACCAAAACTAGGCACACGGGGGGAACCAATATCGTACTCAAGGGGCTGGCAACAATACCAAAATCCAAACAAAAGCGTAACTCCTAGCGCACCAAAAGGGGGGATGAACAATGAAGAGTTATTCCAAAAGCTCGTGACTGAAACGGGGACTAAGTTAAGTGCTAGAATAAACATGATGAGAACATCAGAAACATCCAAATGTCCCAATTGAGTTTAGAGAAACAAGTTTCCAAGTGGTTAATTCTTTGAACTTATGTCCCCAAGGTGGGCTGCCCAGTGACAGTGAACTTAACCCAAAGCAACTACATGCGGTAAGTACTAGAAGTGGGTTACAATTAGAGGAATTAACTTCAAAGAAGAGAGATGTTGAGATAAGCACCAAAGAAAATAAAGCGTAAGAGTTAGTAAATAGCTTCAATTTGAGGTACTTGCTCCTCAAAAAAAGTTACTACCTCCGTTTCCACAAAGCTCAAAAAGCAGAATGAAAATGAATGCTTCGTAAGTTTCTCTCTCCTTAAAAAAGTTCATATTAATCTAGCTTTAGTTGACATTTTGCAGGGTATCCTGAAGTATGCTAAATACCCGAAGGACATTGTGGCTAGTAAGAGGAGGCTAACAGAGTATAAAACTGTAGCACTTATGGAGGAGTGCAGCTCAAGGATCCAAAATAGACTGCCCAAAAAGTTAAAAGATCTGGGTAGTTATACTGTGCAGATTACAATTGGGCAGAGTATTCATGGCCGGGGGTTGTGTGATTTGGGGGCAACTATAAATTTTATGCCCTTATTCTTTGTATCTAAAGCTTGGGTTGGGTGGTCCAAAAAGAACCATTGTTATTCTCTAAATCACAGATAGATCCATAGCTAGGTTAGTAGGGGTGGTAGAAGATGTGTTACTGCAAGTAGGTTCATTAATTTTTCCGAATAGATTTCGTGGTCTTAGACTTTGAACCCAATCCTAAATTTTTATTCATTTTGGGATGTCCTTTTTGGTCATAGGTAGGGCATTGATTGATGTAGCAGTTGGTCAATTAACCATGAGGGAACATGATAAGGTGGAGGCATTTTATATTTACCGCACTCTAAAATTTCCCTTTATATATAAAGAATTGTTTGCTATTACAATTGTTCAAAGACCCCTTAGAAAAAGTGATAGTTTGTCATAATATAGATGAAGATACAGAGGTCCAAGAAATATAAACATATCTAAATCTGGCACTTATGGAGACTCAGAAGCAAAGATTGGAGCCGTTAGAGAGTGAGTTAGGGCCACCACCAAAACCCTCGATTGAGGAAGCCCCAAAGATAGAACTGAAAACACTGCCAGCTTATCTCAGGTGTGAATTTTTGGGTACTAATAAAACATTTCTTGTTATACTTTCTACATAGTTATCAGAAATACTAGTTGAAGCGGCGTCAAGGATCCTAAAGCGGAGAAAGAAGGCGATTGGATGGCAGATAACGGACATTCGTTGTAACACCCCTTATCCAAAAAAGACCAAAATCAGCTTTTCAGAAATCTGCAGGTAAAATTGATGGTTACCATTAACAAACCGTAGCCTAACACACAACACGTGATGCACATCCGTAGATTGTAACTGAAACTCCCCCATGACGCAGCCCAGAAAATTTTACTAAGTATCGAACGACGGACGGACCTACAGTCCGTAGGTTAGACTACGGTCCATAATCTGTATCCGTCGATCAAGACCCCATTTACCCACTCTCTGACAAGAACCACGATTGACCAGCATGGTCTGCATATGGACCTACGGACCATAGGTATGACCGTAGGTGGAAATTAGCATATAGTTAGGGGAAAATGCAGTTGGGTCAACTTCAAATGGTCATAACTCTTAGTACAAAATGAATTAGGTGTCCTGTGACATATTAAACGATAGATAATTTAATTATCTTTCCATATCCACCAAGTTTTCTAAAATCAGACCTCCAAGTAAAAGGTTATGCCCATTTTAGTAAAGACCTGTCGAACAGACCGAACCTACGGACCCAAACGACGGACCGTCGATTTAACAACGGCCCGTCAATCCAGGTCGTTGTTTGGTTCGACAACAATTAACTCAGGGGTCTTTTTGTCTTTTTCCACTTCGTTTAAACCTTAAGATATGTCGTTTTGACCCTAAATCATCAGATATTATTCAGCTAAAGCCTAGAAAAACAACTAAAAGGCATAATACATAAATATGTCCTTTTTTGGCTTCAAATTATATTTATGCCCTTCAACTTTGGATATGCATAAATAGACATTTAAACTTGTATAAAGTTGAACAAATAGACACACATTTCTCACATATCATCCTACATGTCATTTTTTGTTCTACGTGTATTGTTCCATGTAGGACTCATGTGTTTATTTTTTAAAAGTAGGATAGTTAAAGTGTCTGTTTATGCATTATGAAAGTTGAAGGTCAAAGTTAAAATTTGAAGCCAAATTTAGGGTCCAATATATGTATTATCCTAACTAAAACTTATCTAGGTCAAATCATAAATCAAAACTTAGAAAGTTAGAAGCAAGAAAGGAGAGAAAGGTCAAGAACCCTAGTTCAAGAACGCAACAAAGTTCCAGCAATTCCAGCCATGAAATCTAAATATTTCTCCGTGAATTTCATCACCAAGCATGTGAGATTTCACTAGTAGGTTTCTTTCACCCATTGGCTCCCTAGTTTTCAGTCAGATTCTTGATTCCCATATCATAATTAGACCTAGGGTTTCTAGAACTTCAACATAACTTCATGAATTAATTAGTTTTATGTTCCAAATCAAATTTTCATATTATTATTCAGTTTATCGCATGAATTTCAGAACCCCAACTATTTATTTCTTTAGCTCATGAACTTCACATGCTAGGTCAGATATTTCAGTTACTTCATATATACATGCCTCAGTTATGAAAACATCATTATCAGATTAATTTTTGCATTCTCAGTTTTCATGTTCAGTTTTGAGTTATCCAGTATTTACAGAAATGCAGTCATAATGTATTAATCACTTAAATCATTCAGAGTAGCATAATACTGAGTTGGACTAGGGTTCAACGTACCCAATTAGTCCCAAAACTACTAGCTAAATAGGTTGTAAGTCCCCTCTGTGGGCATCAATTTAGTGATCACGCCAGCATGCATTTATACCTCTGGCAGGGTATATTGGGTCCACTCGATGGGCGTATACATCGGACTCCATATTTAGCTCAAATGATTTTATTGTCGGTTATTAGTAGCTCCCACGGATCAGTCAAACTCTAATGCATTGACCATATTTACAGTTTAGTTATTACTCAGTTTCAACATGTCATAAATTGGTCATTGTATCCAGTTAGCTCAAAATTCAGTATATCATATTCATATTATATACTTGCTTTTGCGCTTGTTTAGTTATGTATTATTTCAGCTTTACTCTATCCTACTTGCTCAGTACCTTCAACTACTGACGCATACGTTAGCTACATCTTCTCATGATGTAGGTTCAGGTTCTCAGCACCCAGACCGCGCTTAGATTGATTTTCGATCTCCAGTTCAGCAGATTTAGTGGTGAGTCCTCATTCTTCGAGGACAATAGTCATGAGTTCATTTCAGTCTTTTAGTCATTTAGATTCAGTTTTTGCTAGACTTAGTTAGGGCTTGTCCCAACATTTCTAGTCAGTTAGAAGCTTATTTCAGATATAGTTAGTTTCAGCTTAATATTGAGTTAATATTTCCTTTGTATTAAACTCATTTTATTCAAATATCTCAGTTATAGAATATGGGTATTCCCCATCTTTTTAGTTTAAATTTTCATTTAGCTTCCACATTCAGTTTATTATTTTTAGTATGCTCGTGATCTTGCTAGCAGGGTTAGCTTTGGATCACTTGTGCTTCTAGGTTTCGTGTTCGCTTCTCAGGGGTAGCTCGGGGCGTGACATTCGTGGGATTGTTTCTGTTATGTATGCACAGAATTTATATAGAGGAAAGTCACAAACCAAGTGCACAACATCAACCTGACTAAATCCTATAATGAAAGAAGTAGTGCGAATGGAGGTTATAAAGTGGTTAGATGTTGGAATTGTGTACCTAATCTCTGATAGTAAGTGGATAGGTCCGGTACAATGTGTTTTCAAGAAGGTATGCATGACAATGATAAGGAACGAAAAGAATGAGTTTATTCCTACTAGAACATTAATCGGGTGGAAATTTGTATGGATAACCGAAAACTAAATTATGCTACCCGGAAGGATCATTACTCGTTCCCTTTGATACCTATTCGCTTCCACAATGTCGTAATGCATGACAAATTTGTATACCAGTTGAGCGGGACATTTCTTTTCCTTTTAATTTTTCTCAATATCGGCATTTGGAAATTTGTGAAGCACACAATCGATTAAGTGTTGTTTGGATAATGTTTTATAGCATCTAGGACAGTTATTGCACCAGTAGTGACACATGCCCAGCAACAACCTTCAATATGTACAACGAGAAACAATCAAATCAAAGTATCGTAATACATGTTATTAATAAAGACATAATTAAATATCATGATTATAAATGGATTGAGCTGGCTAATCACTTGATGACCCGGTGGAGAATGGGAACAAACCACAATGGATTATTGTTACTAAAAGAGTTATGTGGCCCATAATTTACCAAATTGAACGTATTTGAATATTCTTTCCAACGCCATCAATTTCGTAATAATCTAATGTTTGAGTAAAATGCGATGACCATTTTAGTAACATGATATAGTATTGTACGGAATAAGATTAAAAAGGGTCCTTTTGTCTTTTCATCTCCAAGAAAACCTAAACGAATTCCTTGACTAATGAAATACCCAAAACAGACAGATTTTTATCTCTTAATCCATCATTCTCTTCTCTCTCAAACCCTAAGACAAAACTCTAATATTTTAAACAAACAACATCAAGACTCGATTTATATTTTTTTTCTTTAACACTTTTTTAAAAAAATAGTCAATTAACAATATCAATAATTCTAATATATACTTAATTTCACGCGAAGTCCGAATGAATATACTAGTTAATTTTAATTACAAGAGCAGTACTCCCATGGGTGAAAATTGAGCATCTTAAGTCAAAGGGGAAAAGCTGGTAAACCACGGATAATTTAAATAAAGAAGGAAAAACTAATTAATTAGTGGTATACCATATTTTAGTAATTCTAAATGTGTCTAAGTAATGCACCCGCCAATCTTACGTTAATTTTGAGATTGTCTTTATTGTTTGTCAAAAGCTTTAATTTGCTCCAAATATTTTAAAAGATAACCTCAAGGCTATATTTAAAGGGTACTTAATATATTTTTTCCTTTTATGACAAAAAAAAACAAAAGGAAATTTTCGAACTTTGCACAACAAAATAGGTATATTACTAAATCGAATGAATGGCCTAAAAATTGGGAAAATTGTGTAAAATGTAAATCAACCACATAACAAAATGAATCAAAGAATAAACATAACAATTTATATATATATATATATATATATATATATATATATATATATATATATATATATATATATATATATATATACTAGATACAATAGCCCGTGAAAGCAAGAGCCCAATATATATTACTTTATTTGTTTTCAGTTTTATATTTTTAATTGTTAATTATTATGATGATATAGTATTTCTTTGATGTAAATATCAAATAATATATGTTCCTTTTTGTTTCAATTTTTATGTGAGCACGTATAAAATTTAGAGAGTTAAAATATTTTAACTTGTTAATTATTGTGATTTATAATACTATTTTTTAGAATTTTTAAATACATAGAATACTTGAAAAGAAAGTAAAACAAATAAATTAAAACGGAGTAGGTATTAAATATGAACAGAAAAAATTGAAGTAGAAGGACAAACCGGAGAACCCTCATCCTAAGTAATTTGATATGTGTTACTATGTTTGTTTTAATTTATGTGACTATCTTCTCGTTTTAAAATAGTCTAAGTTTTTAGTTATTGTGGTTTATTATATTTTTCATGTATTTAAAATAACGTGTTATTTCATCTGTCTCAATTTATGTGGCACAGGTAAAAATTTTAATATGCTTTTAAAATATACTAATTTGTTATTTATTGTAATTTATAAATTAATTTATTTCATAATTTATATATATGACATATTAAAATGAAAACAAGAAAAAAAAGACCTACTAAACGTAAATAGTGGAAATAATTGAATAGCAACAATACATGGGAAAATGTTTGAGCAACCTGTTTGACCCGAGCTCCTCAAATTGCATAAAAATATCATAAATTATAATAACAAAAAATTAATAAGAAACGAAAAAAAGTAATAAAACAGTGCAGCAAAATGGATAAATATCCAGTTAAATTTGTTGGATTTAGCAAAATGTGAATGGGAAAAGAAAAGAGAGAATATATTTCTTTAGATAAAGCGGAAGCTCGTTCCTGGCCTCTTTGGCAGTAGCTAATCTGAATTCGTAACCCGCGGCACGAATCGTCAGATCTTGGAAAAGTGAGGGACCAATTTGGAGGAAAAATGAAAAGTTATTTGCAGAGTGCAAATGAAAAGTCATTTCTCTCATATCGGCAAAAGAAAGGGAAATTGTTGTCCTTAAATAAGGAAACACTTCCTTTACTTCTTAAAGATCTAAGAAGAAGGTGCCCCCTCGCGCCATCGCCGTTGCTCGCTCGGCCTCGACCTCGGCTTCGGCTTCGGATTTGACACTGGCTGAGAAACCTGCAAAATTTTCTAAAGTCGACTTCGAGATGGCAGCAGAAGATGTTCTTCAATCTCACTACATTGAGTCTCCAAAGGTTCATTAATGAGAATGTTCCTGTTATGTCGGATGATACTCCGCTTGAAGAACGATTTTTGGTAACAGAAGCACGGACACACTCAGATTTTTTGTGTAATAATTATTTTCTGAGTGGCCTGCAAGATGATCTGTATTATGTGTACAACAATGTCAAAACCTCAAAAGAACTCTAGGATGTTTTAGGAAAAAAGTACAAAACAGAGGATGTCGGAATGAAGAAGTTCATTACGGCAAAGTTTCTCAACTATAAGATGATAGACAGTAAGACCCTCGTCACCCAAGTTCAAGAACTGCAGGTCATAATCCATGATCTCCTTGTTGAAGGTATAAATTTATTAAATGCCTATGTTAGAAATATTAAGTTTTTCCTTATTACTCACATAATCTTTAATGTAGGATTGATTGTGAATGATGAATTTCAAGTGATTGTTATTATTGAGAAGTTACCTCCGTTGTGGAAGGACTTCAAAAACTACTTGAAACATATAAACGCAAGGAGATGACTGTTGAAGATCTCATAGTAAGGTCGAGAATCGAAGAGGATAATAAGGCTACAGAAAAGAGGTCACGTGGTAACTCAGCATATCTGGAGTAAATATTGTTGAAGAAGATCTCACAAAACTAAAAAAAAAAAGAAAAGCATCTGGTCCAAAAAATAATCCTCCTAAGAAGAAATTCAATGGAAGCTGCTTCAGTTGTGGTAAACGTGGTCATAGGGCTACTGAATATCGGGGTCCTAAGAAGGACAAGAAAAAGAAGGATCAAGCAAACTTGGCTAAATCTAAAGGAGAAATGACGATCTCTGTGCAAAGCTTTCAGAATGTAATTTGGTTGGAAATCCAAGAGAATGGTGGATAGATTCTGGTGTCTCATGTCATGTTTATGCCAACAAAGAATTATCTCCATCATATACTCCAGCACCTACAGATGAGAAGTTGTTTATGTCAAACTCCGTTGTTGCAAAGGTGGAAGGAACTGGCAAGGTCCTATTAAAGATGACATCAGGAAAGGTGGTGACTTTGAAAAAAGTCTCATATGTCCAGAGTTGAGAAAAAATTTTATTTCAATTCCAATTCTGACTAAGAATGGATTTAAATGTGTATTTGATTCTGATAAAGTAGTAGTAAGGAAGAATGATATGTATGTAGAAAAAAGGCTACCTCAATGATGGCCTTTTCAAACTCAATGTAATTGCTATTGATGTGAATAAAGATTCTGCTTCTTCTTACATGCTTGAGTCTAAATATTTATAGCATGAACGTTTAGGACACGTTAACAATAAAACCATGCGAAAGCTGATTAACTTTAAGGTTTTGACATATTTGAGTGCAATAAATTAAAATATCAAATTTGCGTTGAATCTAACTATGTTAAACATCCTTATAAATCTGTTGCAAGAAATTCAAATCATTTAGAACTGATTCACACTGATATTTGTGACATGAAGTCAACACCATCACGTGGTGGGAAAAAATATTTCATAACTTTTATTTATGATTGCACTAGATATTGTTATGTCTATTTGCTAAATGGTAAGGATGAAGCAATAGATGCATCGATGCAATATAAAATTGAAGTTGAGAATCAGTTGGATAAAAAGATCAAAATGATCAGAAGTGATAGAGGCGGAGAATATGAATCTCCATTTGAAAAAATATGTTTAGAAAATGGAATAATCCATCAAACTACTACTCCGTACACTCCTTAATCTAATGGGATTGCAAAAATAAAAAATTAAACTTTAAAATAAATGATGAATGCATTACTTATAACTTCAGGTTTACCACAAAACTTGTGGGGAGAAGTTATCCTTACAGCAAATTGAATACTCAATAGAGTGCCTAATTCAAAGACATATGTTATTCCATATGAGAAATGAAACTAGAAAACCCAACTTGAAATATTTTAAAGTGTGGGGGTGTCTACCCAAAGTCCAAGTTCTTATACCTAAAAGAGTAAAAATAGGACCTAAGACTGTGGATTGTGTATTCATTGGATATGTTACAAATAGTAAGGCATGTCGATTTTTGGTTCATAAGTCCGAACATTCGGATATTCATGACAATACGGTAATGGAATCAGATAGTGCTGAATTTTTTGAACATATCTATTCGTATAAAACTAGACTTGAGTCATCTAGTGGGGAGTCTAAAAAACCTCGAGAAGAACCAAAAGAGAATGAAACCAATGAAGAGAGTCCAAGGCGTATTAAACATCAAAGGATAACTACTTCATTTGGATCTAATTTTGTAACATTCCTTCTTAAAAGTGAGCCTCAGACATTCAAGAAAGTAATGTTGTCTAGTGACTCAACTTATTGGAAGGCTGCTGTCAATAATGAAATTGAATCAATCTTAAACAATCATACATGGGAGTTGGTTGATCTTCCTCAAAGAAACAAACCCTTGAGTTCAAACTGGATCTTTAAAAGGAAGATGAAAGAGGATGAAACTATTGACAAATATAAAGCAAGACTTGTTGTCAAAGGTTTTAGACAAAAAGAAGGTCTGGATTATTTTGACACATACTCGCCAGTGACTAGGATTACATCGATTTGGATGTTAATTGCACTAGCTGCAGTATACGGTCTTGAAATTCATCAAATGGATGTGAAAACAACCTTCTTAAATGGAGAGCTTGAAGAGGAAATTTACGTAGAACAGCATGAGGGTTTTGTAGTTTCTAGTAAAGAAAAGAAAGTTTGCAAACTTATTAAGTCACTTTATGGACTAAAACAAGCACCGAAGCAATGGAATACAAAGTTTTATCAAACCATGTTGTCAAATGGATTTAAGATCAATGAATGCGATAAATGTGTTTACATTAAACATACTCCAAATCAGGAAGTCATTGTATGTCTTAATGTGGATGACATGCTGATAATGAGCAAGGACATTGCTAATATAAAAGCTACTAAGTGTATGCTCGTTAGTAAGTTTGATATGAAAGATCTAGGAGTTGCTGATGTGATATTGGGAGTTAAAATTCTCAAAACTCCTAACGGTCTAGCATTGTCTCAAACTCATTATATTCAAAAGGTACTTGAAAAATTCAAATATTTGAATTTCAAAAGTGCAAAGACTCCAATTGATGTGAACCTTCATCTTGCAAAGAATAAAGGTGAAAGTCAGTCTCAATTGGACTATGCCAGCGTGTTGGAAAGTTGATTTATGTCATGAATTGTACACAACCAAACACAGCTTGCGCTATCAGTAAAATGAGTCGATACACAAGTAATCCCAATCAAAATCATTGGTTGGCACTGAAGAGAGTTTTGAGATACTTAGATGACACTCAAAACTATGTTTTGCATTACAACAAATATCTAGCAGTTCTTGAAGCATATAGTGATGCAAATTGGATTATTGGGTCAACTGAAGCAAAATCCACAAGTGAAAACGTTTTTACTATTGGTGGAGGAGCAATATCTTGGAAATCATCCAAACAAACATGTATAGCTCGCTCTACAATGGAGTCTGAATTCATCGCCTTAGACAAGGCAGGTAAAGAAGCTGAATGGCTCCGGAATTTCTTAGAAGATATTTCGTTTTGGCCCAAACCAATAGACCTTATATGCATATACTGTGATAGTCAAGTTGCAATAGAAAGGATTGAAAGCGTTATGTATAACGGCAAGTCACGTCACATAAGAGAAGACATAACTCTGGTGAGACAACTACTCTCTAGTGGAATTATCACAATTGACTATGTGATGTTAAAGGACAATGTGTCGGATCCACTTACAAAAGGCCTAAACAGAGAGGGAGTTGAGAAATCATCGACGGAAATGAAACTATGGCCGAGAACAAGTCATCGTGGCGGTAACTCTACCTAGAAGACTGGAGATCCCGGGATCTAGGTTCAAGGAGATAAAACAAAGTCATTGATAACGGTTCAACATTGTAAAAAAATTATTTTATGGTTCATTTTCATGATGAGACAATGTTCAGTAACCAGGATAAAGGCATAAGGACTTTTTAATGGTTTCTAAGTTTGATACAGGGTATATCAAATAGTGTATTTACGGGATAACACATTTAGAAATCATCTATGTGAGTGTGAAGTATAAGCCGCTTCAAAGAGAATCCGGTAAGGCCAGTTCTTTATGTGAGTGTGAAGTATAGCCGTCTTTGGTTTCATTGCCTAAGAATAGTTCAAGGGTTGATTGTGTGACTTATGTTGTCTAGGTATACACCAAAGCTCAACGATTCAAAGATAGCAAATCTATCGATTGACCGAGTATATCCGATTTATGTTCACTATGAAAAATTTAAAGGGAAACATACTTATCCAGATGCGATTAACCCTTACTTACAAGACACAAGTTTTTCATGCATATGTTTTAATAACAGTCATTCCCCATTCATGTGGGGGATTATTGGGTTTAGCAAAGTGTAAATGGGAAAAGAAAAGAGAGAATATGGAAAAGTTAGGGAACCAATTTGGAGGAAAAATGAAAAGTCATTTGCAAAGTGCAAATGAAAAATCATTTCTCTCATATCGGTAAAAGAAAGGGAAATTGTTGTCCTTATATAATTAAACACTTCGTTTACTTCCTAAAGAGCTAAGAAGAAGGTGCCCCTCGCGCCGTCGTCGCTCGGCCTCGGCTTCAGCTACGGCTTCGAGTTCGGTAAATGATGTGATTGATTTATAAATTTTTTTAACAAAATTTATTTAATCAATTTTTTGTTAAACAAATAAATCTTGTTAATCTTATCTCTTATAAATTAATTCAGGACGTTAGTTAATTAGTTAATTAACAGAATTAATTCACGTATAACGATAACGTTCCGAAAAGCCGTTACTTTCCCAACAAACACATTTTCCAAAAAAATGTTATTTTTCTCAAAAGACGCAATTTTCTATATAAAACGAGTTTGAACATATTTCTCTGAACAGACACGTTTCTTGTTGAAAATGGCTATAAAAGGAAGTCATTTTGCGTTTTTCAAACACTGGAAATTTTTTCCTTCTCTGCATATATTTTCTCTCAAAATCAAAGTGCTTATGGACTAAGTCTGTGTGACCTTTTACTGTTCTTAAGTTCTCTGAAGTTAAAGAAGTCTGAGATATCGCTATTTCTTTAACATAATAATCCGTCTTATTTTGGGAGAAATTAATCCATAACCTCGAGTACAGTGAGAAGATTAAATTAATTTCTGTAAACTCGGATTATTTTATTTTCTATCTACTTTATCTTATTTCTATTTCTGTTTTTTCCTAACCTTATAAGTAGAGGTTAATAACAAAATTTACGTTAACCACAGGTTAATTAACAGTTAATGAATGAAACAAAAAATATTAACCTGCACTTTAAAAGTTAAATCAGTTGTCTCACATGGAATTTTTTACATTTCTCAGTTGGTATGTAATGATCAAGAACCACATATGATGAATTAAGGTTACTCAACAAGAAGAACAATGAAATGCTTTCGATTATTCGAGCATTACAAAACAGAAATTTTTTTTACTAGTGAAAAGGAAGTCTATCTAGTAATATGAGCAATGAAAGAATCCAATTCCAGTTGAGAAGCACCTCCTTTCTCTATGGACTCCCTTACTGCTGCTCCCAATTCTTCTGCTCTTTTCCTAATCTCGTCGCCTTCTTCTGATGCCATTAACTTCCTCACGACATTCTCAATGGCGGATGCAGTGACAATCTCCTCGTGTTTCTTCCAATCCCTAACGACGAGTCCTGTTTTCAAGATTTCTGTCACAAAGAAAGCATTAAGTGGTTGTTCAGAATGCATAGCCCAAGCAGCCATTGGTACCCCCATAGTAATACACTCTATGCAAGAATTCCATCCGCAATGACTCATGAACCCTCCCGTGGAAGAATGACCCAAGATCTCAAGTTGTGGCGCCCATTCTCTCACCACTAAACCAACACCTTCTACTCTTTCTTCAAACCCGTCTGGCAACTCAAATCTTCTAGCTTCCTCACTAAAGATATTACCTCTATCACCATCTCTCAACACCCATACAAACTTCTGTTTGCTTCGCTCTAGTCCCATCGCCAGCTCCATCACTTCTTTATCAGAAAATGTAGTTGATGATCCAAATGATACATAAAGAACTGATCTTGGAGGTTGCTTGTCAAGCCAATCTAAACATTTGTTTCTCTTATCTGATACATGATCTACTTTAGCAGCCAAAAATATCGGTCCGATTGCCCATTGCTTCTTGTTCTGTTTACTTGCAAATCTTTCCATCAGATCAATACAAGTACCTGTTGGGATCGAAATAATCATACATCACGCGAAAGCTAATAATTGCAAAATATAACAAAGAAAGTTATTCTCTCCCTAAGCAAATCTCTTTCACAACTACATTGTGGATGCTATCGTATTCTTGTAGTAAAGAAAGGATCTTCCATTTATAGAAGTTCAAAACTTCACTACAAGAAACAACATACTCGGCGTGGTACCACAAATGGGGTCTGGAGAGGGTAGAGAGTACGTATGCCTTATTATCTCTAACTCAAAGAGACTGTTTCTGATAAGACCCTTGGGAAACAAAATCCAAGAAAGAAGTAACGGAAGTACAAGAAACAACAGATAGTAACAGAAATCAAAGTACCTTCAAGTATTTTGTTTGAATTGTATAAATCACCAGATCTGATATCTGTATACTTCAGTTGAAACTCTACCAACTTGTTGATCTCTTCTGGTGCATCAGGTTCAAGTACAGGTAACTTTTGAAGTAAATGTTCATCAAGTGGAATAGGCATACCATTAGGTAGACATATAAAGCTAGAATACATAAAGAAAACAGAAACACAGTTAAATATATAAGACTCAGCATTATGCAGAGAAGCAACATCCTGCACAGTATATGACATTAAAACATCATGAACAACGACAACTCGTCTTGATTTAGACGATATGTCATGAAGCAACGTAGATATAGGTTCTCGAAGAAGGGTACAAGCATTGTAAGATGGCACAAGCTGTGATGGGAATTTGGTGAATGCATTAGGATCAGGTGCAGGGGAGGCAAAATCAGGTGTTGGGATATCATGAAAGTGGATTTTGTCTATGTTTGATTGTTTTAATCCGTTGGCTCGAACACGAGCTTGATGATTATGAGCAGCTGAGCTAATGAAGTGGACAGGAAGATTATATGATGAGGAAAATATGCAGGCTAATTGAAGCTGTTGATTGAGATGGCTTTGTGCTGGAAATGGAACCATGATTATAGATACTTCATTTTCTTGTTTTTTTTTCAACATTTCAAGATTCATGTTATCCATGGAAAATAAAATAAAGAACAAGTTTTTGAGAATTGATGATAAGTTTGTTGTGTTGAAAGGTTTATATAAACATACAAAATATTTTTATGTAGTTTTTTGTTCTTTGTCATTATGCAAAGATTGCACATGGACAATAATTATTGGCAAAATTATTCTCATATTTGACTCATTTGTTTGTCGTGCACTCCAAGGTTATTATTGGTCAAAAAAGGTTCATTAAATATTATCTGTATTTAATTGTTTTTCAGCAATTTTTTATTTATTGAAAGCCACCTAACATTTTAAACTTTTCGAAATGCTCATCTTTTTTTATCAGCCACTCATTAAAAAATGAAGAGGCGGCTACTGGGGGCATCTCCGATTTCGTATAGTATTTTTTTATTTTTTCGGTGTAATTTATTTTTTAATTTATTTTTAAAAAAAATAATTTTTTAATATTATATTATTATTTTTTCTTATTTTTTATTTCACAATGTAAATTTTTTTTTTATTTTTTGTGAAATAATTGTTTTTATATAATTTTTAGGTAATATAAATTTTTATTTTTACAAATTCTTTTTTTAATATAAAATTAAATTTTATTATAAATTTCTCAATAATATACCTTAAAAGTAAATATTATATAATATACAAATTAATGAACAATTTAAATAAAAGTTAAATCATTAATGATATATGATTATACAAGCATTACATAAATACCCAACTTTCATTAATGAAATATGGTTATACAATCATTAATAAATGCTCTATTAACGCATTATAGAGTTAAAATGAGCATTTTTGTTCGTATTTTTTCGGTCTAGCTAAAAATTGTTCAAATCGAAAATATTCATCTATCACCATTTTTGTCATTGCAATTGAAGCATCTACGACATCATGAATTGGTGCATTAAGGTTACGTTCATCGTCAATTATCATGTTGTGCAATATAATACATGTAGTCGTTATATCATGATTCATGTAACACTTCTTTTTTTCCAAAAACATGGTTATCCTACAATAATTGCAAAAGGTGATTGTAAATCTCCGAATGTATTTTCGATATCTTTTCGGCTCTATTATTGTTTCATCGTGTAATATTTTTTCTTTTTGAGAAGGTGAATTACAAATATTTTGAACAATTGTAGACCATTTAAAATTGTACATTTTTTATAGTGAAAATTAATACTAAAATCAAATTGTATTTAATTGACAAAAAAATTTAAAAAATAAAATATTATTAATTCGAAACATATGTAGTATACATTAAATAATATATATTTTTTAAAAATATATCATATTACATGTAAAAAGAATTACGAATATTAGAGATTTAATTCATAGCCTTATATGAAAAATAATAGGAAAAAATACATAATATGGCAAATTTCAATATACATTTAAATAATATAGCTATAGTTTAATTTTTTTATGTTATATGACTATAACTATACAATAAATAGCAAATTTAATTGTACATCAATAATCAGTTTCTTTTATATTTAATATAAATAAATAATAAATAGGGAATTATTAAACTTATAATTAATTATATGTTCATACCTTCTCTTTCATCAATATCCTTATATTACAGATTTTTTTGTATTTTTCCCCCAATTCCTTCCAATTTAAGATCCTTTTATATGATTGTAGGAGTGATTTTTGTGGTTCAATTCATTATACTTATATTTATACTTATATTTGTGGTTCAATCAAATGTCAAATGTTTATATTTAATAATACTTATATACATAAATAATTGTATTGTAATATTAATAAAATGGTGATTTGTGAATACAAATATATTTGGATACATAAGTAATTTATCCAATTTGATTAGGCAATACAAGTATAGTTGGATACATTAATACTATATTTTTATAATAAATACCTAAGTTAACGTCAAGCGTCAAGTATAATAGAAAACTTTACAAAAAATAGATCGCGTTTTGTTGGTTTTTTTAATTTTTTGATATAGTCCAATATTTACACACTTTGATACATACACATTCTATTATTTTTTCATTTTCTTATTTACAACAGTGTATTCATATTATAGTATGTTGTTGTATTCATTTTTTTGGTTAACAATAGTGTATCCATTTTTCAAATTGTTGTATTCATATTCTAAAATTGTACTACTTTGCCTTGTTTGATGTATTAATACATTAAATTTTCATAAATACTTGTATCCTTGATATATTAATACTTTAAGTTTTATAAATAGAAACACCAATTTGTACTCAAAAAATTCATATGCTAATTGTATAAGTAATACATTTTCCTTATTTAGTTATTGTAATTACAACTGTATTAGTGTATAAAAAAATAAAAAAAATAAAAACATATGCAAAAATACAACGAGAAAAGACATGAATGAACTTTTATATTCAAAATTTTATGAATACCTTTATGATAAGTATTTAGTGAATATATTGTATTTAGGAATATAAATACAACCTTTTGCATTATGTGAATCAATCATATTTGCATACAATATGTAAATATTAGTTGGTAGTTTAATAATGGAAATTTCAGTTATTTAGGAACATAATAAATGGTTGGTATTTGAAAGTTATGCTAACATATCATACCTTATTTAGTGCATTGTATAAATAATAATAATAATAATAATAACAATAAAATAAAATAAAATTTAATACAAACATGCAACTAGAAATTGACATAAAGTGTAGTCATTTCTAGTAAATAACATATTAGCTATTGAACTTCAATAACTCTTATAAATGTAGTCATTTTTGTAAGTTCCTCGAAATAATATTTTAATTATAAAAAAAAAAAGAAATAATAATAAAATAATAAAAAAGTGAAATGGATAGTGATTGTAAAATTAACATCTCACACACATTTAAGATGATAAATATCAAGTTATAATCATACTCTTTAATAATAAACTACTTATAGCATATTATTATCAAGTTATAGCATATCAATTAATTATATATTAATTAAAAAAATTAATTCATACTCTTTAAAAATAAACTATTTATAGCATATTATTATCAAGTCATAGCATATCAATTAATAATATATTAATTAAAAAAATAATTCATACTCTTTAAAATAAACTACTTATAGCATATTATTATCAAGTTATACCATATCAATTAATAACATATATTAATTTTAAAAAATTAATTTATTATTTAAATAATAATTAATATGTTCAAATAATTACTTTTATTTATTCACTTACCTTTTATAAATCAAACTCTTTAAATTTTTACTGATTAATCAATTACCTTTTAAAGCTTTTAATACAAATAATAAACTATTATTAATTAAATATTAATTAAACTTCACATTAGATAGTTACCTTTTAAAAAACAATATCTAAATAATAGAGATTTGATTTTAATTAATTTCCTATTATACGGTTACCCAATAACTATCCACCTCCATCTCAACCAATACACAATCATCTTCCCCCAATACACTCCATCTCTCCCCATCACGCGCGATCAGTTCCCAATACGCAATCATTTTTTGATCTTACCCAAATCCGTCCTCAATCATCTTCCCCATTATCCCTCTCTCTCAGATCAGTTCATTTCAAAACACAAACATCCCTCTCAGATCAGTTCCCCATTAAGTTCATATAGAATGTTTAAGAAAGGTATATATAATGCTAGGTACATAATTCATCGTTGTGTATGTAGGGACGTCTTTGATCGATTTTTACTCGAAGGGTGGAGATGTAGGATCAGTGAGGCGAGTTTTTGATGATTTGTTGGTGAAGAGTACGGCTACTTGGACTGTGATTATTGCAGCGTGTGTTAATGTAGGGAAGAGTGAAATTTCATTGCAGCTATTAAGGAATATGTTGGAAACTGATGTTGTACCTGATAATTATGTGGTTTCGAGTATCTTGGGTGCTTGTTCGTCGCTTGAGTATATTAAAGGAGGAAAGGAAATTCATTGTTATGTGCTTAGATGGGGAGCGGAGATGGATGTTATGGTGAGTAATGTTCTTATTGATTTCTATATGAAGTATGGTAAGGTTAAGACTGCAAGGTCAGTTTTTGATCGAATGAAAGTTAAAAACACTATTTCTTGGACAACGATGATTTTCGGATACATGCAGAATTTTTTCGACTGGGAAGCCATAAGCATGTTTAGAGACTTGAACGGTTTGGGTTGGTGATGCTGCAAAGTAAAGGTTCCTTTTTCCTTAGGATTAGTCAATGTTTTCTGGTGAAGCTGCAGATTCCTCCTCAACTCCTACAAATTCATCGTCACTATTGTACACAAACTTGGTGCGTTTGCCAGCAAATTTTTGTCTTACATTAACACTCATACAGCTTATTGCTTCACATAGTTCATCAATTTCTTCTTCTTCTTCGTCTTCTTAGTGTGTGAAACCAACAGATGATTCTGACTTGTCACAAATCCAGCAGTAGAGATCTTGTAATACTCATGTCTGCATGTTGTATAAAATATATTTAACTCTATATGTCATAATATATTAACTGTTGTATTTAATGGTAGTATGCTTAAATGAATATTTGCACTTTATTAAGTGTGTATAATTTTTGTATAAATTTCGATTGCAATATGCAAAAATATATGAACGTTGTATGAAAAATGTATAAATATTGTATAAATTATGAATGTCATATTGAACTTTGACATATGTAACAGAAACAAATGGTATATATATATATATATATATATATATAGATATATATATATATATATATATATATATATAGATATAGATATATATATATATATATATATATATATATATATATATATATATAAACACTGTATGAATACTATATAAACATTTTATGAATGACAATAAAGTTCAATGTATATATATTGAATTATGAATGTCATATTGAACTTTGACATATGTAACAGAAACAAATGATATATGTCACGACCCAAAACCGAGCCGCGAGTGGAACCCACACTTATCCTACTATGTGAGCTAACCAACCAATCTAAACCCAAACATATTGAACAAAATACAATGCGGAAGACTTAAACTCATTAATGAAAATCAATTCAATAACTTCTAAAAACTCAACATCTATTATTCCCCAAAATCTGGAAGTCATCATCACAAGAACATCTATCCTCAAATTACTAATCTAAGAGTATCTAAGAAACTAAAATACATAAAAAGCTAGTCCATGCCGGAACTTCAAGGCATCAAGACATGAAGAGAAAGATCCAGTCCAAGCTAGAAGCATTAGCTCACCCTGAAATCCGATGTAATGAAGACTGGCTAGAGTTGCGGTTGAGTTGAAGACGACGGTATGTTTGCTGCACTCCACAAATAACAAAGAAAGAACATACAAATAGGGGTCAGTACAAAACACAAGTACTGAGTAGGTATCATCGGCCAACTCAAAATAGAAAACAGTATATATCAGATTATATCATAAATCAACTACAATTCTCAACATGTAGCAACAACAAGTACTATAATCATTAATAAGTACCGTCAAGTTCACCCATGAGGACTCAAGCCTCAATACCATACTCATTTGGGAATTAGGTTCATTAGATTGAGTATATTAACATCTTTCAAGATTCATTATCTTTATTTCTCTCGTGTCGGTACGTGACACTCCGCTCCCCTACTACTATGTGTCAGAACGTGACACTCCGATCCCCTAATTCTATGTGTCGGTTCGTGACACCCGATCCCCTAATACTATGTGTCGGAACGTGACACTCCGATCCCCTAATTTTACGTGTCGGTTCGTGACACCCGATCCCCTAATACTATGTGTCGGAACGTGACACTCCGATCTCCTAATTCTACGTGTCGGTTCGTGACACCCGATCCCCTAATACTATGTGTCGGAACGTGACACTCCGATCCCCTAATTCTACGTGTCGGTTCGTGACACCCGATCCCCTAATTCTACGTGTCGGTTCGTGACACCCGCTCCACTAATCTCATGCTATTAATCCATCAAGCCTTCTTTTATACCAAGGCATCATCAATCTCATTACTTTAGTTCATCAAGCCTTCTTTTATACCAAGGCATCATCAATCTCATTACGTAGTTCATCAAGCTTTCTTTTATACCAAGGCATCATCGTTAACAAAGTAGATTAGGGTTTCTCAAGATTTAGGATTCAATAGCTTCATCATGCTTATTTTATCACAATTATATAATCACATTTATGCAAGCATACAATTAAGCATATAGCAGGGTTTACAATACTACCAATACATATCATTCGCTATTATGAGTTTACTACGAATAGCATAAAAACCATAACCTACCTCCACCGAAGATTCGTGATCAAGCAAGCAAATTCCCCAAAGCTTGTGTTTCCTCTTCGTTTGTATCTCTCTCGATCGTTTCTCTTTCCCTCTCCTTGTTCTTTCTATTTTTCTTATTGAAACCCTCTTTCTTTTACCCTAATTAGCATATAATTAAGTATAAAAGATGATAGAATAACCCACTAATTAATCCAAGGTTATCTCCTTTAACCCCCAAGTAATTGAACTATTAACATTAACCCACTTACTTTATAATTAAAGCAGGAATAGTCCAAAACGCCCCTTAAAATATTTACAGAAATCCGACCCAGCCTGGGATTACGCAGCCTGTGACGGCCCGTCGTGCCTGCGACGGTTCGTCCTGCTGCTTCCGTCACAGAGTTCAGAGACTAAACTTTCATTAAAGGATCTGTGACGGCCCGTCACGCCTATGACGGTCCGTCCTGCCATTCCGTCACGAAGTTCAGAGACAAAATTTCACTAAAGGATCTGTGACAGTCCGTCCTGCCATTCCGTCACAAAGTTCAAAGACTAAATTTCACTAAAGGATTTGTGACGGCCCGTCACGCCTGTGACGGCCCGTCCTGCCACTCCGTCACGAAGTTCAGAGAGTCGATTTCAGTACCCAAATTTCTAATTTCTAAGTGTTTTGAAACGAGACCCCCGCGACGGTCTGTCGTGCCCATGACGGTCCGTCGTGGGTTCCGTCGTCTCAGCCAGTTTTTCTAGAAATAAAATCTGCTGCTCAAAAAACGACTAAACAGGTCGTTACAATATGACAATTTTTTACGAAATCAAACTTTATAAATGTCAATGATAACAACTGCACTCAATAAAACAAAACGTGTTTCTAACATTCAAAATAATACAATAACAAATGTAACATTACGAAATCAATGTTTTTGCACAGGATAATTTGAACATGTCTTTCTAATGTGTCCAACTTGACGGCATCTACTGCAAGTCATTTTTGTCCTTTTGAATTTCACGTCAACGAACCCCTTCCATCTTTCATGTTTTGGTTTACCCGCTGTACAAAATTAATACAAAACATATATTCTAATTTCATTAGAAACATATACTTTAATTTTGAAAAAAAAAGTAAATGGACTTTCATACACAAATGATATACGTTTCATATAATCTTCATACACTATTAAAAAAAACTTTAGACTTCAACGTTACACAGATATATAATCAGTTCATATAATTCATACACACTTTATACACAGTTAATATATCATTCACTGTCCTATACAATACTACATTTAAACAAACACAATACATTTTCAATACAAAATTAATACAAAGACATATATTATGATTTAAATAGAAACATATATTGTACGCCAAAATTTATCAGGTTACTAAAAAAAGTGAAATATACAGCTATGAAAATATTCTTGGATTTTTATAAAAAAATGACTTAAAAGTTTAAAGCAATCTGAAAATAATAGTGAAATTTTGGAATGAATAACAATTGTAACGTTGATCCAAATTTGATTGAAAATGCAAATCTGAAAATATTATGTGTTATTATCTGGTTGACAACGTTTTTTAAGGAATTAATTCAAAAAAAAATATTATTTTAACTAACTAGAGATATTAAAGGCAATGATGATAATTTGAAAATGTTTAAAATCCCTAAAAATGTGTTAATCATATATTTAACTTTAATTAAACTTCCTAAAAAGTGTAACTATTCATATTCACAAACGTGTCTACATGCATTAAATGTAGCAATTAATAAAGAAACAAAAGTTCCATGATTTGTGTAAAAGTCAGTGTGTTAATTATTAATATTAATTATTCATTATTACTTTATCCCCTTAATTTTTAATTAATTATTTATTTTTAATAAATTATAATTAACAATATAATTATTAATAAAATGCTATAGAGTGAGATACTAAATGCTACACAATGAAATTAAAAATCTAATGTCATAATTTAATAATATTATTGTATAAAATGCTATATACAAAATTTACACTTCTTTATTTTACTCTCTAAATATAGAGAATGGAAAGTAAAATAGAATTGGATTAGAGATAATCTAAAAGAGAGGTAAATAGGATGATGATTCCCTCAATTTTAGATATTTTATAGTATATAGCTAAAATTAAATTTTTTAAACAATCCAAATTATCTTTGCTACGGTTTGATTAATTTTTTACTTAAAAAATATCTAGTCAAAATATATTATTATTATTAAAATGTTTCTTTCATAAATATTTTTTTCCTGCTTCATAAATATATTTTTCCTGCGTAGGGCATAAATTATTTTAATATTTGATAAATGTAATAAAATATTTTTATATATTAAATTTAACATATAAAATATATTTACACACATAAGATTATTCTGATCGTTTCAAGAACTTTTTGAATTTTTTTCATAAATTAAAAAAGATCATCCCAATAGTTCAGGACGATTATACACGATTTTACTAAAATAATGACGTAAATCGATTCGATTGGGACGATTTTACACACGCTAGTTAATATCTGCCCCACAGGCCACAACTCTGATCTAGTAGTAAGAGTGAAACACATAATACGGAGACACTTAACATTAAGTACTCGAAAATTTTGAAAATAATGCACTGGCAATACTTTTGCATCTCCACTGTCTACAAGATTACCTTGTGGACACCAACAAGTAAAACCTCTTAAGGATTTGTTTACCGTAACGACGTGGATGCCCGGACTTAGCCTGTTCAATGATCTTTGTACAACGTTGAACATCTAAAATAAACAACAGCAGAGACCGACACTGATTCTTCAACTTCATAAACTGCGAGCAACCTTGTCATACAGATCGCGAGGCCAATTCTGATTCAAATTGCTTGCCAGGAAGTTTGCAATCTGCAGAACCAAATTCACATCGGTTATCACAAGATGTAATTGTTAACTAAAACAAGTTTTGACTTAATATATGATGAGAATCATTGTCCAATAAACGTTGTACCAGGCTGCTGTTTTTATCTGATTTAGAAGCAAAAGCAGATCTGTGAACACTTGGTTCATCGTAGGTGCCATATGTAATTGAAAAACCAATAGTAAAGTCATTATTCAAAGAGTTGTTTTCTCCTTTGTCCGATTGGGTCTTTCATCATATTTAGCGAAAAACTGAACTTAGCAATACATTTTGTGAAGGACAAGCACACATCATAACTGGAAAGTGAGCATAACACCAAAGGGAAATAGGAGCAAAGCCACAAACAATGAAAGAGAATGAACATGAATATGTATGCTGTAAAATTTACCTTGGCTCTTAAAGCACGAAGTGACCCATCAGTATCTTTAACGTTGTCCAGACAATGAAGAGCAACTTTTAGGAGGTCAGGTACACAAGCTTGGACATGATGAGACAAATTTTGAAAGATATCCGTTGCGAAATCAGGCGTCCTTGGATCCAAAGGAAGGAATGGGAGCTTCGCTACTTCTTTTATAGCATCCAAGTGATTTCCAAGTCTTGCAAGCTTATGAATGGATAGCACAGCCTCCAGCTGTCTTAGAACAATTTGCTGTGCCAACACATTTTCTCTCTCTTGGGGACTGCAAAATTGGATAAGATTAGGCTTCCATTCCAGAACAGCACATAGGCATTCAAAAACATCATTATAAGAAACGATTGATAGCGACAACAGAAAATGTTTGACTACTGGATAAATCTGCAAATTACCTGATCTCAGGGTAATATTTGAACATCTCCAGGATCTCATTTCCTGAAAGAATAAGCCCAGAAGTATGGCTTTCCCCATCCAACCTTCCACGTGCCAAGGCACATATTGCATCAGAAAGGCACTTGTTTATCGTATCCAATGCAGCTGAAAATGCCCCCACTCTCTTCTGAATCTCGATGGACTGAAATTATAAGGCGCACAAAATTCATAAATTGATAACATGTACATTAATGAAATTTGTTACTTGACCAACAAAAAGAAAGATTCACTGCTACAACTTATTCAAGAATCCTTAAAGGAGAATTTTCTTTGTCAACTGATGGACCAACTCAAAAGTACACGACAAGACATTATTCGCTAAGCACAACAATTGCCCAAAAAATGACTTCAAATCTAACCCAAAATAGATCTCATGCTACAGAGACAATTTACTGTCATTGAATGAAGAAATGATTATTATGTCTTATGTCGAACTACACAAGTTAGAACAATAAGTTCACTCATGTCACTATGTAAAAGGAAGAAAGAAAAGATTACCTTGTCATAGAGCCCCGCATCCTGATACTGCCGAGCAGCTTCAAGCAGAAATTGTTGTCTTGTCTTTTCATCAGTCAAAAACCTTCCAAGTTGACCTTCTTCCCCAGTACCCCTGGGACCAAGTAAAATATCAATACCACCATCCCGCGACAATAGCTCTGTAAGAAGTTGTTTCAACATTGAAGTCCTTTGCCTTTGCTGATCAATATTACCACGTCCACTCCACGACAACTGCCCACCACCCACTGCTGCTGCAGCTTGCACATAGTACTCCAGTGACATTAACAGATCACCATGACGCAGGTAAAATGATCCATACTGCCTAATTATACTAGAGGCTTCAGCAAAAGCATCCATGACCCCAAATTTTTGACCTACCCATGTACCTTCAGAGAGGACCCCATAGTCCGCTAAAACAATAGCCATATGAACAGCATCTACATTATACCCCTCGTCTCCCATGTCCTTGGACAAATATAGGACGGCTGGAAGAAGTTGAATGCTTAAAAGTAAAACATATGGATAAACCAAAGGATCCTTTCCATTCTTAGTATAGTGTGATGACTCAAACTTGTTTAGGTAAGCTTGCAAATCATCCAAAGTGTAAGGTGCCAACCCCTCACTAAGGACAGCAGAAGACCTGGCAGGGGACTCACGTACAGCAGATAATTGGAACCACAAGAAATCCTCTATAGTAGAGAAAAGCGTAGGGAATTCTCGAAGAAATCTGTCAATTTGCCTACGAGAACCAGAAATTATGGTGTAGAGTAGCAACTTTTTCTTATCATACGTGGGTCGACCTCCTCGATCACCCAACCTAAACATCTTCTCACACTCTTCTGAAGCAACCGCTGCCATCTCTGCTGATACCATGCCTCCAGTGGAAATCCACTCTGTAAGCTGCCAAAAAAAAAAAAGGAATGTTGAAATGAAAAGAGAGTGGACAACGTACAGAAAATATCCAATCCACAGAACACATACCAGAGGTGCAAACTGGTGGGACATGCGAGATTGTTGGGAAATATCTCTTGCTTCATTGAAGTAGCCAGTTCTCATGCAAAAGTATATCTATTTTAAGATATAATAATCAAAATCAGTTTGAGCTACACATTTTCTTGGCAAAGTTACAGGTGCAGTAAGAAGCTCAAGTAGTTGCAGAAACAGGATAAACACAGGAAGTATGCACATTTACAAATTAGAATAATTCATGACCAAAAGCAATAACTTCTACTCGTATTTCTTTTATTCTACTACTAGTTGCTGATAGAGGCCCTCTATCAGGTACCCCGAGGAATTAGTCGAGGTGCGAGGAAGCTGACCCAGACACCACAGTTATTAAAAAAAACTGCTACTTAGTTGTTAGATGAGTATATGATGGAAATCTAAGCAAAAATAGCACAAGATTACTGTATAGAGAGACTGTAATCTGTAAAATTTGGGTGCTAGTCAAAGCAAGAACTATAAACAAATAATGAATTAAAGAGAGGCATAAGCATAAACCAGCAAAAATGGTTGTTAAAAACAATAGTAAGAGAAAAGTAAAGAACCCTAGTTAATTCAAGAAATTGTTAAGAGAAATCCAAATCTCAAACTACACTAGAATCTTGAAGGATCACAAGACCACCAACTGACCACAACAAAACAAGAAAGTGGAACTTCTTATCGCACAAAATATAGCCCAATATGCTTATAAAAAGAACAGATCTGGTCAATTTCTTTCCAAAACACAAGGAGGTGATCTAGTTTGATATACTTTGCCGGATATATTCACTACCTTACGGTTTTACACGAGGAATGGCAATTCCTAAAATACAAGACTAACAAGACTGGAGTCATAACTTGCTCATCTGATTGAATGGATTGATCTAAAACCATGACTGAAACATTACCTATCAAAACTAAACGGAAACATCTAATAGTTCATACAAAAATGCAAAAACCTGCATATTGATGGTTTGTGTAATCAGAGTAAAGCATTCAAACCTGCTGCCAGGTGGTATCAACGGGAGGCTGTCTACGGGCATCAGCCGCATCAAAATCAAGAACCCCGTAGTCCCTTAGACGGATCTGAGATAAGGAACAACAATCAGGAAAATCCAGTCATGGAAACTGAGAGTGAAAAGCAAAAATGCTATAATCATGGAAAATGGTACATGCTGCATCCTAAAATGAAGATTGCAGATTAATAATGACATTTAATAAAGATGCCAAACTAACCCTGAGAAAGGCACGGATTCTCTGCAAATTACCAACAGCACCACCAAGTGCAGCCTATAATAGTCAGCAAGACCATCAGTTATCAGTAATGTCAATTTAAATCAAATTGGTGAAGAGGCGAAGAACCCCCCCCCCCTCCTGCATTCACCCTCACTGCAGCCCAAGAAAAAAGAAGGCGGAATTTTTCCTTTTCTTTACTGACAAATAAGAAAAAGACAGAATATGAAAAGGGCCAAAAAGAACTTCATAAATGTTGAAACCAAGAAGCAATCCTTAACTCAATTTAAAGACCCAAATTAACAGTACACTGAACAGATCAAGAGTTTGAACTGAAAAATAGAACGTGTGCCGAAGTAAATCATAGAAATGATTATCAACTGACAACATCAACACTAATTCATTACCTGAGCAGGATGGGCTTGAATTGTCTCCATGATGTACTTCTCATGACCCCATTCTAGGTGACGTCTAGCTCCAATTACTAAAGACATTTTCTTTGAAACATTATGTTGAACAGCTGAATCTTCACCCATCAGAGACTGTTACAAATTTGTTAAATTGATAACTAGTTACAGATTAGAAAATGTTAACACCACAAGATTCAAAGATATACAAAGGTCAAGTTTGACACCATACCGACAATAGATGCCAGATCTTCTGAATGCCAACAGACTTCCCACCAGATGCATTAAGACCCAAACTCTCAAGAGCACACTTAAAAGCTGTAGCAGGCTGACAATAATCACAGCCAATTGATGAAAATTCTAACATAGTATGAAAAATTTTCAACGCAATTAACAAGACCATTCAATCGATAAAATCAGCATAGTGAAACAACCAATGGACATCAAAGAGGGAACCTACCAAATAAGAGGTTAAAGTGATAATATGCATAAATTCTTAATTTCACCCATCAAGTAGTACACTTTCACTAGTTAGGGATTGATTGGTTGTCCAACAGCAATACAGAAGTTACTCCCTCTGTCAAAAAAAGGAATGACGGGGTTTTATGCACGACGGTCGAAACATCAAATTGCCTATGCAAGTTCAAACATCAATTTCTTATTTTTTTTAAAAATAAGATATAACATATAAATACCACAAAACAATATCTTGTATATTTGAAATACTTTGAGATGTTTGAAAAAAAGGTTTGACTCTTGAAATAATAATAGCATCATATGAAGCAGGACAGGTAATAGTATCACATTACAGTCCTCACATCACAGTACTTCACTTTTTTTACTAATACATTATTGTTTGTCCAAGAAAACACAACATAAGTGATTCATGTATATTTTCCCCTCTGGCCTTTGATTAGATGACTGGATAGAATTCCTAGAATCTATGTACTTTGTAAGCATTCCCTTTTGAGTCCCCCCACGTCACAAGATTCATGTTCTTTTATAGGTGTAAAAACTGGCATTTTAGTCCTCTAATAACTTTGTCGAAGCAATAACCGATATAATCACCAAAACTAAACAGAGAATCTCACTGGCTTCAAAGGAAGGAGGAATCAAATCAAGTCGTGAAGAACCAACATGCAGAACTTACTTTAAAGGGTAAACCACGCTCTCTTGCACTAGTGAGATTCTTGATAACTTCCCCATATGCAGCAGCTTTTTTCTCAACGATGGGCCTATTAGTTAATGCTAAAGGCTCCATGCTAGAAGGACCAGATGAAATCTGAGGGCTATATGTCAAAGATGCTATTTGTCCCTGACGACCACGTAGAGGGCTTGATTCACTGATATTTGTCCTAGGTAAGGTTGAAATTCGGCTTAGGCTCTGGAGGAAGTCTCTCTTTTCTTTCTTCCAGTCGTTCTGTAACAAAAAGAGTTCCACAGTGCAACAACACTTGAAATAAGCATGGTAAAGAGCACAAAATCATATAGGATAACTTGTCAAAATCAAGATAAAAAGAAATATAATATAAGTGATGGCCAATAGGTATAACAAAGGTATCACAGTGCTTGAATTTTTCAAGTCAAACTTAGACAGCCGATGACCTATTTTGATAAAGCATCGAATGATATTAGCAACTTAACCACAAAGCTCATCATACGAAAAGCAGCTGGGCAAACTAACCTCTAAAACTTTCATCATGTAATCATTGAAATTTTTTAGGTTATCTTTCTGAGCTTCTTGAACCGCAGAGACCATTGCCATTTCATGGATCTGGTTTCCAGCATTCCAACATTAAAAAGAACAATAATTATTAATATTTACACTATGAAGTAAGATACAGTAATGCATGAAATATATGATACAGTTGGATATTACAGAAGAGTCAAAATTGGGCAATCAAATTGACAATAAAAAAGAAGATCAAACTGCAGAAAAGGAAGTGAAGAATCCAGAACAATGATGTATTTCAAGCAAAACAGAACATATCACACAGAATATGCTGAAAATTTTTCCTTCACTGATTGCTGGCAGAGGAACGAAAAAGCAGTGGGTAGAGGATATCCACATCTGAAAGAATTTAAATTGGAGGAAGAATACAACTGCTACAGTATGCATTAAAACATCTAAAAGATCTTGTAAAACACACACAAGTAATATGTGATTTTTACAAGTGCCTTATAATTCATAAAATCCACAATTAACAAAAGCATAACCATGTGAAGAATCTCCTTTGATTGCCGGACCTCCTGATTGTGAGACGAGTGTTGTAATTTTTTTTGATAAATCAAATTTTTACATATTCCAAGGTAGTGCTGGAAAAAGTGTCATATGAATAAGTTACTCAACCATCAACTTCCAACAAGTTGCCCCAAACATCTACCCAAACTGGTATGTTCTCCTTACACCAAAAGAAACTATGAAATAGAAATGATGTCATCCTCAAACAACAATGGCATCTCTATTCAACATTAACTCTTCGTTCACCTCAATGTACGCATGTCGAATTAGCATGAAATGGGTAAAGGCACTTTGTGCAGCTTCATCGAAATACTCTTTTAATTAGCATAATATAGCATGAACTCACATCAGAGACTTAAACACACCAATATCATAATATGCCCTTGAAAGAGAATAAGTAAAATGCATTGAAACAAGGAAAGACAAAACAGAACATCTGTCAAACATTCATCCTTTGAGTATCCTAGATCCTTCAATTTGGCTATTAACTCTTCACCATTTAAAGTTGTGTTGGGTAAAAGAAAGAGATTGAAAAAAAAAACATGGCTTGAGATATGCAAGTGCTTTGAAGAGTTGGAGAAAGAGAGTGCATTGAAGAGTGACAACGCTGACTACCAACGAGAGCATATTGGTTCGCTTAACAACCCAATTGCTTTTTTCTGCTTGTTGTGTTGGTGGCAAATGATCCTCATATCCTAAGAAAATAGTCTTCCCTTCGGGAGACGCCCGATAAAATTCAAAAACGAAATTGAAAGCATAAAGTGGTCCAATGACCGATAAAACCTAGATCCTACTGCAGCTGATGCTTCTTCGTATCGAACACCACTTACTTATTCATTATGCTTTAAAATTGTCACTACACATTACCTTGCAGGTCAAGTCACCCTACATGAATCTGCTCATCTTAGTTCTTACTATTTTATTAATATTACAATAACCAATCTCCAAGAAGAGGGACAGATCGAGTTGATGCATCATTAATTTCATCTACATTAAGTGAATGAGCTCAACCCAAACGACATAACATGATAACAATTAATGCATGACGATAGTAGTACTAACAAAAAGAATGTCATCTGCACATTAAAAGATTAAAAATACCTGTTGCAAATACTCTTCAACAGTTGTTGCCTCCGCAGGAAAAACGTCTTCAAATGTCGTCTGGTGAGGAAGGAATATAGGAATGTGAAGAAAATTAACAAAAGGTAGAATCAGATAAAAACTGTCGGGGAGATTTTTCCAGCCCAATTCCTCACCAAACAAATTTAGAACATCAATAGAATAAAAAATGATCCTTTAGATTCTTATTCAAGATAAAGGAGAAACACTTTTTTCTAATTCTTTACATTTAGAACTGCTAATTATAATTCCAGTTTGTTTTCCATTATTATGAGTTGACTCATTCAATGATGGACACATGCAGCAAAAGGTTTGTACTCATGCAGAATATTAGCCTCCTTCTCATGGCTTTTTTTTAAAAGCAAAAACCTAAGCTGCAGGGACTCTTCAACTTTGATGCCATACACGTGTCGGATTCGCCAAAAGTAGCCATTGATGTTTTTGAAGAGCCCTGAGCAACATAGGCAAAAACAGCATCTGACAAATATTGGGCACAACTTAAAGTAACATTATATGTAAGACCAAATACTCGCTTTGATGTTGTTGGATAAACATCCACATTAACAAAACATCTACCAAACCTTTGACTTTTCATCCATTACCTGAAAACCATTCATATGTGATCATTCATTCTATGTGTACAAATTCTAAACGTGGAGCACTATCGAAAATAAATAATTGACTTGGCAAAGCTCTAAATGGGAAGGAAAACTGTACCTTTAACTCAAAAGACTTGAGATCACGAGCAAGCTGCTCAGCATTGATACCCTCACGAGCTAGTAGCCTTTCAAAGCAAAGGAAACAAACAATCAGACTCTACAGAACTACAATTCTGTTACTTCTTAGTCTCCATATGCAACCACTAACCCCTGATCTATGGAAGATGCATGTAAATGGATTACAAATAAATATAAAACTTCAAAAGTGTTTTGAAAGCACAGGTGAGAGTATGAAACAAACCTATGTCTGAAAATTGAAAGAAGGGACATTGGGAGATAAAGAGGAAGAGAAAGAAAGTTTTAATCAATATCTGAAACTAATAACCTATTTGACCAAGTTTCGGGGATGTCAAAAGTACTTAATTTTTGAAAGAAAAAAAGTGTTTATGTTAGATAGTTGAGGTGTTTGGACCTTGGTCCAAGGTTGTATGAAAAATAAGTGCCTTCTGAAAGTGGCAAGAGCTGTTTCTTAGAAGTTAAAAAGTAACTTCTACCCAGAAACACTTACTGAAGCACTTGCCAAGCACAGAGCCACAAATGAATGCTCTAATATTAGCAATAGTGCTTTTCAAATTGATTAGTCAAACACAAGCTTTTACTCACTTTTCAAAAAAGCACCTAGGACGAAAGCATTTTTCAGAATAAGTAGGTTTTAGATGATAGGCCAAACATGCATTAAATGGTACATGAATTGACTTTTTTGCAAGAAGTTACAACAACATACGCTATGTAATCGCACAAGTGAGGTCTAAGGGTCCGTTTGGATGGGCTTAATAAAAGCAGCTTTAAAAAAGTACTTTTGAAAGTGCTGAAACTTATTTTTAAAATAAGCAGTTATGCGTTTGGATAAAAGTGCTGAAGTTGTTATGCCAAACGTGAAAAGGGAAAAATAGAAGAAAGAGATGTTATGGTTATATGGATAATTTGGAGATTGTATAAAAATATTAAGGGAAAAAACATAAAAATGTGGTCAACTTAAAACAGCTTATAAGCTAAAAAAAAAAAAAGCACCCCTACCCCAGCTTTTAACTTTTGGCTTAAAATAAGTTTTTTTTAACTTAAAAAAAGCTGTTTTGAGTATTGCCAAACAGTCAAATAAGTCAAAAACCAGCTTTTAAGTCAGTTTGACCAGCTTTTAAGCTGAGCCAAACAGGCTCTAAGGAGGTTAGACTGGTAGAGTGTATACACACCTTACCCCTATCTATGAGATAGAGAGGCTATTTCTGATAGACCCTAGGCTTAAATAAAGCATGCCAAACAGTTTTAAAAGGGGGATTTTGCAAGAAATTGATATACAAAAGTAGCACAACTTGAAACTTCACTGTACCAAAACCCCAAATGAATATAGCTAAAATTCATAATCAAATATCACTTAAAGCAAAATAACATAGTGTTTTAAAAACTACTAGTACTGAATACAAAGAAAATGTACCTAGTTGCTGCAATAGATTGAGTCGGAGCTTCAGTTCTTAAAGTTTTAGCCTTCAATTTCTTTGTTAATGCTTCCAATTGATCCAAATTCCTCTAAAATTTCCAAATCAAACAAAATCATTCCAAAGTAGAGTAAATTGACGACAATCCAACATACATTACCAAAAAAAATGATTTTTAACGGAACCTGAAGCGGAGGAAACTGAGCTGAAGGAGCAGCCTGTTCTAGAAGCTTCGAAGAAGAATGAAGAAGCTCACTCCATCCACTCATGTCTACGTCGTTCGCCATTGTTGCACTGAACTTTGAGGACTTTGTGCTTTGCTGAATAAGAAAAGAAAAGCCCTAATTTGAGCGGTAAAGTTTCTATAATTTATTCTCTAGAAGCGGGTACACTGCAAGGTACTATAGGGGATGATTTACAAGAATGGCCATTATATGGGATGGTCTTGAGTGTACTCTCACATTTTCAATTTTGAGATTTTTATATTTGATTGTAAATTCTATATATATCTTTTAAGTATTTTTTATAATCAAATCATTGAAAAATATATCATTTTTTATAATTTATAAATAAATATATAAATTCAAAAAAGTTGAAAATTTCATGCACAAATTTCCAGTTAAATGTAAATTGTTTGGCTCTCAAAATATCACATAAATTGAGATTAAGGATAGTGTGATGTAGGGATGTTCATGTCTTCATGGTTAAAATCAAATCGAACCGTAATCTAAACCAAATTAATTAAAAAATTGATATTTGGTTTAATTAGGTTAGATTTGATTTTTAAATTTTGAAACAAATACTATTTGTTTGATTTTGGTTTTACTGCAAAAATAACCAAACCAAAAAATTGAAAATATAAATTTTATAATTATTTATAATAAAAATAACACCTCATACACATTTAAGGCTATATATATCGAGTTATAAACATATTTTTTAAAAATAAATCACTTATAGCAGATTATTATCGAGTTATAGCATATCAATTAAAATATATTTAATTAAAAATAAACTATAAGTAATTATTTAAATACTAATTAATAAGTTTAAATATTTATTTTTATTTTTAAATTTAAATTTTATATTATTTTTAAATAAAATAAAAGGTAAAACACGTTTATGTATTAATTGGTAAGTAGCACCAATTGTGGCATTTGAATTAATTTTAATTAATAATGAATAATTAACAAATTAGCACATATTAAGGAATTCAAAAAAGATTTAAATTATTCAGTTTCCTTAAAATGCTCAAACTAATTTAAATCTGTTATAAAACTATAGAATAAGAAGAAGAAGCTAGAGAGAAAAGAAGAGATGACTTGTTATTTCTCTTGATGAATTAATTTACAATGAAGAGGAGCACTCTATTTATAGGAGAAAATCTAACTTGGTCCCCAAGTAGGAGGACTCTTTAATCATATCCTAAAAAGGATTCCACGTGATAGACATTCACTATAATACAAATACTTTATAACACTCCCCCTGAATGTCTAATTCATAGATGATGTGCCTCGTCAAAAAACTTACTAAAAAAACTTTAAGAAAAGAAAAACTCTAGTAAAGGAAAAGAGTACACATATCTATTAATACGCATCTAGGCTGCCTCATTAAAAAACTTACAAGGAAAACTCAGTGGGACAAAACCTCGTAAGGGAAAAAGAGTACAGCGCGTATTAACTCCCCCTAATGAGAACATCAATCCAGAGGCTTGAATCTTCGCATTCCAAGCTTGTGCACCATCTTCTTGAAAGTTGCAGTTGGTAGAGACTTGGTGAATAGATCAACCACATTGTCACTTGAACGAATCTGTTGCACATTTATATCACCATTCTTTTGAAGTTCATGTGTATAGAAAAGCTTCGGTGAAATGTGCTTTGTTCTATCTCATTTTATGAATCCTCCCTTAAGTTGTGCTATGCATGCTGCATTATCTTCATATAAAGTGGTGGGTACTTTATCACATTTCAAACAACATTTCTCTCGAATGAGATGTATCATAGACCTTAACCACACACATTCTCTACTTGCTTCATGAATAGCTATTATTTCAGCATAATTAGATGAAGTGGCTACGATGGACTGCTTTATAGATCTCCAAGATATGGCAGTCCCCCCACATATAAACACATAGCCTGTTTGGGATCGAGCTTTGTGTGGATCAGATAAATATCTTGCATCAGCATAACCAACAAGATTTGGGCTACAATTAACAGAATAAAATAAGCCCATATCAGTTGTCCCTTTAAGATATCGCAAAATGTGTTTGATCCCATTCCAATGTCTCCTAGTAGGAGCAGAACTATACCTTGCTAACAAGTTAACAGCAAAAGCTATATCAGGCCTCATAGTATTAGCAAGATACATTAGTGCACCAATTGCACTAAGGTATGGTACTTCAGAACCAAGAATTTCTTCATCCTTTTCTTGAGGTCGGAATGGATCCTTATTCACATCAAGTGAACGAACAACCATCGGAGTACTTAATGGATGCGCTTCATCCATACAGAATCTTTTCAACACTTTTTCTGTGTAGGCATATTGATGAACAAAAATACAATTTGTCAAATGCCCAATTTGCAAACCAAGACATAATTTTGTTCTACCAAGATTTTTCATCTCAAATTCATTCTTTAAATAATCAATTGTCTTTTGAAGCTCTATTGGAGTTCCAATAAGATTTATGTCATCAACATAAATAGCAAGTACAACAAATTCCGATATTGTTTTCTTTATAAAGACACATGGACAAATTGCATCATTTGTATAACCTTCCTTAATTAAATACTCACTAAGACGGTTATACCACATGCGCCCAGATTGCTTCAAACCATATAATGATCTTTGCAATTTAATTGAATACATTTCTCGAGATTTTGACTTACATGATTTAGGCATCGCAAATCCTTCAGGAATTTTCATGTATATCTCATTATCAAGTGATCCATAAAGGTAGGCTGTAACCACATCCATCAAATGCATTTCAAGTTGCTCATGGACTGTGAAACTAATGAGATAACGCAATGTTATTGCATCCATAACGGGTGAGTATGTCTCTTCATAGTCGACGCTAGGCCTTTGAGAAAATCCTTGTGCCACAAGGCGTGCTTTATACCTTTGTATTTTATTTTTCTCATTTCTTTTTCGCACAAAAATCCATTTGTAACCAACAGGTTTAATCCCATTAAGTGTTTGAACTATAGGTCCAAAAACTTCACGCTTGGCAAGTGAATTCAACTCTGATTGAATTGCTTCTTGCCATTTTGGCCAATCATTTCGTTGTCGACATTCTATAACAGATTGAGGTTCATGATCCTCATTATCTTGCATGATATTTGTTGCAACGTTATATGCAAAGACATAATCAACCACTATTTCTGATCGATTCATATTAGTTTCAACATCTCTTAAATTTATGGATAGTTCATTATTTCCTTGAGTTTCAAGTTCATTGATTCTTTCATGAATATCAGACTTATTTAAATTTTGAACTTCCATATGAGATTCTTTCATAGTGTCATCTTGACATTTAATCTTTCTTTTTTCTAGGATTTTGATCCTTAGACCCCAATGGTCTACCACGCTTTAAGTGTGTTTTTGACTCATTAGCTATGACACTAGTGGATGGTCCTTTAGGGACATCAATTCGATTTGGGACATTCTCTGCAGGAATATGTGATTTAGTAATCCTTTTCAAATCTGTAAATGTGTCTGGCATTTGATTTGCAATTTTCTGCAGATGAATAATCTTCTGTACTTCTTGTTCGCAAGTAGAAGAATATGGATCAAGATGAGACAATGATAAATTTTTCCACAAAATTTCTCGTTTTATTTCACTATTCTCTCCCCCTAATTTTGGGAAAACTGTCTCATCAAACCGACAATGTGCAAATCTAGCAGTAAACATGTCTCCAGTCAATGGTTCAAGATAGCGAATAATGGAAGGTGACTCAAACCCAACATATATTCCTAACCTTCTTTGAGAGCCCATCTTAGTGCGGTTTGGTGGTGCCACAGGCACATGTACAGCACTTCCAAAAATTCTTAGATGGGATATATAAGGTTCTTGACCCATAACCAATTGCAATGGAGAAACCTTATGATAACTTGTCGGTCTTAGACGAATAAGTGTTGCAGCATGCAAAACTGCATGTCCCCATACAGAAGTGGGCAACTTAGTTTTCATGAGCAATGGTCTTGCTATTAATTGCAAACGTTTAATTAATGACTCTGCGAGACCACTCTGAGTATGAACATGAGCAACAAAGTGTTCAACTCTTATCCCAATTGCTAAACAATAATCATTCAATGATTGGGATGAAAACTCTGCAGCATTATCAAGACGAATGGACTTAATATGATTATCAGGAAAGTGTGCCCTTAACCTTATTATTTGTGCCAATAATTTTGCAAATGCCAAGTTACGAGATGACAATAGGCACACATGAGACCATCTAGAAGAAGCATCTATTAGAACCATAAAATATCTAAATGTCCCACTAGGTGGGTGAATAGGTCCACAAATATCCCCATGTATATGCTCCAAGAACGCAGGGGACTCAATCTTAACTTTTATTGGTGATGGTCTCATAATTAACTTGCCTTGATAACAAGCAGTACAAGAAAATTCACCATTTAAAAGAACTTTAAGGTCTTTTAGTGGATGTCCATTCGAATTTTCTATAATTCGTCTCATCATTATTGACCCAGGATGTCCTAGACGATCATGCCAAAGTACAAATATATTGGAATCAGATAACTTCTTATTTACTATAAAATGTGCCTCAATTGCACTAATTTTTGTCCAATACAAGTCAGAAGATAAGGCAGAGAACTTTTCTATAACACATGTCTGCCCAGAGACATTCTTGGTGATACCAAGATATTCAAGATTTATTTCATCCATTGATTGGATATGATAACCATTTTCACGGATATCTTTAAAACTCAACAAGTTTCTCTTAGATTTTGGAGAAAACATAGCATTATCAATGATGAGTTTAGTTCCTTTGGGCAAAATTACAATGGCTCTTCCGAAACCCTCAATCATATTAATACTATAAAAAATTGTAGTAACATTTATTTTACTCATACTTAAATGAGAAAAATATTTCTTATTTTTGAATATCGTATGTGTTGTACCAGAATCAATCAAACAAATATCTTCATATTTCGATAATATGTTCTTAGAATTATCCATATCTTCACATGAAATGACATACACAAAATAAATATATATTAAATATTAGTGTTGTCAAAAGGGTACAATATATTCAAAGGAACAAAATTAATAATTAAATATTAGAAATTAAGTCTTAATTTATTGTTTCCTTTAAGTCAAAAACGAGTTGTTAGGAAAATAAAATAAAATCATTATTTAGTCCTAGTTAATAACAGACTGCATGTTTTTGACATTTAAATTAAAGACCTAATATAATACAAACACATGATAAATCCTAGTTAATATCAGAGTTTATGTTTTTAACATTAGACCAAGTTAAAGACCTAATATAATACAAACACATGGTAAAATTTAGTATTTGACTAACTCTATCATATTAGAATCATATAAATAAATCAATGAAAAATATATATTATTTTATTAAGAATTAAGGAACAAGCTAATGAACGACTAAACTAATTTAAAATACTAATACTCATGCAAACAACTATCACTACATTAAATTTATTAATAAATACTACAAAAAAAAATATCACTCTTCCATGTTCATAGAACCATCACCAATTAAGTGATCTATTTTTCCTTCAGGATGTGCGAAGAAATCTGCTACATCCAAGTGCGTGATGTCAACTTGATTTTCAGAGATAAAATTTGCCTCAGGATTTTTCTCTTTCTTCTTTAGTGATTCTTGATAAAGCTCAACCAAGTGTTTGGGAGTACGACAATCACGTGCATAATGACTTCTTCCACCACATCGAAAACAACCTTCCCTAGTTGCTTCACGTTTCTCATCTTTTTTTTTTCCTTTTTATTTGATGAATGATTAATGCCAGGAATAGAATTACGTTCTTGACCATAATCACGACCGCGTCCACGTCCACGTCCACGACCACGTCCACGTCCACAAATAGGACCGCGACCTTTTCCATGCCTAGCATGGTAGGCGTACGCCTCATTCACTTCAGGAAGTGGTTCAGATCCAGTAGGTCGATTCTCATGATTTTCAAAAATAAATCATTATTTTGCTCGGCCACAAGAAGATGAGAAATTAGTTCAGAATACTTTTTGAAACCTTTCTCTCGATATTGTTGCTGCAAGAGCACATTCGAGGCATGGAAAGTGGAGAATGTCTTTTCCATCATATCAATCTTACTAACCGTTTCTCCACATAATTTCAATTGAGAAGTGATTCTGAACATGGCAGAATTATACTCATGTATAGACTTAAAGTCTTGTAGCCTTAGATGCATCCAATCATATTGTGTCTTTGGATGTATGACCATCTTCAAGTGGTCAAATCTTTCTTTTAGATTTTTCCACAAAACAAGTGGATCCTTAACTGTCAGATATTAGATTTTCAGAATCTCGTCAAGATGATGACGCAAGAATATCATTGCTCGTGCACAGTTTTGATTTGATGCCTTATTTTCTTCTTTTATGTTGTCTCCAAGACCCATTGCATCAAGGTGGATTTCAGCATCCAACACCCATGAGAGGTAGTTCCTGCCCGAACTTTGAGGGGCAGTGAACTCTAGTTTTGTAAGATTGGCCATTAAAATTAAAAACAAAAGAATAAATAATACCTTTATTAATTCTTCAAATCTAACCTTCACTTTTGAGAAATTAGAGTCTCGTGCTGATAACGTGTTATAAAACTATAGAATAAGAAGAAGAAGCTAGAGAGAAAAGAAGAGAAGACTTGTTATTTCTCTTGATGAATTAATTTACAATGAAGAGTAGCACTCTATTTATATGAGAAATCTAACTTGGTCCCCAAGTAGGAGGACTCTTTAATCATATCTTAAAAAGGACTCCACATGATAGACATTCACTATAATACAAATACTTTATAACAAAATCAAATTAAAACATGATTTTTTTTACTTTTTTTCTCTTTATCACATTTTTCACTCTCATGTTTGCAGAATTTTTACTCCTTTTTTTTATTGAGTTTTTTTCATGTGAAAAATTGTGATTTATTTTGATGGACAATAACTTATCAATATTAATTAAACATGGTGGCAGATGGGATTCGTCATGTTGGTATTTGTTATAGTTTTCTGATTTGTTTTTATTAATCTCTGTTAATTCATTGTATTAAGAGTGTTATAAGATTGTATGATATTTATTTTTTTGTTTGGTAATTTCTTTTGTTATTTGTGGATATGTGTAATATTAATGAAATTGTTGGTGAAAAAATCGTATAAAATTGGTCAACATGATGTTAGTTGTTTGAATTGCATAGTAATATGGTATGCAATATGAAATGCTAGTTTGTCTGTTTTTTATTTGTAAAGCAATGTTTGTATTATTTATTTTGACATTTATAATATGAAATGTGTATTACTTTGATATTAAAGATTTTTATTTTATTTTTTAATGGCATATTTTTTTTGGAACTGTTTTTAATGAGCATTGATTTTTCATGTTAGGTGATATCACGACGTTTGATATGTATGCTGTTGTTGAAGGACAAAAGAAGTACATAGTAAATTTAAATACAAGGTGTGTAGTTGTGGGAGATTTCACCATTCATGTAATTGCAGTTCTTAGATACAGAATACTTGCATGAAGCATATTTCTGTTATACCTTTTATAGTCTGAAGAATTTCAGAGATGCATATGTCATCCCTGTTGAATCTATCGCCTGCGAGAGTACGTGGGATATACCCAGTTATATTTTGATGGCATCCGATCCAAGTAAAATCAGTTAGAAAATCGCATGTTGAACGTTGGAAGAAGTTTGCTGATGTGAAATTCAAAAGGTCAAAGGTTACTTGTAGTAGATGGCTTCAAGTTGGACATAACAGGAAGACATGTTCAAATTATCCTGTTAAAAAATAATTTCATGATTTTTACTTTTTGTTACACAGCATGTTTTGTTTTATGGAATAAATTTGGTATAATTAATATTTGAGTAATTGTGATTTCTTAATATTGTCCAACTATAAATAATATTGAAACACATTTTGTGTCCGTTTTCAAATTTTATTTCTATACTAACATATAGTTAAACAAGAATTATACATAGTTCATACGAAAAACATATATATATGAAAGAACTTTTTAAACATAGAATTGTTCAATAAAACTCTTATTAGAATAGTTCATACATAGATCATAGATAGATCGCACAAAGTTCATACATATGGATCAAAAAATATATTATAGTTGTTATATTAAAACGATAATAAATCAAAAATGTGATATCATGTTCATACTAGTAGTAATCAGACTTCATACATATTTCATCCAGACAGTAATCAGACTTCATACATAATCAATAATTGAAGAAAGATTCATACAAAAAAGCCAACAAAATAGAAATGTAATGTCATGCCCATACAATTAGTAATCAGACTTCATACATACATCAATTTATATATCAATTAAAACATCATCCAAACACTGTAATATAAATAGACAACCAAATCAATTCATACACAAATCATGAAATGAAATTCTAAGGCACTTTCATACACAAATCATACAACAGTAATACATCAATGTATATATCAATTCATACAACATTAATACACAAGTCATACAAACTAATACATCAATCCACACAGAATTCATACGATATTAATACATATTACCAGTGTTTGAATGATGTTTGAATTGATATATAAATTGATGTGTGTATGAAATCTGATTACTAATTGTATGGGCATGACATTACTTTTTTAATTTGTAAGGTGTTTTTTGTATGAAGTCTGATTACTAATTGTATAGGCATGACATTACATTTTTAATTTGTTGACTTTTTTGTATGAAGTCTGATTACTAATTGTATGGGCATGACATTACATTTCTAATTTGTTGGCTTTTTTGTATAAATCTTTCTTGCATTATTGATTATGTATGAAGTCTGAACACTGTCTGGATGAAATATGTATGAAGTCTGATTACTACTAGTATGAACATGATATCACATTTTTTATTTATTATCGTTTTAGTATGACAACTATCATATATTTTTTGATCCATATGTATGAACTTTGTACGAACTATGTATGATCTATGTATGAACTATTTTAACAAGAGTTTTACTGTACAATTATATGTTAAAAAGTTGTTCCATATATATGTTTTTTGTATGAAATTTGTACGATTCTTGTTTAACTATATATTAGTATAGGAATAAAATTTGAAAACGGACACAAAATGTGTTTCAGTATTATTTCTAGTTGATAATATTAAGAAATCACAACTACTCAAATATTAATTATACAAATTCATTCCATAAAACAAAACATGTTGTGTAACAAAAAGTAAAAATCATGAAATCATTTTTTAACAGGATAATTTGAACATGTCTTCCTGTTATGTCCAACTTGACGACATTTACTACAAGTAACCTTTGACCTTTTGAATTTCACATCAGCAAATTCCTTCCAACGTTCAACATGTAATTTTTTAACTGATCTACTTGGATCGGGTGCCATCAATTTAGGCTTTGAAATATAATTGGGTATATCACACATACTCTCGCAGGGGATAGGTTCAACAGGGATGACATATGCACCTCTGAAATTCTTCAGGCTATAAAAGACAGAATAGAAATATGTTTCATGCAGTTTCTTGTATCTAAGAACTGCAATTACATGATCACATGGTATTTCATAATGGTGAAATCTCCCGCAACTACACACCTTGTATTTAAATTTACTATGTACTTCTTTGGTCCTTCAACAAGAACATATATATCTGTCGATGGTATTACTTAACATGGAAAATTAATGCTCATTAAAAACAATTCCAAAAAAATATGCCATTAAAAAATAAAATAAAAATATTTAATATCAAAATAGTACACCTTTCATACTATAAATGTCAAAAAAAACTACAAACATTGCTTTACAAATCAGAAACAGACAAAGAAACTAGCATTTCATATTTCGACCAATATACTATTTTTTCACCAATAATTTCATTAATATTACACATATCCACAAATAACAAAAAAATTACTAAACAAAAAAACAAATATAGCTTTCATCATCACAAAAAAATTTACTAAACAAAAAAAATACAGTTTTCATACAGAATTATATCAACATTTACCTTCATATACCAAACAGAAACATATATTCTAATTTCAACAAAAAAATAAACTTCATACATAATTAATACAAGTTTCATATAAGGTTCATACACGAATAATACAACTTTCATACTTCAACTATCCACATAATTATAAATATTTTTGACTAGTAACTAAATATAATGTACCATCAAACTCATTTTTTATATTTTGTTCATAAGTCAAGTATTACGCGAATCTTCAATTTTATTAAAACTCAAACACATATACATTTACAGCCGGATGGGAGATCCATAAGATCATTTGGCGAGGTTCAGCCCTCAGCGTGGGGATCTTTCTGGAAATCAAAACTGGTTTTGTTGAGGAACGAAGTAGCCCGTCGCTTACCCGCATTTCTCTTGGTATACCCACCTGTGTGCCTTCTAATTCCGTGAAGTCCTTGGAGCATGTGCGATTTATTATTTTTCAGGTACGGTATATATACCAAAACACTGTTTCATCCCAAAAAAACAAGCTATAATCTATAAAATAATCAAAAAAAATCGACATAATGTTCTCCATGTTAAAACCCAACAAATCATAATCAAAATCAACAAATCATAATTAAAACCAACCTAATGAATTCCACATTTCACCATTTTAATTAATATCGACACAATGTTCTCCATCATAGCAAATCAATTTTTTTCCAACGTCAAAATTTCTTCAATTACTAAAAAAAACGAACTGATATCTGCTGCAAATCTGAAAGAATAGTGAAAATTGGAGAAAAAAATAGCTTGTACGTTGATATCAATTTGTTAGAGCTTTTTAAAGAATTAAATCAAAATTTATTCTCATTTAAACTAATTTGAGAGATTTAAGGCAACTAACTAATCTGAATATTAGTATGAAGTCTGATTACTAATTGTATGGGCATGACATTACATTTCTATTTTGTTGGCTTTTTTGTATGAATCTTTCTTCAATTATTGATTATGTATGAAGTCTGATTACTGTCTGGATGAAATATGTATGAAGTCTGATTACTACTAGTATGAACATGATATCACATTTTTTATTTATTATCGTTTTAATATAACAACTATCATATATTTTTTGAGCCATATGTATGAACTTTGTGCGAACTATCTATGATCTATGTATGAACTATTCTAATAAGAGTTTTATTGAACAATTATATGTTTAAAAAGTTGTTTCATATATATGTTTTTCGTATGAACTATGTATGATTCTTGTTTAACTATATATTAGTATAGAAATAAAATTTGAAAACGGACACAAAATGTGTTTCAATATTATTTATAGTTGGACAATATTAAGAAATCACAATTACTCAAATATTAATTATACCAAATTTATTCCATAAAACAAAACATGTTGTGTAACAAAATGTAAAAATCATGAAATTATTTTTTAACATGATAATTTGAACATGTCTTCCTATTATGTCGAACTTGAAGCCATCTACTACAAGTAACCTTTGACCTTTTGAATTTCACATCAGCAAACTCCTTCCAACATTCAACATGTGATTTTCTAACTGATTTTACTTGGATCGGATGCCATCAAAATATAACTGGTATATCCCACGTACTCTCGCAGGCGATAGATTCAACAGGGATGACATATGCATCTCTGAAATTATTCAGGCTATAAAAGGTAGAACATAAATATGCTTCATGCAAGTATTCTGTATCTAAGAACTGCAATTACATGAATGGTGAAATCTCCCACAATTACACACCTTGTATTTAAATTTACTATGTACTTCTTTTGTCCTTCAACAACAGCATACATATCAAACGTCGTGATATCACCTAACATGGAAAATCAATGCTCATTAAAAACAGTTCCAAAAAAATATTCCATTAAAAAATAAAATAAAAATCTTTAATATCAAAGTAATACACATTTCATATTATAAATGTCAAAATAAATAATACAAACATTGCTTTACAAATAAAAAAAAAGACAAACAAACTAGCATTTCATATTGCATACCATATTAATATGCAATTCAGACAACTAACATCATGTTGACCAATTTTATACGATTTTTTCACCAACAATTTCATTAATATTACACATATCCACAAATAACAAAAAAAATTACCAAACGAAAAAATAAATATCATACAATCTTATAACACACTTAATACAATGAATTAACAGAGATTACTAAAAACAAATCAGAAAACTATAACAAATACCAACATGACGAATCCCATCTGCCACCATGTTTAATTAATATTGATAAGTTATTGTCCATCAAAATAAATCACAATTTTTCACATGAAAAAAACTCAATAAAAAAAAGGAGTAAAAATTCTGCAAACAGGATAGTGAAAAATGTGATAAAGAGAAAAAAAGTAAAAAAAATCATGTTTTAATTTGATTTAAATTAGATTGAGCATTTTAAGGAAACTGAATAATTTAAATCTTTTTTGAATTCCTTAATATGTGCTAATTTGTTAATTATCCATTATTAATTAAATTTAATTCAAATGCCACAATTGGTGCTACTTACCAATTAATACATAAACGTGTTTTACCTTTTATTTTATTTAAAAATAATATAAAATTTAAATTTAAAAATAAAAATAAATATTTAAACTAATTAATTTCTATTTAAATAATTACTTATAGTTTATTTTTAATTAAATATATTTTAATTGATATGCTATAACTCGATAATAATCTGCTATAAGTTATTTATTTTTAAAAAGTATGTTTATAACTCGATATATATGGCCTTAAATGTGTATGAGGTGTTATTTTTATATTTCTAAATTATCTAGTTTTCGATGAGTCAAACTTTAAAAGTAGCTAAATTTGCAAAAGTGCCTATACCTTAAATAGATTCCTCAAACTGGTTATTTTTGCAATTTTCAGTTTCTTCAAATCCCTTGAACTTTGGAGCTCTTGTACATTCCTGTGAGCGATGAGGAAAGTTCCAGCAGTGTTACGGCAAGCTCGTAAAGCTATTGCAGATTTGGATTTGCTCAAAGTTTTGCAATCTAAATTAATCATGAAGCTTCAGTTAAACAGTTTCAGGTAAAATTCTTTTTTGCTCAAAAATCTCATTTTTTTTCTTTGTATTTTGGCTCCATTTGATGGAGATTATCTTTACATTGTTTCTTTGAAACCCAATTTTATGTTTTTGTGAAGCTTATGCAAAAAGGGTTAGTAGGTATTTTTAATTTGATCTTGTGTTCTTTGAATCTTAGTACATTTTCTATGTCAGGCGTTTGAGTGGAGATTCCAATTTTTTTTTTTGCTTTTTTTGGATCTATGGAGTTGGAGTTGAAAATGAAATTGTATTTGGTTATACTTTCTGCAGTAAATAAGAAAATATTTGAAATAATGTTTATGTGAAGTACAAAAACAGTTATTCACTGTTCATATGTGTATGTTATTGTAAATAATACTACTTCTTCATTAACTGCTCTTTGCTAATCATATGAAATTTCAGCTAGCTCTTTTTGTTTTCCTTTATCTTTTTTCATTTTGAATTAATTTCCATGTCCAGATTTGACCAAAATGTATGTGTTTTGTGGTTTGTTCTGATTTAGAGTTGTCATGTGAACAACTAAGCATGTTTACTAGCGGAATACATGATTTCTACAGTTGTTTTTGAATTTCAAGAAAAAAAGAGACTGGATGTAGAGTTCTCGTATGTGATATGCCCATACTTTAGATCTCTCAACTTAGTTCCATCTTAAAGTTGTTTACCTAATTCCGATTGTTTTGACCCCAGCCAGTTTGAAATTGATGTAATTGTTGATGTTGTTGAATTCAACTATTTAGACAATGTGAACCTTCCTTGCACTAACTACAAATTATTCCGTTGTATCATAGTGTAATAGCTTCAGTCTTTGTTAATCAAGAATAACTGCCAAAAATGTTGGGTAGGAGAAGAGGACCACTCTCTATGGTCCCCGAAGGAAAAATGTATCAGCATCTCATTGACAAGTATCTAGAATCCCTCTTCAACTATCACATGTCCAGAAAGTTGACCGTTCCTTTTCCCGGGTTGTTTAGTTTGATTTGTCTCCTAATGAAGGCTTTTTTAAATTCGTAAGTTGGCCAGAAAGCACCTAGCTAGTGTTTTAGTCTCTGTAAGGACTTGAACCTGAGACATTCTCAACCCACTTCATTGCCACACCCTTGGGTGCCATCAAGATATTCTAATTATGATGAATCCTCTGAGATTGTATTTCTTAACGAAATAAAGGGTTCATATATTCAATAGTTGATCGGTTGAAACTGATATTTTTATGTGATCAGTTTACCCAAATGGTAATGTTTTATCTTATCCTTTTTCATACTCTTAGGGGTTTAAAGTGTATTAAAACAATAATGTATGCATTAGCCTTGTGGATTACTAGTACCTTGTTTGATATACACTCTACTATGCATTGATGTGTGTATTGCTATTACCATGGATTTCTAGGTATTAGCAATGCAATGCTTTTAATACATGCATTAAACTCAATTAAAGACCCAATTGCCCCTTAATACCTTTTTTATATCTTTTCCACCATAATAGTGAAGGGAATCTTTTTAAATAATTTTATAATGCAATGGATTCTATTTTTAATGCACCAAACGAAACAATGTATAAAAATAATCTATGTAAAATAATGCAAGTATAACTAATACACTCTATTTTGCATTATATTAATACACTCTACCAAACGACCCCTAGCGTTAGTTTGATGCAGCAGTTTAACATACTCTTTATCATAATTAATGAAGTAACTCATTATAATATCCCTTTGTTAGACGGGTAAAAACAACTTGTTAGTAATAAGTAGGCATCAAGATGCTATCAAATTAAAGCAAGTGTAACGGAGAGAAAAATAATAGCTATCTGAAGGGAAGTAAACCACTAGGAAACCGAAGCCAATATCATAGAGATGGCTCACTTAAGTATTCCTCAAAGTCATCTAGAGTATGACAGAGGTGTAAATATAAAAAGTTTACAAAAAAAAAACAAATATGAATTCAATTTGGGGCAGAAATGTTTGTGTTCATGATGGTTGCACTCCACCAGACGTCTCATACAAAATTTAATTAATTTGTTTCTATGTTGTCTTTTTCACTTTCAAAGACAAATTAGTTCTGTCTATTGAAGTCGAAATCTTGAAATCATTTAATTATAATCGCATCCACCTTGATATGAGTAACTTACTGCAATTAATAGTTTGAAATCTGAGCACTTCTTAAGTTTTGCTTTCTTTTTCTGATTTTAACAGAATGATGAAAGTAGTAGCTTTGGCAATTTTGTTGTAGACTGGTATTCACCACAATCCCAAGAGCGAGTCAGAGGAGGAAGTTGTTGTTTCTGCTTTTTTGGGTGCCGAGGGCTTTAATGATAATGCCAAATTTCCCAGGGACGCTTTCATGAAAGTAGGTGTGAAGAAGCCTGGCTTGAGATTCTTGCTACAGTTTGATTGTGTGGTAACTGCTCAAGTTGGTGACGGTTGTGACGTTGAAATTCAAAACATGAACTACATTCCATCACTAGACCTTGATTCTTCAGCCCAAAAAGGTCCCTGTATCAGGTACTTTCACCTTCGGTAGAAGCACTTTAGAACAACTTTCGCTTTTGGGGAGTGAGAGCTCAGCATTTGGACTCATAGGCTTAGAAGTAGTTTCAGTCTCAATGCATTGATTAGTTGTCTGGTTTTGGTATATGGAAAAATAATTCCACATAATGATATTATTTTATGTGAGATAACGACAAAAATAACAACGTGCCCTAGTGTAACCCCACAAATGGGGACTTGGAAGGGTGGTGTGTATGCAGTCGTACCCCTACCTTTAAATAAGAATACATAAATCATCAATGTAAGAGTGTTTATAAATAAGACTACCCTTAAAATAGTCTATTTCTACATAACAATTCATGTGTTATTCTTTAAATGAACTGGGTGTTGTTTGTTGGAAACCATATACTTTTATAGGTTCTCTACTTCTTTGAATACTTCTTGTATACAAGCATTTTTGTGTACAATCTCTTTAATAAAATTGTTACTTACTTTATATATATAAAAGAAGTATTTATTCCTTATCATGTAACAAACATTGTTTATTGTTCCCAATATAACAATTATATATTATTATTCTCCGCACAGCTATCACCACATTATAATCCTTGCATATTTCGTAAGGACTTAAGGTCGTTCGATACGTCTAAATTTTAAGAACTTCTAGATTTGTCACCATCAACTTTGTATACAGGATCGCTGAAATAACAAGTTTTTCTATCAAATGCTTTGCCAACTTGTTTTATTCTAAGCTCAAATAAGTATGTAAAAAATTGCTAGAGCATTCTTGCATTTGTAAACTGTTCTCATATATGGTATTCAATCGTCTAATCCTGTCAGCTAGGGAAACGGGATATTCATTTTTTAGTTTATTTATATATATTGTTGTTGCCTTCTATTCTAGCTTCGAATTGGATTATAAATTTGTGCCTCTAGTTTGAGTTGTTTGCGTCCTTTTATTGGTCCACCTTTAGTATCCCAAGTCATGAAAGGTCAGCCCTCTGAGTTCTTTATAAAAAGCTTAAAATCGCATTCTTAGGAGGTGGAAAAAAAGCTGCTAAACTTCACGGCTACAAGCTTTGTATAGTATCAACTTGCTCGAGTCGAAGAAGCTAGTTTAATCCCCCTATTTTTACATTCTTGCAAACACAGTGCTTTCCTTTTGCTCTTATTGCCTTATTTTAAGCAATTTTTTCATCTGTTTCTCCGGATGGTTTTGATGTTTGTGCGTACATATTGTTTCTTAAATTAAACGATTCTTCTTGGTTTATTTTATTACAATCTCAAGGGTCGCCAGTTCCATTTTCTTCAAGAATGACCATTTCGGTTTCTTGCATCAGATCTCTCTTCAAATATGTATGAATTATGAGTTTCTTTTGTTTTTTCAGTTTTTTCAGTTCATCAGATGAGAGACTTCGAGATGAGCTCCACAAATATCTAGAATCAAGAGGAGTCGATAAAAGTTTCGCGGATTCACTCTTACTACACTTACACAAGAAGGAGCAAGGTCAATGCGTCGAGTGGTTGCACAAATTGCAAGGTCTTGTAATACCAAGTGAATGACACGGACAACGCCCTATGCAGGATACTAGTTGACTTGATTCGAGTTCATGACATTAAGACACTGATTGCTGGAGGGGGAGAAACATCTGTTGGTTTACTTGCAACTTTTGTTGATTTCTGTATGTTTTATTTATACGTAAACCCCTTCTCGTTTTACTGAAATAGAGATCTGATTTAAACAGTCAGGTGAAACTTTTGCATGATAGAATTGTGTCAAAAAAATGGTTCAAGAATTGTAAGTTGAGTGAACACTCATTATTTTGTTGAAAGAGTAATTAGGGGAGCACATGATGTTTTGAGATTACTTCTTTTACAAATTTTATCATCTAGTGATGTTACTTAATAGTACGCCTCAATCCTAAATAAGTTGGGTAGGCTACGTGGATTCTTAGCTTCTCATTTTAAGTTTTTATATATCATTATAATACTAAATGTGGATTCTTAGCTTCTCATTTTAAGTTTATATATATCATTATAACACTAAATAAAAATAAAGTTGTTAATTTCATTTTACATGTCTGTTTTGCATATACTTAGATATTTTCTAGTTAGAATTGCTCATTTTGGAAATTAAATTTTAGCTTATAATTACAAGTCAAATTTCTCTATGATAGTCATATGCTATAACAAACATAATTTATAACTGAACTTTTATGTTATATTATTACTATATGGTTTTTATATCAGCGTTTTGCTATAGCCATCAGAAAATATCAGAACAAACAACTTTGTTGAAATAAAATTTGATTGTAGTTTCAAAACAATTTGTATCAAGTATAGTTACTCGTACATTGTTTATAGACATAATACATAAATATGACCCTTAACTTGACGTCAGTTGATAATTATAATCTTTAATTTTAGATGTGCACAACTATGCACTTAAACTTGTAGAGATAAGTGTCAAGAACACACTTAAATTATACCTTCTTTTTGAGTTTCATACTTAAACTATTGAAAGTTTGAATTTCATATCTAAACTATCACTTTTTAGTTTAAGAAACACACCTCTCTTTTATCCCACTCTCATCATTGTATGTGTAATACACTCTCTCTCTTTTATTTTAAAGAATTTCCACATCACACTCCACATGGACAAAATATTCAACCTTGACAAAAAAATAAATAAATTATTAGTATTAGTTAAAGTTATAAATTTAAAAACTATTATAAAAAAATAATATTTTTTTTATAAAATAAAATGTAAAATATTTTTCTTACGCCAAACCATTTTTTAAAGTCTTTAATTTTGTTTAAATTTCTTTTATAAAAATATTTCATTTTTTACTTCATCTCCTCCCCCTCATCAAATACTAATTAGATATTATCTTATTTTCTTAAAAATATAATTCTACTCATCCCACTTAACCCTCCGCTTTCAATTTTTTCAGTGTTTAAATATACATATCAAAAATATTTTTTACTTGCCGCCACAAGACTTTTTATATTTTTTAGTTGTTTATTTATATTCGGTATACTAGTAGATTTTTTTTTCTAAAAATATATGTATGTGTATATCTAACACAAAATAAGAAAAACGTAAAAAGAAAATAAAAAATTAGGAGCGGAAAATTATATAGAATGGGGTAGATTTTTTAAAATAAAATAATATCAATTTCTATCGGGGGAGGGGGGTGGGCAGGGGAAGCGGGGAGGATGAAATATGAAATTTTAAAAATATTTTATAAATGACTTTTTTTATATAAAAAGGATGGAGTTGTCGCGGGTAGAGCCGTCAAAATGGGCTTGACCCGCGAGGCCGGCCCAACCCAACCCTTGAATTAAGTGGGGTTGGGCAAAAAATTTTTTGGCTCACTTAGGAACGAGACTTTTTAGCCCAACCTCACTTGGCGCCGCTAGCCTCATAGGCCCAACCCGCTAGCCTCAGAGGCCAGCCGGTGGGCTTTGAATATTTAAAAATATTATATATATACATATATATTTAGTAGTGTTTTATTTGTAAATGTTTTATCAATAAATATGTAAAAAAACATATAAAAATCAAGTCTTTTAAACTAACTTGTTTTATGTGGGAGGAATGATTGAATGATCAACATTTTTCTGCTAAATCTTACGTTGACTATTATGTATTTTGGTAAGCATTCACCGAAGTGTGATATTCATAAAGGTACTTCTATAAGTATTCGCTAAAGTGTGTTATTCATAAATGAAAATTTGTATATATTGATGTCTGGTTCATAGACGTCAACATTCGATTCTTTTAGATACTCCTTCTAAAAGAATAATATTATTATTTTTTGGTTGAAGGGTCAACCCGTGACACGCTGAGGACTAGGTTGGGTAGTTATTTTATTGGCTCTTTGTAACGACCTGTTTAGTCGTTTTGAGCAGCAGATTTTATTTCTGGAAAAACTGGCTGAGACGACGGTCACCACGACGGACCGTCATGGGCACGACGGACCGTCGAGGGTGTCTCATCCCAGAACACTTAGATTTCTGAAATTTGTGTTCTAAAATCGACTCTCTGTAATCTGTGACGGACCTGCAGGACGGACCGTCACAGCTACGACGAACCGTCATGAGTCACCGTTTCAAAACACTTTAACTTTTGAGAATTTGGTACAGGGAACGATTCTCTGAACATCGTGACGGAAGTGCAGGACGGACCGTCACAGGCGTGAAGGACCGTCACAGTCTACTTAGTGAAAAAATGGAGTTCTAAGATGCTGCGACGACCTGCGTGACGGACCGTCGGAGGAACGACGGGCCGTCACAGGTTGCGTAAATCCCAGTCGGAGTCGGATTTCTTTACACGTTTTAAGGGACGTTTTGGACTATTCTTTCCTTAATTATAAAGTTAGAGGGTTTATATTAATAACTCAAATTCTTGGGGGATAAAAGAGGTAACTTTGAGTTAATTAGTGGGGTATTATCGTCATCTTTTATACTTAATTATATACTAATTAGGGTAAAAGAAAGAGGGTTGGAATAAGAAAAAGAGAAAGAACAAAGATGGAGAGAGAGGAATCGATCGAAAAGGAAAAGCACAGAGCTTGGGTATTTGCTTGTTGAATTCAATTCTTCGGTGGAGGTAGGTTATGGTTTTCATGTTATTCGTAGTAGACTCTTAATAGCGAATGATATGTATTGGTAGTATTGTAAACCTGTCTATATGCTTAATTGTATGCTTGCATGAATATGATTATGTGATTTTGATAAAACAAGCATGATGAAAACTATTGAATCCCAAATCTTGAAAGAAACTTTAATCTACGTTATTAATGATGATGCCTTGGTATAAAAGAATGCTTGATGAATTAAAGTAATGGGATTGATGATGCCTTGGTATAGAGAAGGCTTGATGAACGGATAGAATGAGATTAGTGGATCGGAGTGTCACGTTCCGACACATAGTATTAGTGGGACGGGTGTCACGAACCGACACGTTGAATTAGGGGATCGGAGTGTCACGTACCGACACATATAGGGGATCGGAGTGTCACGTACCGACACATATAGGGGATTGGAGTGTCACATACCGACACATATAGGGGATCGGAGTGTCACGTACCGACACATGTTAGGGGACGGGTGTCATGAACCGACACGTAGAATTAGGGGATTGTAGTGTCACGTACCAACACATATTAGGGGATCGGGTGTCACGAACCGACACGTAGAATTAGGGGATCGGAGTGTCACGTACCGACACATATTAGGGGATCGGGTGTCACGAACCGACACGTAGAATTAGGGGATCGGAGTGTCATGTACCGACACATAGTAGTAGGGGATCGGAGTGTCACGTACCGACACAAGAGGATGAAAGATAATGAATCTTGAAAGATGATAATATACTCAACATAATGAACTTAATTCCCAAATAAGTATGGTATTGAGGCTTGAGCCCTCATGGATGAACTTGATGGTACTTATTGATGATTATAGTACTTGTTGTTGCTACATGTTGAGTTTATAGTTGATTTATGATATTAACTGATATATACTGTTTTCTATTTTGAGTTGGCCGATGATATCTACTCAGTACCCGTGTTTTGTACTGACCCCTACTTTTATGTTTTCTTCTTTGTTATTTGTGGAGTGCAGCAAACGTGCCGTCGTCTTCAACTCAACAGTAAATCTAGCCAGTCTTCACTACATCGGAAATTCAGGGTGAGCTAACGCGTCTAGCTTGGACTGGATCTTCTTCTTCAAGTCTTGATGCCTTGAACTTCCGGCATGGACTAGCTTTTTATTTGTTTTGCTTTCTTAGATACTCTTAGATTAGTAATTTGATCATAGATGTTCTTGTGATGATGACTTCCAGATTTTGGGGATAATAATAATAGTTTTGAATTATTTTTATTAATGAGTTTAAGTCTCCCGCATTATTTTCTGTTGATATACATTGAAATGTTAAGGGTTAGATTGGTTGGTTCGCTCACATAGGAGGGTAAATGTGAGTGCCACTCGCGGCTCGGTTTTGGGTCGTGACAAACTTGGTATCAGAGCATTAGGTTCATTGGTCTCATCACACAAGAACGAGTCTAGTAGAGTCTTGAGGAACGGTAGGGGGACGCCTTTACTTTTCTTTGAGAGGCTATAAGACTTTAGGAAAATTCCATTCTTTCATTCTTTCTTTCGTGCTACTACTTGAGTCCAATTGGTATCTAGGTGATACAAATTGGTATCTGACCATCTTCACTCTATTTCGCAGATGGTTAGAACTAGAGCAACGACCGCCCCAGCAGCAACAACGGCAAGACAAGAAACGACTGAGCCAGCCACTGGGGCTGTAGCTCGAGGAGGATCAGTGGTAAGAGGCCGTGGAAGAGGCCGTGGGAGGACGTCCTCTAGAGGAAGAGGACGAGCACCTAGCCCATCTGATACTAGGGCGGTGACTCCTCCACCGACCGAGGAGGTGATAAGAGAGGGTGAGGAAGGGGAGAATGAACAAGTGCAAAATGAGGAATTGCCACCCCAACCTACCCTAGAGATGATCAATCAGGTTCTTGCTTATCTTAGCGGGTTATCTGATCAGGGTCAGGCACCTCCAGTGGTTTCTGCACCAACACCTCCGGTTTCAGAGATACGACATGCGGCTACTATGGCTCCCCGCATGGATGCCTCATTGGAAATAGGCACATTTCCACGTCTGACTACTAGGCCTATAATGACAAATGATCAGCATGAACTTTTCAGTAAGTTCTTGAAATTGAAACCTCCAGTCTTTAAGGGTGCAGAATCAGAGGATGCCTACGATTTTTTGGTTGATTGTCATGAGCTACTACACAAGATGGGTATAGTGGAGCGGTTCGGCGTTGAGTTCGTGAGTTATCAGCTTCAAGGGAACGCCAAAATGTGGTGGCGGTCACATGTTGAGTGTCAACCAATAGAGGCACCGCCTATGACTTGGGCATCATTCTCTAGCTTGTTTATGGAGAAGTATATCCCAAGGACTTTGAGGGATAGAAAAAGGGATGAGTTCTTGAGTCTAGAGCAAGGAAGGATGACGGTTAATGCATATGAGGCTAAATTCCGTGCATTATCCAGGTATGCCACCCAACTTTGTTTCAGTCCACAAGAGCGGATTTGCCGGTTTGTGAAGGGGTTGAGGTCAGAATTGCGGATTTCGGCCTTACAGGTAGCGGCTACGGCAAAATCCTTCCAAGAAGTGGTAGACTTCGTGATAGAGGTGGAAGGAGTGAAGCCAGATGACTTCACCACGACATCGACATCAAAAAGGTTTCGAAAAGGAGGTGAGTTTAATGGTTCTTACACTAGAGGACAGGGTTCCGGAGGTTACTCAGTTCGACCAATTCAGTCTTCATTACAGACTGTAGTTGGGGGTCCACCTCAGACCGGTCAACACTTCTCCGAGAGATCTATGCTTGACTCCAGAGAGTGTTATGGATGTGGGGAGATTGGACATATTAGGAGGAATTGTCCTAAACAGAGTTACAGACCCCCAATAGCTAGAGGTAGAGGTGGTCATGGTAGAGGCCGTTTTTCTGGAGGACGCGGTGGTCGAGGTAATGGTGGTCACCAAAACGGCAGAGGTGATGGGCAAACTGGAGCCACTACAACACAACATGGTAGGGGCAACGGACAGACAAGTAATGGGGCCCATTGTTACGCTTTCCCTGGGAGGTCTGAAGCGGAGACATCTGATGCTGTTATCACAGGTAATCTTTTGGTTTGTGATTGAATGGCTTATGTATTGTTTGATACCGGATCCATATTTTCTTATGTATTTTCCTCATTTGCTAATGGTCTAAAATTACATTGTGAATTACTTGACATGCCTATTCGTGTTTCTACTCCGGTGGGTGAGTCTGTGATAGTTGAAAAGGTATATAGGTCTTGTTTGGTAAATTTCGTGGGGAGCAACACTTATGTAGATTTGGTTATCTTAGAAATGGTTGACTTTGATGTAATTCTGGGTATGACTTGACTTTCTCCGAATTTTGCGATCTTGGATTGTAATGCTAAGACTCTGACGTTAGCCAAACCTGGGACAGATCCGTTAGTGTGGGAGGGCGACTACACTTCCAATCCGGTTCGTATCGTGTCCTTTCTTTGTGCTAAGAAGATGGTTAGTAAGGGTTGTTTAGCTTTCTTGGCACATCTCAGGGATGACACTACCCAAGTACCTTCAATTGAGTCGGTTTCGGTAGTCCGTGAGTTTTTGGATGTGTTCCCTGCAGATCTTCCTGGTATGCCACCGGATAGGGATATCGACTTCTGTATTGATCTTGAACCGGGTACTCGCCCCATTTCTATAGCCCCTTATAGAATGGCTTCCGCGGAGTTAAGAGAGTTAAAGGCACAACTTCAAGAGTTGTTGAGCAAAGGCTTCATTAGACCAAGTGCATCTCCTTGGGGTGCTCCGGTGCTATTTGTGAAGAAGAAGGATGGGAGCTTTCGGATGTGCATAGACTACAGACAACTGAACAAGGTAACTATTAAGAACAAGTACCCCATTCCTCGCATTGATGACTTGTTCGATCAGGTACAAGGTGCTTGTGTCTTCTTTAAAATTGACTTGAGATCCGGCTATCACCAATTGAAAATACGAGCAACGGATTTGCCAAAGACTGCTTTTCGAACTAGGTATGGGCACTATGAATTTGTGGTAATGTCTTTTGGTCTTACGAATGCCCCTGCTGCTTTCATGAGCTTGATGAACGGGATTTTCAAGCCATATTTGGACCTCTTTGTGATCGTGTTTATTGATGATATACTGATATACTCCAAGAGTAAGAAGGAACATGAGGAGCATTTGAGAATGGTGTTAGAGTTGTTGAGGAAGAAAAAGCTTTATGCGAAATTCTCCAAGTGTGAGTTTTGGCTAGATTCAGTGTCCTTCTTGGGACACGTAGTTTCTAAGGATGGAGTGATGGTGGATCCATCCAAGATTGAGACAGTGAAGAATTGGGTAAGACCTACAAACGTGTCAGAAATAAGGAGTTTTGTGGGTTTAGCTAGCTACTACCGCCGATTTGTCAAGGGATTCTCCTCTATTGCTTCCCAATTAACGAACTTGACTAAGCAGAATGTTTCGTTCATGTGGTCGGATGAGTGTGAGGAAAGCTTCCTGAAGCTCAAGACCTTGTTGACTACCGCACCTATCCTTACCTTGCCAGTAGAGGGTAAGAACTTCATTGTTTATTGTGATGCATCCTATTCTGGTTTGGGTGCAGTGCTAATGCAAGAGAAGAGTGTGATTGCTTATGCTTCAAGACAATTAAAGGTGCATGAACGTAACTATCCGACCCATGATTTGGAATTGGCCGCGGTAGTATTTGCATTAAAGCAATGGAGGCACTACCTATACGGGGTTAAGTGTGAGGTCTATACGGATCATCGTAGCCTACAGTATGTCTTTACTCAGAAAGATTTGAACTTGAGACAGAGAAGATGGATGGAACTACTGAAGGACTACGACATCACTATTTTGTATCATCCGGGAAAAGCAAATGTTGTGGCGGATGCTTTAAGTAGAAAGGCCGGAAGCATGGGAAGTTTAGCTCATTTGCAGATTTCTAGACGCCCATTGGCTAGAGAGGTTCAGAATCTGGCTAATGACCTTATGAGGTTAGAAATAAATGAGAAGGGAGGATTGTTAGCTTGTGTGGAGGCAAGATCTTCCTTCCTTGACAAGCTTAAGGGAAAGCAGTTTGACGATAATAAATTGATCCGGATCCGAGATAAAGTGTTGCAAGGAGAGGCAAAAGAAGCAACAATCGATGAGGAAGGTGTGTTGAGGATTAAGGGAAGGGTATGTGTACCCCGCATCGATGATTTGATCACTACTATTCTGACAGAGGCTCATAGTTCCGGATATTCTATACATCCTGGTGCAACCAAGATGTACCGTGACCTAAAACAACACTTTTGGTGGAGTGGAATGAAGCGCGACATTGTTGATTTTGTTGCCAAATGTCCAAATTGTCAACAAGTAAAGTATGAACACCAGAGGCCCGGAGGAACACTTCAGAGAATACCCATTCCTGAATGGAAGTGGGAGCGAATTGCAATGGACTTCGTGGTTGGTCTTCCAAAGACATTGGGTAAGTTTGATTCCATCTGGGTGATTGTTGATAGGTTAACTAAGTCTGCTCACTTCATTCCGGTCAAGGTGACCTACAATGCAGAGAAGTTAGCCAAAATCTACATCTCAGAAATCGTTCGACTGCATGGAGTTCCACTCTCCATTATATCAGATAGAGGTACGCAGTTTACTTCTAAGTTTTGGAGAACATTGCATGCTGAATTAGGTACTAGGTTAGACCTTAGTACTGCGTTTCACCCTCAGACTGATGGTCAGTCTGAGCGAACGATTCAAGTGTTGGAGGATATGCTTCGTGCATGCGTGATAGAGTTTGGTGGCCATTGGGATAGCTTCTTACCTTTGGCAGAGTTTTCATACAATAATAGCTATCACTCCAGTATTGATATGGCTCCATTTGAAGCATTGTATGGGAGGAGGTGTAGATCTCCTATTGGTTGGTTCGATGCATTTGAGGTTAGACCTTGGGGTACTGACCTCTTGAGGGATTCGTTAGATAAGGTGAAGTGCATTCAAGGAAAGATTCTAGCGGCGCAAAGTAGGCAAAAGGAGTATGCAGACCGAAAGGTTAGAGACTTGGAGTTCATGGAGGGTGAACAAGTCTTGTTGAAGGTTTCACCCATGAAAGGGGTGATGCGGTTTGGAAAAAGGGGTAAGCTAAGTCCAAGGTATATTGGACCATTTGAAGTGCTTAAGCGAATAGGGGAGGTGGCTTATGAATTAGCCTTGCCCCCAGGGTTGTCCGGAGTGCATCCGGTATTTCATGTGTCCATGTTGAAAAGATACCATGGAGATGGAAACTACATTATCCGTTGGGATTCAGTTTTGCTTGATGAGAATTTGACTTATGAGGAGGAATCGGTTGCTATATTAGATAGATAAGTTCGCAAGTTGAGGTCCAGAGAGATTGCATCCATCAAAGTTCAATGGAAGAATCGACCGGTTGAAGAGGCTACTTGGGAGAAGGAGGCAGATATGCAAGAAAAATACCCACATCTGTTTACAGATTCAGGTACTCCTTTTCGCCATTGTTTTTCTTCTTCTGATCGTTCTGGGACGAACGATGGGTAAATTGATATCTATTGTAACGACCTGTTTAGTCTTTTTGAGCAGCAGATTTTATTTCTGGAAAAACTGGCTGAGACGACGGTCACCACGACGGACCGTCATGGGCACGACGGACCGTCGAGGGTGTCTCGTCCCAGAACACTTAGAATTCTGAAATTTGTGTTCTAAAATCGACTCTCTGTAATCTGTGACGGACCTGCAGGACGGACCGTCACAGCTACGACGAACCGTCATGAGTCACCGTTTCAAAACACTTTAACTTTTGAGAATTTGGTATAGGGAACGATTCTCTGAACGTCGTGACGGAAGTGCAGGACGGACCGTCACAGGCGTGAAGGACCGTCACAGTCTACTTAGTGAAAAAATGGAGTTCTAAGATGCTGCGACGACCTGCGTGACGGACCGTCGGAGGCACGACGGGCCGTCACAGGTTGCGTAAATCCCAGTCGGAGTCGGATTTCTTTACACGTTTTAAGGGACGTTTTGGACTATTCTTTCCTTAATTATAAAGTTAGAGGGTTTATATTAATAACTCAATTTCTTGGGGGATAAAAGAGGTAACTTTGAGTTAATTAGTGGGGTATTATCGTCATCTTTTATACTTAATTATATACTAATTAGGGTAAAAGAAAGAGGGTTGGAATAAGAAAAAGAGAAAGAACAAAGATATAGAGAGAGAGGAATCGATCGAAGAGGAAAAGCACAGAGCTTGGGTATTTGCTTGTTGAATTCAATTCTTCGGTGGAGGTAGGTTATGGTTTTCATGCTATTCGTAGTAGACTCTTAATAGCGAATATATGTATTGGTAGTATTGTAAACCTGTCTATATGCTTAATTGTATGCTTGCATGAATATGATTATGTGATTTTGATAAAACAAGCATGATGAAAACTATTGAATCCCAAATCTTGAAAGAAACTTTAATCTACGTTATTAATGATGATGCCTTGGTATAAAAGAAGGCTTGATGAATTAAAGTAATGGGATTGATGATGCCTTGGTATAGAGAAGGCTTGATGAACGGATAGAATGAGATTAGTGGATCGGAGTGTCACGTTCCAAGACATAGTATTAGTGGGACTGGTGTCACGAACCGACACGTAGAATTAGGGGATCAAAGTGTCACGTACCGACACATATAGGGGATCGGAGTGTCACGTACCGACACATATAGGGGATCGGAGTGTCACGTACCGACACATATAGGGGATCGGAGTGTCACGTACCGACACATGTTAGGGGATCGGGTGTCACGAACCGACACGTAGAATTAATGGATCGGAGTGTCACGTACCGACACATAGTAGTAGGGGATCGGAGTGTCACGTACCGACACAAGAGGAAGAAAGATAATGAATCCTGAAAGATGATAATTTACTCAACATAATGAACGTAATCCCCAAAGGAGTATGGTATTGAGGCTTGAGTCCTCATGGATGAACTTGGTGGTAATTATTGATGATTTAATATTTGTTGTTGCTACATGTTGAGTATTGTAGTTGATTTACATTATTATTGATATATACTGTTTTCTATTTTGAGTTGGCCGATGATATCTACTCAGTACCCGTGTTTTGTACTGACCCCTACTTTTATGTTTTCTTCTTTGTTATTTGTGGAGTGCAGCAAACGTGCCGTCGTCTTCAACTCAACAGTAAATCTAGCCAGTCTTCACTACATCGGAAATTCAGGGTGAGCTAACGCGTCTAGCTTGGACTGGATCTTCTTCTTCAAGTCTTGATGCCTTGAACTTCCGGCATGGACTAGCTTTTTATTTGTTTTGCTTTCTTAGATACTCTTAGATTAGTAATTTGATCATAGATGTTCTTGTGATGATGACTTCCAGATTTTGGGGATAATAATAATAGTTTTGAATTGTTTTTATTAATGAGTTTAAGTCTCCCGCATTATTTTCTGTTGATATACATTGAAATGTTAAGGGTTAGATTGGTTGGTTCGCTCACATAGGAGGGTAAATGTGGGTGCCAGTCGCGGCTCGGTTTTGGGTCGTGACACTCTTTAACTAAAAGGGTCAACCCGTCTCGACCCATTTAATTTTTTATATGGATAGTAATCTTTAATTTTTAATGGATATTAATTTTTTATTATTTAATTTTCGAAAAAGGGCCTAAAATACCCTCGAAGTATTGAAAATGGTACACAATTACCCTCCATCCACCTATTGGCCCCCAAATACCCTTCACATCCACCTTTGGGTCCAAATTTACCCCTTCATTAACGGACCAAAATTAAAAATACGGAAAAGGGTCTAAAATACCCTCGAAGTATTGAAAATGGTACACAATTACCCTCCATCCACCTATTGGCCCCCAAATACCCTTCAAATCCACCTTTGGGTCCAAATTTACCCCTTCATGAACGGACTAAAATTAAAAATAATTAAATAATATTTTTTAATTACGTGGCACTCAATCATTGGTTGTAATCTAATATTTAAAATAATTTTAAACCCACCCATTTTAACTAAACCCGCCCCACTTGACCCAATTTTAAAAAATTAACTTATCTAATTAAAATATCCTAAAATCTTATTCCTACCATTTTCACAATTTCCATGACACCATTGTCTTCTTCTTCTTCTTCATGAAGAAAATGTCAGCTTCTTCTTCGATTTCTTTCCCCGAAGAACTTTAATCTCGTACACACACGTCGTTGATGTACTTCTATGGCTCTTCTTCTTCTAAACTTTTCCAAGAATAAGACGTGCACTTTCTTTCCCTTACAACAAATGTATTGTTTTTTTAAAAAGAAAAGTAATCATATAATGTTTTCACCAATTTTAGCAAAATATTCAGTCCCTTCTACACACGTGGGGAACATATAATTTTTTCAAGATTACAAAAAAAAAAGTTATAGACAGTCCATGTTATCATACGTCTAATTTTTGATCTGTTGGTCCACCAATTTCACTATTATTATTGATGTACTTCGATTGAACTTACATGTACGAGATTGAAGTTCTTCCGGGCAAGAAATCGAAGAAGAAGCTGAAATTTTCTTCATGAAGAAGAAGAAGAAGACAATGGAGTCATGGAACTTGTTAAAATGTGAGGAATAAGGTTTTAGGATATTTTAATTAGATGGGTTATTTTTTTAAATTGGGTCAAGTGGGGCGGGTTTAGTTAAAATGGGTGGGTTTAAAATTATTTTAAATATTAAATTACAATCAATGATTGAGTGCCACGTAATTAAAAAATATTATTTGATTATTTTTAATTTTGGTCCGTTCATGAAGGGGTAAATTTGGACCCAAAGGTAGATTTGAAGGGTATTTGGGGGCCAATAGGTGGATGGAGGGGAATTGTGTACCATTTTCAATACTTCGAGGGTATTTTAGGCCCTTTTCCGTATTTTTAATTTTGGTCCGTTAATGAAGGGGTAAATTTGGACCCAAAGGTGGATGTGAAGGGTATTTTGGGGCCAATAGGTGGATGGAGGGTAATTGTGTACCATTTTCAATACTTCGAGTGTATATTAGGCCCTTTTCCGTTTAATTTTTATCTAGATAAAATATTTTATTTATGTAGAATGTCATGTGTCAAAGTTTTTTCATGTAAAAGAGAGAGTACACTACACACACCACCGATGTGTGCTTTTCAAACAAAAAAGTGATAGTTTAGGTATGAAACTCAAAAAAAGTGAATAATTTCTATGTGTTTTTGACATTTATCTCTAAACTTGTATAAAATGAACAAATTGATATACTGGTCCTACATGACACCCTACATAGAAAATTTGTGTCCTTCGTGGCGTTCTACGTGTATCATGCCAAGTAGGACGCGCGTATCTACTTGTTCAATTTTATACACATTTATGTGTCTATTTGTACACATCAAAAGTTAAGAGTCATAAATTGTCAACTAACATCAAGTTAAAAGTTATATTTATATATTATGTCTTATTTGTATATTGTGTATGAGAAGCTATAATTATGATATAAGATGTGTTATGCGTGAGGAACACTTCTCTTTGTTTTTTTTTCCCTTTTGAAATTAAAACTTCCATAGCATGACCACATTCACATTTCACAATTCCATGTGTATCGTACGTATTAAAGTTTTATATTTCTAAAAGTCTCAATTTTTAGTCTTTGAATATGGAAAAATGTACCTAAATAGATTAAAGTCAAGTTTACATAAGGTGTCCATTACAAAATTTAAGTCTTCTTGACCTGATTTTTCTTTCTTCCTCCTCTTATTTTTTTAATAAAAATATTATTGGTCAATTATAAAAGACACTATTGATGTGTCTTTTTCTTATGGACATACTCATGTTGGTTAATTCCATGAAATTTCCATGAAAGAATAAGGAAAAAATGTTTTTTTTGGTCAAAAGTCAATGACGTAAGAGCATGAGATCACAAAACATATTTCTGATTCACCAATAGTTAAGAAGAAATTGATGAGGACATTAAACTGGTTTTTTTTTATAGTTATCGCGTATGGAAAAAGAGATAGAGTAATAATTAAAGTTGTCTTAAATTTTTAAAAGATACGCCTTAATTATGCAAGCGTCTTATTATCACATAAATAATTCTGAAGTGATATTATTGCATTATTTTTTTGTCTACATGGCATAGAGAATGTATGTACTCAAAAAAGCAGATATACTAAAATAACGAATATAATTTTATTTTTACAAAAAATTTACCAAGAAATATATTTTCTTGTTTTTCTTATTATTCTAACTTTCTTTTACTTATTATTTTGTCTTTTTCTTTCTGCCTTCGTCTGCTTCAAAAATACATTGTCATCTCTATCGAAATTTCTCACTTTCAATGTCACTTTTTACCACAACTTCACATTCCTTTTTTGCTACTATTAGAATGATTTTCAATTTAAAAATTATATTTTAAATATTTTATTAATATTTTGAATAATTTGATAAATTCATTAGACTTTAAGATGATTAGTAGGTATCATGTATTTTGTCTTGATCTAAATTTTAATCAAGCTTTTACAATTTTTGCAAAATTCATTGTTTATTTCAAAATCATCATTTCTAATTTTGAAGTTATTTGAAAATGAATCAAAGTAATTGATAATAGCTTCAAAATTTTGATTTTTCTTAGAAAAAAGTAATTAGTTATGTTATCAATAAGTCAATAAAGTCTAGAAAATAACATGATTTTTTTTTAAATCTCTAAAAGAAATGAATTTGACGAAAGAAGAAGAAAAAAAAAGAAATAAAACGAAGGAGGAACTTAACTTGACGTGGGGCTGGGGTGAGGTGAGAGTGAGAGGTGAAGAATAATAAAGAAATTGAGGAAGGGGTAGCTTGAAAGTCGGGTGGAAGATGAAATAAAATTTAAAATGAAATTAAAATTAAAGTAAGTCAATATTAAGAGAGAGAAATAAAGAAAAACTTAAAATTGTTACAAATCTACTATATTGTGTGGATTGTCCATTAGATTATCCAAGAATTATTTAAATTATGTATTAGTGCTTCCAATGTGACAAGAACATTTAGGAATAACTATGTATCTACTAATTTTTGATGACCTTGCAATCATATATCAACACTATAAATAGCGATATCACCTACAATTTGAAAGACATGCTTGAATAAAAAGAAACGTTCGCTCCTTAATCTACTCATCATGTCTTCTTTCTCTTTATGATTATATTGTTATGATCTTGATTTTATCACAAAAATTAAAAATATATTACATTTTAAATTAAATAAGTATATGTCACGTAATGATTGATGTTGATGACATCTGTCTTTTAAAATCTGAAATTGATAAAAAAAAATGATGCAATAATATAAATCGAAATTGTTTAGACGAATAATAAACAAATGTATAATTAATATGTCTTTTTAAAAATTCAGACTAACTTCATTCCTATCTTTTATCAATAATCTACTGATCTGATTAATTTATATTCATATTAAATATGTTTACTAATAGAAAACAACATAATATTTTTTTTAAAAATATTATCCACATTTAAAGAAGTAAATAAATGAGTAAATCACTATAAAGATTAAAGACAAGTGGCGTTCTTTTTATTTATTTATTTATTTTATATTCATCACATAGTATTTTCATTTCCCATTTCAATAAAACAGTGTCCCATTGACAAGATGTATTCGACATTTTTCATTTTCAAGTTTTATATATCGTTCGATAGCAAAAACATCTTGATAAAATTTGGAGTCTTAAGTTATACTTTATAGAGAGGTTTTATGTTTTTAATTGACATACATAAATTTAATTATTACAATATATTCAGTGCAATTCTACAAATAAGATCTGAAAAGTTAAAATATACACAAACATTATGAAGTAAGAATGTATATAATGTAAATTTTTTATGAAAAGTATATAATCTCTATAAAATTTAAATGATAAAAGTTGACCTCAAAACATAAAAGTTTATTCCGTAAGTTGATAGTGTAGCGTTGAATTTAGTAAGTTGATATAATGATACTAAATTAGTGTTGATTAGTTTTAATGCATGAAATTTGAAGAAGAAGCTAAATTTTTATCATTTTATAAACACAACAATAAATTTTAGACATTGTCAAAAGTTTGAGTATTTGAGAGACTTTAGAATATTTAATAATGAGAGAATAAAAATAGTGAAAATGAGAACTAAAAAAATAAATATAAAAATATTTTTTCAAAATAATCATATATTATAACCGAGACAACAAAATAGACAATTACATAAGAAAAGAAAAAATACTACAATTAATTAAACATTATTCCATATTTCTCAATTATTAGTTTATTACAATGATCTATGTATTGAATGAGATTACAAACTACCATATTTTCAACCCAAAAAATACATAAAATTTCTTTAATAATATATATACATCTTTAATCACTTTTAATATATTTATAATATATTTTTAATTTATATTACAAATTTATTATTTCATATAATGCACGTTTTGTTGATAGATAATATATTTTATCAAGTATTTTAATATGCTTATAATAAAATATGTCAACTTCTTACCAAACAAACATAAAATATTTTTTGAAACAATTATATTGCATACTTAATTCATTTTTAATACTTATTACAAATTTAACATAATATTGTTATAAATAATAATAAATAAAAACTATAATTAAAATTATTAATTATTTATTAAAAGACACATGTCCAAATAATTTTTTTCATTATTTTAGCAGTTTTATAATCAAACGACTATGCTCAATATTTCAATTAATTCAAATTCATATCAAATATATCGAGAACTCTCGTTGTCAAGAAGTTTCTCATTACCAAACTTCACTGTATCGTATTGGTCTAATAAATTTAGTTATAATTATCACCGAATATGTCCACTAAATGGAAAAATACACCATCACCAAACTATTTTCTTTTTTTAATAATTATTCGGTCTCGATCATCTCAATATACTATCGAATAATTAGATATTTTAAATTTTTTAGTTTACCGAAATTATCAAACAGGACATAAGCTTCATATACTAATATTTAAGTCTGTTTTACTAATTATATTTTTTGGTAGAACAGAAGGTTTGCCAAACCACCATTTAAATAAATTCAGTTTTTTCTTTTTCTTTTTTCTTATATATAATAGGAATAATAAATAGATGATTAACATAGATTTAAATTCGTCCTAATTTTAATATTTAATTGCATTTTTCTTTAATATTTTCATAGTAGTTTTTTTCTCTTGCATTTGCTTCAAATTTATTCTTAAAGAAATATTTTTGTGAGTCAGTGTCTATTCAAAACATCTTTCTCTATGCCACAAAGATAGAATAAGTTTTACGTATATTTAGTGTTTAAATAAAAAAAAATTATTGAAAGAGGTTCAAAATATAAAAAAATTAAACACGCAAAATTCTTTTTTAAGTGATCTTACATCTATTACATAAACATAAAAATATATTTATTACTTTCAAAAATATATAATGTAATTTTATAACAAAAGATTTAATATCCTAATTACGCTCTTATATATATATATATATATATTATCTAATTCCAAAATTCCATTTATGATATTATACTTTACTTGTTGTTATTCTGGTTGTTGTAAAATTAAATATAGTGAAAAACAAGTAATTTATCAATCAATTGACCTATGTTGAGCCACCAAATTTGTTGTTTGTTATATGTACATTCAAACATTGAAGTTGACTATTAGGTTGTATTTGGTCATCACGTTGAATTCTTTTTAGGTTAACGTAAAAATAAAGGATGTGTTTGGTATGATTGGAGAATATTATTTTTTTATTTATTGGTCGTAAGTTTCGAAAAATGTGTTTTTTCTTTTTTAAAAAATAGTTTCATAAAAAAAATGACTTTAATAATGGAAGGAGAATAAATTTACAGTAATCCCTACCATGCACTCATGAATCTAATGGAGTCAAAATTTAAACTTTATAAATTATAGGATTCGTAATAAGGTATTAGCAGTTGAATTTTTTAAATTTAATCTTTGTTCATATTAAGAAAAAATATCTAATACATATACATAATTTAAATAAAAATTATTGGGCTTGTAGTATTCATATAAGATTGAATAAAAATTATTGGGGTCGTTCGTATAATTACTTTTAAATTTGAATTTGGCCACTACATCATCCATTTTTATAGACGACACTTTTTCATAAAATTATTTTTTATTATTTCAAAATTATAAATTTTATACCTCTGATTAAAAAATAAAAAGATCTACATTATCTATTTTTCATCTTATAAAGTCAATAAACACTAAAGTAATGCGCATTAACCAATTAAATATTCTCCAAACAAAGGAAAAAAAAGATAATATGAAAACTTTCCAAAAAAGTATCAAGATCTCTTACCTTTTTAATATACATCCAAAAGTATCAGATTCTTAAATCTCAATTTATTTATTTTATTATTTTCTATTTTAATTTTAATATAAATATAAATAAATTTGACATAATCTAAGAGATTCTTCATGCTCCTTCTACTCCTACTTTCCAATAAAGTAGGTTGGGCATATATATCGGAAAATTGAAATATCGAATTGAATTGAATTTTTTTGATATTTCGATTTTGATTTTTTGGTATTTGATATACGTTTTTGTATTTTTCAATATTTTGGTTCGATTTTCGGTATGTAATTTTGTGTTATTCAGTATTTTGATTTACCGAAATATATTACATTATAATATATATTAATATTTATATTTTATTAATTATTAATTTTAAATAGTAAATATTATAATTTAAAATAAAAATTTGAAAAAGTAAAAGACACTTTTTGATGTAACTATTTTTAGTCCATTAAGCTGAAAATCAAATAAAATTTTTGTAAATTTTTAAATTTTAAAAATCCAACTAAGCAGGCCCATTAAAAAATCCGAAATAACAAAACCAAATCGAAATAATATAAATCAAACCAAAATAATAAAAATTGAATCGAACCAAATTATTTTGGTTCGATGTTCGATACATGTTGTACAAGAACCGACAACAAAAAAAAACACAAAATCAAACCGAATTACCGAATGCCCACCTATAATAAAGGAAAACAATTGTAAGGTATATATACATGGTCAATATTAATATTTATTTTATATTAATAAATTATTTTTTACTTGTTATAGACTTATATATAGTAGATAATTTGCCATATCTTATATATAAAAAAAAACTTAAATTATTCTTTCGTTGATATAATAATGTAATAAAAAGTTAACGAAAACGAAAAAAAAAAAATTAATTTTTTTTATATCATCCGAAGTTTATAAATACTCAATTTTGAAATCACTATTTAAATTTATCGTATATAAAAACCTTATAAATCTATCTACTTTGATGTTACTTGAGAAGTGAATTTATATATAATGCTCGTTAATTATTTTTTCAATCATATATTTAATTAAAAATAGTCATTAATATCAATTTTTTACTCTCACAAGGCAAACTACAAAATAATATCATAGAATTCCCCATATAATTCCTAAACTATCCCATAATGAATAATTCCTAAATTTTCCTCTTATAAAATTGTTACTAATTACAATACACATGTTAAAAATATAAATAATAAATATTTTACATTCAATATATAAAATATTATATTATTATTATTATTTATAAATAAATAAAGGCGCCATTTTTGAGCGTAGTCCTAACTTTTCCCCTTTATAGAAAAAGTCAAAAAATAGAGAGGTCAAACTAACAATTTAAACGCACAAAGGACCAATAGCACAAGTACTAAATTAACGCGTCTTCTAAAAAATATTTTTCGTAAACACAATAAAATAAATTAAATATTTTTTTATTTTAAAGTTGAATTAACTTAAATTTATATTAAAAAATTATATTTTAAAAATTTTTGAAATTCAAAATCAAGATATTTGATTAAGTAAATTGATAATTATTTCGTTTAATAAATCTCTATTTTATTATTATATTTTTATTTTGAAGTTAAACTAATTTAAATTTAAAAAATACTCTAACTCGAGAGCCCATATTTTTGATCAATCACATCTACTTATTACTTCGCTACAATCGATTAGATATATAAATAACCAAAAATAAAGAATTTAGTTTAATAATAAAACCCCTAAAAAATATTTTCCTTCTATTTCATAATTTCTCTCTCTGTTTACTGTGTATATATTTATATATATATCTATTTGATCTACAAATCTGCAGCGTAAAGGTTGTTTAATGGCGAATATATTGGAGCCAGAGGAATTCGATTTGCCGGGTAAAAACCCATCTGTCGAAGCTCAGAGAAGGTGGAGAGATGCGGTTTCGTTCGTTAGGAATCGACGGCGACGGTTCCGGTATGGTTCGAATCTGGAGAAACGGAAAGAGGCAAAAGAGCTCATGGAAAAAACTAGAGTATGTTATTGATTTTATATACTAATGTTTCTTCTTGTTCGTTGTTTTTTGTTTCCATGAAAATACGCCGGAAAATTAAAATGAATCGGAAAAAATCTATGTGTTTTCGTGAAAATATTGCTATAAATTTCGATTTTGAAATCTGTGGAAACAATGTTTAAAACCTCTGATATTTTTTTTTATCAGAAAAGAAAAACTAAGCCGGGAAATGAGTTCCGATCATCGATAACCGGAGAAATCAGTTTCTATTTACGCTTTAACTTCTGGTACATTATTTTGATATAGTTGTACGGAAATAATATTAGGTCATGCTTTATCAGTTTGGTACAATATGCTACAATACTTGTACATTTCATCGGAAAATATAGAGATATATTTTTTCCCGATGAATTAGCCGAAATGATTTCATTTTCATTTTCTGTGTTTTGAAACTTTCTTAGCTTGGGAAGTTAAATCTTACGTACTCTCGTAAATCAAAACTTGACAAATAAAATTGAAAATTTTAGCTAAACAAAGAATTATTTTGTCCATTCAATAATAATTATTTATTATATTATTTTGAAATAAATAATTATACCCTTAGTTCTTAATTCATCCTCATCGTTAATTATAATTATACCCTTATTACATTTTTCAATACATAACATTTATTATATTTAAAGATCACTATAATAAAATTATCATTTTATTTTATAAAGTGTGTAAAATTAATAATGAATAATTATTATTGGACGAAGTAACTTTTATTTGTCAAAAAGTTGGCTTTTTTCTAAAATATGAATAAGTTTGAGTGGGAATATATATGGGAAAGAACTAAAGATCATATGATATCCACCATTAGTTTGTGCTTTACCACTTTCTTATTATATTACTTATTTCTTTTTCCTCCAATGACATTTTCTTGTTTGACTTTTTAGATGTGATAAAAGATATAAAATAAAATTATTGGCTCTCTTTCTTTGTTGATTCTTTGATGGACCATTTCCCACTTGCACATTTGCTGTTAATATGGAGGACCATGTTTTTTTTTTTTTAAAATATAAATATAGACAAATAGTAGATCTTTCATGTGGTTAAATTTATGCTTAGCATATGGATATAAATTTATAGAAAAAATTATTTAATTCCTTATCTGTCTTTTACCAGATCTCCACCGTCCACATGAAATTATTTAATTCCTTTTCTGTCTTTTACCAGATCTCCACCGTCCACATGGTGTCTTATATTTTTTTTTAGTTCGTTTAAAAAATAATTAACTTTTTAGATGACGTGTATAAGATTTTAAAATTTACTTTTTCATTTTTTAAAATTAGATGTCCTATTGTAAAGAGCCAAATAGTACTCTGTTTCGTTTTTCGAAAGTCAAATAATTTAAGTTTGATAAAAAATTTACGAGTAGAATTTTCAAATTTTTTGAAATAAAATTTATTTATTTATAACTGGCAACAATTGACAAATAAAAATATTTAAACGATATATGAAAAATTTATGATAAAAAATAAATTTATTTAAATCTTAAAATCTGAAAAATACTACGTAAATTAAGACGGAAGAAGTTTTATTTTTGACATCCTGAAAATTACATTTATTAGGAAGTTACAAACAGTTACCATAGAACGTTAAAAACCATAATGCACTAGTTTATTATAGTTACTTTCTAAGTTATTCTGCTTTTCAAAAATATTATTGTATTTGAATTAAATCCTCCAAAAATACATTAGCTTTAAAGAATTCAACTATGTAGCATTTTTTAATAGTTCTGTAGATATATAAATGATGATACAACCATTAAAAACCACTAGGTCGGCAAGTCAAACATAATATTTATTTTCTATTGACAAAATGTTAACTGCTTTATTTATTATTAGGGACGTTATAAACATTTTCCTGTTTAACATCTTTTGCATTGAGTATTTAGAGGAGACTGAGGCCCTATCTAGTAAGTAGACTAGAGCCAAAATATGCGATCAAAAATTTATGATATTATAATATTTATGCCTACCTGTGTTGGCCACTGTTGAGGATAGCTTATTGGCAGTTTATGGGGACCATTTAGAAAATCTAAAGAATCACATTAGTTCAGTGATAAGATAAGTAAAGTTATTTCTTTTTTTTTTTTCTTAATATTTCTTTGCTGGCTCCTTTTTGGTTTTGTTTTAAGTATATGTCAGTTGCCACTTGCTAGAAGAATATGTTTTTGTGGAGAAGACTTTGTTTCATATTTACCTTGACTTTTTGCCTTCAGGGGTTCATGTTCTCTTTTTCCATTAAAGTGTGTGCTTTGATATTCCTTTAAAGTTGTTAAATTAGCTTGACAAATGCTCATTTCAGTTAGAACAGCATTTAACAACCAGAAGCGTCTGGTTTGAGCAGATCTTGTTGGGTATAGTTTTAGTTGGGGCTCTAATGCACGCTGACACCGGGTGGGAAAAGAAAAAAAAAGGAATTTAGCAAGCTTCCAAAGTGGTTAGCATTTAGGGAGTGTCACCTCCGAATGAGCTCTGCAACACATGATCTGAATTTAGTTGACGCTCCAATGTACACTCTAGACACCGAATGGGAAACCAAAAAAATAAAATTTGGCAAGCATCCAAAGTGGTCAGCATTTAAATCTCCATTCTGCATGTAGGAATGGTCCTAGGCTAATGTTAATTTGTGTTTCTAATACATTACAAAATTGAGATCTTTTAGGTGCCTTCATGATCATAGCACCAGTACAAAGTGGTCAGCAAATGAGTACAAAAGATATCTGTTTTTATGTGCACAAGCACATGCTTACTAATCACCTATGATGCTTAGACTCTTCAAAAATGCCAATAGGTGCGTGTCGGATTTGCCAAAAGTAGTGTATTTTTGGAGAATCCGAGATGATGCAACATCAAAAGTGAAGAGTCTGCGCAACTAAGCTAATTTCTATACTACAACTATATACTATAGGATTTAAAGAGCCTTTGGGTGAGGGATGGGTCAGTATAATGTATTTTATGTTGTGCCAAAAGAGGCAAAAGTCTAGCTACTGAACACTCATCAAGGAAATTTCCTTGAAACTTCCATTTGACATTGACATTTCTTCTAAGATCATAAGAAGCACTGTGTGGCAATGCAAAATGCCCTTTCCATATTACCAAACATCAATTTGCATGGAGAAAAAAAAAAAGCAGTCCATGTCTCATCTCTGGTAGACCTTTGTTTTTATGTGCATAGACACATACTTAAACTATATTATAATAAGCTTTCTCAAGGACTTAAAGAATCTTTGAATGAGGGTTGGGTTATCAATATTGAGATTTAAGAATTCAAAAAACAGTACGGAGTACCTGGTTGTTGATGTAATTCCAAACTCCATAATGGTGAAAGTATAACTAATAAACACGTCGTCAGCAGCGAAATTTCCATGAAACTTCCTTGTGACTGACATCTCTTCTAGCACACTTGGATAGTACTGAAGTACAGAAATAGACAGGTGATAACAACAAATAAATATCTTTTTGGTATTTGTCATCAAATACTAATCTGGCCTGGCCCCATATGCAGTTTTTTGTCTGTCCCACCTAGAACTATGTTGTTTGTGTTGCTTTATCTTTGGTTGCCACATGGAACATCAGTTCCCATTCCACTTCTCTTATTTATCTTATAAAAATTCTATCTTCTTGTATAAATAAATAATCTTGTTGCCTGTGACTTTAATTTGTACTCTTTGAAGTGTGCAATATTCCTTTGTCTGGACTATTTTACTTCACCATCTAATCACTTGATACCAAGGGAAGTCTTTGGCTTTATCTTCATTAATCGGTCAATGTAACAAAGCTTTTCAAGAACGAAAAGTAAGAGGAAAGTGAAAACCTTTTACAGGAAAAACCTTAAAAGAATGCTAAAATCATGAAAACAAAATCTTTTGTTTGAGTTAAATCTAAAATATAAGCAGCCAATCCTGGTGTGGACGTCGTCGAAACTAGAAATAGGTTATGATATCATGGACAGTCATGTTTAAAAAATACACAGTAGCTAACATGTAAACGTCTTAAGCTTTAAGGAAAATGCTCAATGAAGTACATGTTATATCTGTAAACTTTTATGCTTTTTTGTAAAAATATAACAAATCTTTGCATACAAAGCTACTACACTTTCTGCAACGTGATGAATCGAAAAACAGGGCATGCATCTTTACAAACAAGGGAAATCATATAATCATGCTCTTCATGGTAATGTTTAATCAACATAACACAGCTAAAAAAATATCTTTACTTGGAAAGAATTGAAAGAGAGAAGGAAAAAGATTTGTTCAAACTAGGTGGTGTGTCTCTATACTGCTGACTTTTCCCCATATGAGTTGCTCTTTTTTCTAAAAAAAATATAAGTTGCTGTTCAACTACTTCCATAGCTGATCAGATATTGTGTAGTGTAAAAAACGATGTCCTATGTATCAACTGCTTCCAACATAAGCAGCAATTTGAAACTAGATAATATTTCTCTTTCTCAAGTTTTCATGTGTAAAATAGTGGGTTCTAGCAGCCATGTAAAGCATGAAACATTGAGGTATAATAACTTTCCAAATTTGTCTCCAAGGCCAGTTAGAGGTCTGTGGTCATGTTCATTAGTTATTTTTTTTGTTACCGGTATGCAATGTTTTAGCTCAATCTCAAATATCTTGAATTTAAAAAGGGAGTTAGTTGAACGATCATTTGATTAATTCTAGAAAGTTAGAACCCGAATCATTTGCTTCTCAAATACTGTATTTGAGTCCCCTAACCAGAGTCGTCTTGTGACACTAAGATATTTTAGTCTTCTGCTTCTTTATTTGCTTTTGGTTATGTTGTCTCATCATGGAACTAGTATTATGGATTTTGTTAACCATAGTATGGAGGACTGTGTTGCCGACTATTATAACTTCTATTATCTTGTATACTGAGTCAAGCTACACTTTTTACCACATGCAATTTCCAGGAAAAAATTCGAGTTGGTTTCATGGCTTATATGGCAGCACTCAAGTTTATTGATGGTATAATTTGCTCAGACCTTGAGTTTTCCGTTTAACTTATTACAACATACTCGTCTGCCAACTTCTTTCTTCTTTTTCTCATTTAAATATATATATTTATATATTTTTTACAGCTGGTGATCACGGTAGGTCATCCGACCAGGTTAGTAATGATATAGGAGCTGAACTAGCAAAAGACTTGCCAGAAGAAGCTCGAGAAGCTGGTTTTGGAATCAACCCAGATAAACTTGCATCTATAGTTGGTTCCTATGATATAAAAACCTTAAAGAAACTTGGAGGTGTTGAAGGGCTTGCAGGTAAGTTGAGAGTCTCATCAAATGAAGGAGTCAAATCGAGTGATGTATCTGTCAGACAAAATATATATGGATCAAACAAATTTACTGAGAAACCGTTTAAAAGTTTTTGGACATTTGTGTGGGAGGCTCTGCATGATTTAACTCTCATCATATTGATAGTTTGTGCTGTTGTTTCTATTGGTGTGGGGCTTGCTACTGAAGGGTGGCCGAAAGGAACATATGATGGTTTAGGAATTCTACTCAGTATAGTATTGGTAGTCATGGTTACTGCAATTAGTGACTATAGACAGTCGTTGCAGTTCAGAGATTTGGACAAAGAGAAGAAAAAAATATCTATCCAGGTCACGAGAGATGGATCAAGGCAGAAGGTTTCCATTTATGACTTGGTAGTCGGTGATGTAGTTCACTTATCTATTGGAGATCTGGTTCCAGCTGATGGAATATTCATATCAGGATACAGCTTGCTAATTGATCAATCGAGCTTGTCTGGTGAGAGTGTACCAGTAAGCATATCTGAGAAAAGACCTTTTCTTCTATCGGGTACCAAAGTACAAGACGGTTCAGCTAAGATGCTAGTGACCACTGTTGGTATGAGAACTGAATGGGGTAAGCTGATGGAAACTCTTAGCGAGGGAGGAGAAGATGAAACTCCTCTGCAAGTCAAACTGAATGGTGTTGCCACTATTATTGGAAAGATAGGACTCGGATTTGCTGTGGTGACATTTCTTGTATTAATAGTAAGATTTCTGGTGAATAAAGCTACCCACCATGAAATCACACAATGGTCCTCCAGTGATGCATTAACTCTTCTAAATTACTTTGCCACTGCTGTAACTATAATCGTTGTTGCAGTTCCAGAAGGATTACCGCTGGCTGTCACATTAAGCCTTGCATTTGCGATGAAAAAGTTGATGGATAATAAAGCATTGGTGAGACATCTTTCTGCTTGTGAGACAATGGGTTCAGCTACTTGCATCTGCACCGATAAGACAGGAACACTAACAACAAACCATATGGTAGTAGATAAAATATGGATTTGCGAAAAGGCTAAAAAGGTAGAAATTGGCGGATCCGCAGATGCAATAACAGATTTATCAGAAAGTGCTCAAGACTTACTATTGCAGGCAATATTTCATAATACAGCAGCTGAGGTGGTTAAAGACAAGTATGGAAAGAAATCTGTTCTGGGTTCACCTACAGAATCTGCAATATTAGATTATGGATTACTTCTTGGTGATATTGATAATAAAAAAAAGGATTGTAAATTGCTGAAGGTTGAACCTTTCAATTCAGCAAAGAAAAGAATGTCAGTGCTTGTTTCTCTTCCTGATAGCAACACCCGTGCATTCTGCAAGGGTGCATCTGAGATAGTCTTAAAAATGTGTGACAGGTTTATTGATTGTAATGGTGAAATTGCTGATATGTCGGAAGAACAGGCTACAAATATCACGAATGTCATCAATGAGTTTGCTAGTGAAGCCTTGCGTACACTTTGCTTGGCTTTCAAGGACGTTGGAGATGGTTATAATATTCCTAATAGTGGCTATACATTGGTTGCAGTAGTTGGAATCAAAGATCCAGTTCGTCCTGGTGTTAAAGAGGCAGTTAAATCTTGTTTAGCTGCGGGAATTACTGTAAGGATGGTCACAGGGGACAATATCCACACGGCCAAAGCCATTGCTAAGGAATGTGGTATACTAACTGATGATGGTTTGGCCATTGAAGGCCCAGAATTCCGCAACAAAAGTCCTGATGAAATGAGGCAAATAATTCCTAGAATTCAGGTATGCATTTGATTGTTTTGTATCATCCATCTAGAGCCTTGTGACTCCAATACATTTTGCTGAAAATGTTTATATATTGAATGCAGGTTATGGCTCGATCATCCCCTACTGACAAGCACGTGCTGGTAAAGAATTTGAGAGGCATGTTTAAAGAAGTTGTTGCAGTTACTGGTGATGGCACAAATGATGCCCCTGCCTTGCATGAGTCAGATATTGGACTTGCTATGGGTATAGCAGGAACAGAGGTTTGTAAATTTGCTCCTGCTGTGAGTTGATATGACCTCATATGCCATTTTATTCTTGCAAGCTCCAATCGGCAGTTTTTTTCTTCAATTCTGATATATGGTCAAAAATTTCTTACTAATTGCAGTCTTCGTTATAGCTTATATCAAATATTTGTGATGCATCGTCGATGCCTGAAGTTGCCCGCGTGAACATTTCTTTTCATCTTTCTTTTCAATTACTCAAACATTTAATATATCATTCAGAAGACATTGACTTCCAACACATAAGTAAACCTCATTTTCCTGTTTTGATGAGTTTAATAGCATTTGCTAACTGTGTCCCTACATATTTTTGCATCTTCGTTTCTCTTTAAAAAGTTTTACATGTTTGTAGCAATAATATCCATTCAGCTCCAGCATGAGCTAATCTTCACTTTTTTTTTTTGTCAAAACGACATTGCAGGTTGCGAAAGAAAGTGCTGATATTGTAGTGCTAGATGACAACTTTAGCACAATTGTGAATGTGGCTAAATGGGGCCGTTCTGTATATATAAACATTCAAAAATTCGTGCAATTCCAGTTGACTGTCAATGTTGTGGCGTTGATGATCAATTTTATTTCTGCATGCGCCTCAGGTGTTTATTGCTTTGATTGAGTTTTTTTATTTTCTGCTACTGATCTCTTTAATCAACGAATCAACACTCACAGAAAGTGAGAGAGAGTTCATTAGTCGTGATAGCAATAGGAGTATTAGACTCTGACGAGACTTATCTTCTGCAACAACTTTCAGGATCTGCTCCTCTTACTGCCGTTCAGCTTCTTTGGGTCAACCTTATCATGGATACTTTAGGTGCACTCGCACTGGCCACTGAACCACCTCATGACGGACTAATGAGTAGGCCTCCTGTTGGAAGGGATGTAAGTTTCATTACAAAGACAATGTGGAGAAATATATTTGGGCACAGTATCTACCAGCTGGCTGTACTGTTAGCCTTCAACTTCGCGGGGAAGCAGATTTTGGGACTTGAAGGTTCAGATTCTACAATGGTTCTGAATACTTTCATTTTCAACACTTTTGTGTTTTGTCAGGTATGCCTTTTAAATTCAGTTTATTATCTTGACAGCTTTTGTTTTGTGCATCACACTATGTACCTATCGACTCTCACAGAGTCAAAGTCCTTTTTGGTTCATTCTTTGTACTCTGTACTATCACTAACCAGTTGGTGCTTTTGTTGGTGGTGGTTCCATGCAGGTTTTCAATGAAATAAACAGCCGTGACATGGAGAAGATAAACATTTTCCGTGGCATTTTTGGCAGCTGGATTTTCATAGGTGTCATGGTTGCTACAGTTGTTTTCCAAGTTATCATCGTTGAGTTCTTAGGCACTTTTGCCAGTACTACACCACTTAGCTGGCAACTATGGCTGCTCAGTGTCTCAATTGGCGCTGTAAGCTTGATCGTTGCTGTCATTTTGAAGTTGATCCCAGTCGAAAAGGAAACTCCTAAGCACCATGATGGTTATGATCTGCTCCCAGGTGGTCCAGAACTTGCGTAAGAGTGAGGTAATCAAATGCAATAGAGAATGTCTTGCTTGGAAAAAAGTTCATTTTCGATTACTACGAAGACTTTTTGAGGTAAGAAGGAATTAAAACAAATGGAGAGAAAATACAAAACGCAGACTAAAAACAGCTAATTTCACCATCTAACCACCAAGTTGCACTTGAAATTTCTTTGTCGATTCTCGTCTCTCTTTCTGAACAGGTGTTTGATGGAAAAGCTCTTTTTCTTTCTTTTTGGTTTGTGAAGAGAATATTCCTGATAAGACCAGATTTTGAAACTTTAGCTTTCGTTACTGAATGCTCTGCAAGTGTTTACAAGACGGAACAACTGATATCTGAGGAATGTCCAAACCTCATAATAACCTTTGGCTTACTGAGAGACTCGTGTTGGTTGATCTTTCGATATGTCATAGATTTACTGTTATATTTTTACAAACTTCTACTCTATTTGAACTTTTGTTTGCCTCGTTCATTGTTCATCTCCAAGCTTTCTCTAATACAATATTACTTTGTTATTCCACTTAATCTTCTTTTTCTTTCTTTTGGTTCAACTATCTGATTTTTTCCCTTCTTGAGGCTTGAATAACTTGAGATTCAATAAGGTTGGAATGCATTTCCCTTCGTTTACCTATAGATGTTCGTTTTTGTTGAACTTCATATTGCATGAAACTTCGTTTTTCAATATTTGGTACTATTGAAAAAAATTAATGTGGATTCATGCTAAATAGGCTCTTCTACAAAGGGTGTCTTACACTCCTTATTGAAATGTTATTCGTTATAATAACTCGAATCCGAGATCTCTTATGACTGAGATATCTCAATTGTCATCAAATCCTTGTAGAGTTTAAGACATGTTTATATATGTTGAAATTGCATGTTATCTTCACATCCACATATTTGTTTTCCCACCAAAAACCATTCCCAATTTCTTTTCTTTTTTGGGTTTACCACCTAGTGTTTCGAGCTTGCATATTTGAGCCTCAACTTAATTGGGATTGCGCTCTGCAGGCCCATTCAGAGGTGATGCTCTCAACACGATTTTCTCCGTATTCAGGGCTTGAACATGAAACCTCTGATTAAGAATAGAGCAGTCCCATCAATGTATCACAACTGTAGTTAACAAAATTGTTCTGATAAAACCTTCACAGGTTCGTACTATGCCACGTGCAAAATCTTGATATTTGAGTGGAGAAAGATAGAGATAGGGGTCCAATCTCCGCCGAGTTTCAGACTGTGCACCACTGGTTTTCGAGAATTTCTCAAAAAAACTTAGTTTTAGTTTCACATGTCAAGACATCATCATCAAAGTTTACTTCAATCATTCAAAGCACAAATGCAAGCCTAGAAATCTCGTCATAGATAGAAATTTTTTGAGTAAATGGAAATATAACATAGCACAAACGCAACAGGATGGCGAATAAGACATTAAATTACTTTTATAATATCAACATCAGAGTCAGATATAGATGCATACATCCTATCGTCTCGATGTAAAGAATACATACAAGTAATGAACGGGAACATTTCCCGGGCTGAACTACTAGAACTGAATAGTTTTTCTATATATTCATCGTCTAAAACAACGATTTTTATCAGCTGCCCCTTTTTTTCTATTTCCTCTCTGTATGTCTATGTGCTATCCGTTTTATCTTCAGTGTACAATATATGTCTCTTAACTTATAGAAAACAAAAGTATGGGGCTTCGTTGGAGAAGAAACAAAGGCCGAATCTCACAGCTCATTTGTGTCTTCTTTTGGCTTCTCCGTAAGCAACAACCCCCATCACAGTCAATGTATAGCCCGCAATTCCAGTAAAAGTTACAGGGTTTCGGAAAAGAAGTATCGATATAACAACAGCCACAGCACCTTTAGCGTTTCCTAGGACCTACAGAAGTAGACACAGTATGAGGATGTTTAGAACGAGTCAAAAACAATAGATATCGCGATATAATGTGAAATTGCATGAGTAATTTCTGAGAAACAACTAGCTTCTTGTGTTAGAACTATTTCAAAAAATTAATCTGGGTGACATAATATTAAAACTCAGTGTTTTATTGTATACGTAACAATATAAAAAAAATATCATCACTTATATATGAATGTTAGTAATAAAGTTCATCAAATAATTGTTGTCCGTCATACACATTTGTCATCTATGTTGGCTCGGACTCTTCAAAATTACGGACAGGTGTGTGCTGGATCCTCCAAAAGTAGTGTATTTTTGGAAGATCTGACACGGGCGCGACAATATTTTTGCAAATTCTGAGCAACATAGGTTTGTCATATACATTTATCATGCTACCATGTTCTCTTTCAAATTTTAAGCACAAAATAAACTTCAGTATGTGTCTGTTCAGCATTGAAAAACATTGTATCATTTTTATATTTTATTTTCCATAACCGTGGTATATTGGCCAACTTGCATGCACCTCGATAAATTCCATGGGATACATGTCACATTCCATTAGAAGGAGGTACTAGGTAACTCTATCCATCAAGGCTAGGACATATACAAAGATATCACCTAGTGCTTTTTTTGTTTCCATTGGGATTTGAACCGAGAATTCATGGTTCTCAATTCACCTCATTGACCACTAAGCCACACCCTAGAGTGCGAAAAATACATCGTATCATTTATGGGACGAACGAGGAGGAGAAGAAGTAGAGAGAAAAACCTGGAGTGTCAATGCACTGGTATGCTTTGTCACCAAAAAGTTCAACAAATTGGCTCCATATGCCATTGCAGAATTGACTAAAATAAGTAGGCCAAGGTATCTATGTTCCGTTGCAAGTGTTGCAGTGACAGCCATCACATTGGGCTCCATTATGATTGCCGCGGGCATTAAAACTAGAACAGCAATTGGTGACATGTAAAGCAGCAGGTTCATGGAGTTCAATTTTTCCCTGATAAGAGAAGGCAGGTTAGAAAGAGCTGTTAAAAAGTATCAGTAAAACAAATGAATGAGAAATAACTTTTGAAATCCCGAGGGCCAGTAGTGCATCGTTTGAAATTGGTGGATAATAGGTTCGGTCTTCTACCCTACTCCACTTAAATGTCAGGCTTATTTCTAAGACAGGGCTCTAACCTGTGACGTGCGCCTTACTTAATGAACATATACACACTGCACTCTTACCACAAGACCTACGTCCTAGAGGCTCTTCAATACCATCAAAATTGAAACAAAAAAATGTCAAAACTTGAAGAAGCAACCAACCCCAATCGGATTATTTAAATGTTGGATTATATTTCTAGTATTATCAACCAACCCCAACCGGAAACACAAAAGAAGGGGCAGTGCTGAAACAAGCAAATGACATATACGAGAAGAAAAAAGAACGCTACTCCTGTCATTCTATTCCAAAGAGAAAAATTGAAATATATGTTCAAAAAACCAAAATACTTACCCTTCAGAGGAAAGAAGAACACCTTGAAGAACAGACTTAAACGCACGTGCAGCAGTTGCACCTATACACATAATGAATCCATAAAGGTGGAAATTAGGTTCCCCCTGCCATCAATCGACTACTCGTCAGTACATCATTAATAAAATCTGAACATGTACTTAAGTTGCTTATAAGGAGGTATATTAAGTACTTTCCAGATTTTAAACTCATAAAAGCAGTTGAAAATTTTCTCTTTTTCCATCATAGGTAAACTTAGAAGATCAAATTGTGTACAACCGTTACAGTGATACGATATTTTACTTCTCCTCTAGTGGGCATATATTTAGACCACTAGCTGTTAAAACTATATTGCAGCTTCAGGAAGCTAACCTTTTTTTTTTTCAACTAAAGTTCCAGCGAAATGAATACATGACACATCTTTTATCTTATTAAGGGCATGACTCTTAGATAGAAAGGTTTGGAGGCCGAGGATAAGGGTAGCAGACTAGCAGGTAGCTGTCTGTTGTAGTACTTTCCCGAGGGATAGGCAGGGAGCTAACTTCCTTTTCTTAACTTCTAATTATTCCAAATGTTAAACAACTGTAGATATCTCAAGATACTAAAAATCACAGAAAATAAGATATAGATTTCTTTCTTCAGAAAAATTAAATCACAAGTCACAATTAGATCAAACAAAAGAAAGCACGTCCATGTCGGGTCCTTCAAAAGTAATGCGTTTTTGGAGGATCCAACACAAGCGCGACAACATTTTTGGGAGAGTCCGAGCAACATAGCCCGACAAAACAAACAAAAAAATTGAGAATTGATCCAAAACTAAAGATTGATTCTTTTTGAAGTAAAAGATTGGAATTTTCTATCATCTTTAATTAAAGGTCTCATGAGGACAAAAATCATGTTAAATACACAACACAAATCCGGATTAGTCAGAGCTCCCAAAAGCTAAATCACAACAACAGTAGCATGCCTAATAAAATCACACATGTGGGGTCTGGGGAGGGTAGAGTGTACCCACACCTTATCCTACTACCGGTAAAAAGGTTGTTTTCGAAAGATCCTGGCACAGGTAACACATATAAAAGGAGAAAAAACACACAAAAGTAATGAATTACATCACAAATTAACCTAAATACAAAGATTAACAATTGAATGAAAAGTAGTAAAACATACCCCGCTTGCAATGACAACACCAGCAACAACAGGAACAAGACAACCATAGGTAAGCCAAGCTTCCTTCTTCATGGTGATGATATAAGCAAACAATGCAGTGAAAAAGGGCGTGGTAGCACCCACAGCTTGATTGAATGAAACAGGTAAATACCTTAAAGAAATATTACCACCAACAACAGACCCACAAAACACAAGGCTAAGTGTAGAAATTCTCAAAAATTGAGATCTTGATTTAATCCTTTGAAAAGGTACAATCTTTAAGAAAACAATTGAAACATAGCTAAGAACAGCACAAGCAGACATATGACACATAGTAAGGAAGATTGGGAAAGAGAAGCCATAATTAGAAAGTAATAATTTGTTGAGAAGAAGGACACCAATGTTTGAAGAATACCAGAAAATGATGAGTGAGGTAATAAAAAGAGCTTGTTTTTCTGATTGTGGTGTGGACATGGTGGAAATGGGTTGTTGTTAGATTTTGGATTAAGGAAGAGAGAAAGGGTTCATTCATTCATTCATGGAAACTTTGTTTCTTGATTCAACTTTGTGTGTAAAAGGGATGGCTTTGGTTTGACTTGTGTTTTTTTTTGTGTGTTTGGGAACTTTTGTAGGGAGGTGTGTAGTTATAGTGTTTCTTTTCTTTCTTCTCTCCCTTTAGATCATAAGGTTCGTTTGGTACGAAGGATAAAAAATAATAATTTTGAAATTCGTTTTAGAATGAATTTATTTTAAGTTTGATTGGAATGAAATTGAAACATAATTTATTTTAAAATAATTTTGTTATTCTTATTTTATAATAAGAATGTAATTAAAAAAAATTGAGATAACTTTATTTTCTAACTAAACGAATTCTTCAGACGTGTTGGTCATAATAATAAACATTTTGCGAGTTAGTAATGAGCATTTGGAATTTTGAATATTTTTTTTTGAACATGATCAGTCTCTTATTTAATTTAATCTTGATTGTACGTTAAACATTCTTTATAAATATTTTTATAAAACTATATTAAATATGCATTTGGAATTTTGAATATTTTTTTTTGAACATGATCAGTCTCTTATTTAATTTAATCTTGATTGTACGTTAAACATTCTTTATAAATATTTTTATAAAACTATATTAAATATGTCGTTATTATGATATCAAATTAATAAATATACTTTATAGTTCCTTTGTTATCCTTTTATATATGTGTAGTGTGATTTTTTGACGCTTTTCTAATTCTATTTTGGTTGAGAATAGTATTTCGATTATTCAATCGAGCAATTATTTTTTCCATCAATACAAATATAGTATAGTTTTGTCATTCAAAACTATATGATATATTTTACATATAAATTATCACATTTAAATCTTGTTTTATGAAAAACGTTTCACCATAATTTAATTTATTACTTATTTTATATTTACATAATATAGCTAGCGTTTGACTATAGATTGTAAATTAAATTTAAATTATTTCAAATATATATTTTGATCATAAAATTCAATTAGATTTTAAGAACTTAATCTTCAAATATTCTTAACTTTCCAAATTTGATATATTCACTCACAAAATTATAAACAAAAAAAAGGTTTAATTAAAACTTCAAAAATTCAAATTTCAATCTTTTAACTCTAAAATTCATAATCTAAATAAGAGCTAATAAAGTGAGACACCACATTTTGGCATATAATATGTGCATGGGAAAGCTTACTATTGCTTTGCATGGAAGTGTTTCAGAAGAATATTAAAAGAATATTAAGAGGGTGTTTGGAATGATTTAAAAATCGGTTAATTTTTTTTAAAAAAATTAATCTTTGTCTTATGAAGTGTTTGATAAATATAAAAATAATTTAAAATAAGTCAAACATAACTAAAATTAAGTTAAGAAATGTTTGACAAGGTTTAAAATAACTTAAAGTAAATTTTAAATGATTTAAAATAAGCTAAAAAATCAAAAGTAGATCTCTCCTTACTTTTTTTTTTTTACTTAAAAGCTATCTTTTAAAAAGTCAATTCAAACAAGCCCTTACTCTTACCGACGAAATTGTGTTTAGTTATATATTTTTTTTAAAAATATATGGAACAATCTTCATGTTTGAATGCAGTTATACTTAAATACAACTTTGAAAACGAGTTAATGAAACAAGTTACAATATATTTTTTCAAATTTCAAATATATTTCAAATTGAATTAGTCAAACTGGTCATTTAAAAATAATCTTGTTAGCTACTAGAGAAATAGGTCTTACGACTTACAACGCATAATTCTTAGGCTTACTCGAACTCTAATACAAATCTATAATTTAAAAATTTGAAGTAAGAGTGTCTTCTTTCATACCACCTCGAAAAGTAACTAAAATCAATTTAATCACGCTTTCATATTCCAATTGAACACTAACCATTTTGATTATTTTCAACTGATAACATTATTCTCTGTATCAAACACAAATAAAAATAATCTTATTAGCTACTCAAGAAATAGGCCTTACAATGCCCAATTCGTGAGTCTACTCAAACTCTGATACTGATATCGAACACGATTTTATTTTTTTTAACTATAAAGAGCAAGATTAATAGGTCAGCATAGGTGGGGTCCATAATCTATATAAGGAATCAAGACAGTAGGCCCCACAATTCCCTTAAATCTTCCACGTCACAAATAGGCAATAATTTCTCATCATAAATTACCCTTCAATTGCCATTTAATTACAACCATACCCTTCCCTTGCTCACTCTACAGTCTACACTATATATATACTAAGCTTAGCTCTCATCTCTGCCAAAAACAAAAAAAATCCATTCTTAGCTCACTTTTTCTACAAATTTTTAGGGTTTCAAAACCCCTTTTTGCTCTTTTCATTGTTGGGTTCAGAAATTTTCAGGTATTTCACTTTGTTAGCATTAATTTTCAAGATTTTTTTGTTACATTCTCGTGCATATTTGAGTTGGAAGTGTTAAGTTTATGTGTTTTTTTGTTGTTTCTAGAGTTTTTCTGCTAATGAAATGGTGGAATATACTTGGGTTTTGATTTTCGTGCTGTAATTTTTTTTTGAGAAATGGTGAATGTTGAAGAGTGAGAAGAGTAGTTTTTTCTTGTTGTTCTTTTTGTATGTAGTGGACTAAACTGCATTTTACTAGTATGCTTCATGATATAAGGATGGGGTTTTCATGAACATTTTGGGTGGTGAGTTAGTGATGGGTCGAGGGTCTTTCTGCCGCATTTTTTTTTTTTTTGCGTAACAAATTTGATTTGCTGCACTTGAGTTTGAGTTGATGTCTTTCGAAAACAATCTCTCTACTTCAATGAGATATGAATAAGGTCTATGTATAATATACCCTTCCGGAACTCCACTTATGGCTCACTAGTGGGATATTACAATGGGTATGTCGTTGCTGGTGGTGAGTTGGGGTGGGGAAAGCCGGAAAGGAGGGTACTAGTAGAGTGGGTTCGGGGATGATACTGTGGCAAAACTGTCTTTTCTGCTGTATATGCTTTTTGATAACTACTTCGAATTGTTGCACTTGAGTTTGGGTAGAGGGTCTTTTAGAAACAACTCTCTATCTCGATGAAGTAGGTGTTAGGTCTACGTAGAATCTACCCGCTCCCGACACCACTTATAGGTCACTTGTGGGATTACACTAGGTATATTGTTGTTGGTGAGTTCGGGTGTGGGGGTGGGGAAAGGAGGGTGCTAGAAGACTGGGATAAGGGGTGAAGAAGACGTAGAACCACCAGGATTTCTATTCATTTTCTTCCAACAAAGTAAACCTATCTTTCCAAGACCATGAAGCACTATATGAATAAGTTAGTGGGGCTTCAAGCTGCAATACCATTTCCCAGTTTTTAACGGGCATTCTTGCATTTGGAATTGTTGATCATAGGCAGCTTTTACTGAATTTGGCAACTTTATCATCAATAGCTTGCAGCTTATCTGCCTGTGTAGCTTTGCGGGTGATATATTCTCTTAAAAATTAGGGATGTAATTGCAATCCTTCTTTTTTGTATCTGATACAGGGTGATCTTTCTTAAAGATTCTTAAAGAGATGGATTTGTTCATCTGGGGTCCACCTTACTTTCAAGGTTTGCCTACTTATTGAGTAGTGTTATTTCTCGATAAGTGGCTTGGCTACTTAGTTTAACCTGATTAGTTTTCGCGGTTGTTTGGTAGAAGCAGTGTTGAAGAGGACGGAATATCACCTTTAGTTCAATGCCCTGACTTATTTAATTTTTCTTCAGATGAAAACAGTTTTCCAACAAACAGCTTGGCTCAAAACTTCTATTTCAGTCAAAGGCTTGGTAACTTTATTAATTAACTCTCTTATTTTTATATATTCTTAATAACTCTATTAGATACTTTACATTTAAAGACCTAGTTTTCAATCAATGTGCATCTGACTGGCTTCATTTTTTATATGGATTTGCTTCCAGACATTATAGAAGAAGATGCCTTAAATGAGAAATGTTGTGTGCAAGTGCTAAAGATACTCATTGCAAAAGCTGATACAGAAATTGCCAAACTCGAAGATGATATAGTGATGCTACAAAGCCAACTAGCCCGTACTGATGAAAAATGGTTGGACATGTGCATTGCTTCTTTAAATAAAAAGATTGATCGCCTTGGTAGTTTGATAACTGCCTTGAAAATTAAAAATGTCCAAGCTTCTGGTGTTCACGTAAAAACAAATAAAAGACCTTCAGAGAGAACCCATGAGATATTAGAGACACCGCCAAGAAATTTCTCGTCTCCACTAGACAAGCAGGTTTGGTCCCAGAACATTTACTTGTTCTTAACTACTGTTGCTTTGGATGGCTGTGATTGTTCTTTCCGATGCAAGATTTCTTATACTTGATGTTCTCAAGTTAATGCTAGATATTAGTACTTATTGGATAACATATGTGCATTGCTGCCTTTTGTGAATAGAAGGAAGTATTCTTTTTGGTTAAAGCTGTACATATTCAGCATCATCTTAGTGCTGCCTTTTGTGAATACGACCTTCATTTTACTGACCCTCTCCAAAAAAAATTGAGGAGTAACACGTGCTTTGCTGTTTGACCGAAAACTTTTGGAATTTAATGTGATTCTTAAAATTGAAAGAATAAATAGGAAACGAATGGGCTGTTAAATGAAGATAATTGTTGAATTATCTTTACATTTATGTAGCGAATCATTGAACCTACAAATTAAGTAGTTGGTTGAGACTTGAGACTACTCATGAATTTCCATGACTTTTACGTTATAATCAACAGACTGCAAACTCTACTCTTGGAAGTTCAAAGCTAGCTGCATCTGTTCTTATAGAAGTTGAAGCAATGGACAACCACAATTTAAAAGATATTGAGACTGTTGAAACGAATGGTGAATCTACTGTCCAGGCCAATGTTATGATCCAGACATTATCTGTGGTTCAAGAAAGAAATCTTCAAGTAACAGTAAGTGCTTATAATCTCTAGTAGTTCCACTAAAGAGTTGCAAATTGCAAGAGAATTTGAACCACGGAAGCCTGCTATTGAGGGTGCCGTAAATGTGCAGGATTTTGAGCCATCTAGGGTATATTGCATAAGTTTATCAGATAAATATCTCTATGATTACTTCTCATATGTTTGTGAGTCTATAATTAAATAGTATTTGAAGATCGTTCATTGGCACTCTTAAGGGCCTTTTATTTCTTTTCGTAATGGATGCTAGCATTTCAGCTCCCTCGTTGCGTCAATTTTCCATCTAAACTTGTCCAATTGACTGCATTTTCATTCTTCCTCAAACAATGACCAGGATGAAAATGCAATCACCAAAGGCTCCTGTACAAAGGCTTTTGTTCATGCTAGTGACAAGTCCACTTTGAAGGATTTGAACGAGTCTGATATTCCTGGAAGGCTTATTAATGCTAGCAAACGAGAAAAACCTTCACAACTCAACAATGTACTTATAGATTTGCTTACTGAGCATTCATTCATAAAAGGTTACATACCAATCTAGATATTTCAACTAACTGGTTATCTTATCTAATTCTTACACGAGCAGTTTGCATGTGCTGTTTTTAAGAGTGCAAACACAAAGCCTCTAAGAGACAAAGCTGAATTTTGTGGAGAATCAAAGATTAAGATCGATGAATTGATGCAACAAAGTTCTAATGACAGCATAATCATGAAGTCATCTCTAGGAGTCAAGCAAACAAGCATTGGAGAAGGACCTAAGGTTTGGAAATATCTTCCATTTGCTTTAGTGTGCTATCACAATATTGAACAGCCTAGGAAGCTAAAGTTTGGAAGTAATTTTCATAATGCTGTAAAGTAGACTAATGTCTCAGAGTTAAGCTTATATTGAGAAGAGGAAAAGCCATGGGTAATGTACAACTTAGAGATGTAGGTAAGGGTACAGTGTGCAACTTCAGTGTTTATACTTGTGGAGTTCGTTACTGTCTGTGTATCTATTCATTTATACATGAAAAACTTTCTGGTTGTTTTTTGAGACTTCTCCATCTAAAAGGGGGACACTATCGTTTGACAGCCTGCTGGAGCAATTATGGTGACCCGTCTAAGTTCTGTGAAACAAGAACCTAAAGAATCCGGAGATGAACAGGCACATAATGGAGCAAAGGCTGGTCAGACTAGAGAAAAACACACCTCAAGTCAGTTGGTAACTCAAAAGCAGACTGGCGCAAAAAAAATTCCTGGAATAAAGAGAGGTCTGCTCATATTAAATCCTATAAAGGAAGACAGAAACAAGCAACTGGAAAAATTCAAAGGTGAACTGCAAGTGAAGCAATCCCCCAAATGTCAAGTACTCACCATACACAAATCTAAATCAATATTTTCCCCAAAGCTAGAAGGTCAGAGGCTGAAGCTTAAATGTAACGTACCTACAGAAATGCCCAAAGAGCCCTGTCTTGCCGAGGAATTAGGGTTCAAGTCACCTTCTGGTCTAAAACTCAAGAGGCAATTAAAGACTGGAAGTACTAAGAAGAATGGAGGTGATGAGTTCAAAGACAAAACAACCAAGGAGAGTCTGTCACCATTTGGTGGAGCCAAAGGAACTGATGATCTTCCAGAGATCAGTTCAACTTCTTTGATCCACTTGAAGAAGAGAAGGATAACAAGTTCCACAGCACCCATACTCCAAGAGAATGAGAATTTGAGAGATTTTCAGAATAGGTTGGTAAAATCATACGACAGATCAAATCAAAACCTTCAAGTCATTAAAGTTGAGAATGACGAACTTCTTGATTCCCCAACATTCAGTGTTCCAATTCCGGACCTAACAGATCTCAAGTATATGACAATGAATCAACTCAGGGCCGTGGCAAAGCACCATAATGTGCATGGGGTATACAAATTTCGCAAAGCTGAGCTGCAAGAACACCTTCGCAAGCTGCTAACTAAAGGTCGGTCAACGTAAAAGCAATCTCTATAGCCACTTTTTGTTCACTGCGTTCTCAAGTGAGGCATAACAGAATTGTTTACAAAGTTCTTATGAGATGAAAGTACCAATCTCTATAACCACTTTTTGTCTGCTACATACTCAAGTTAGGCATAACAGAAATGTTTACAAGTTCTTACGAAAGGAGCTCTATAGGAAAAGGGTGATACTAGCAAATCATGTTCATATGACCAACTGTACAGAGTAGTTGAAGTTTTGCTTATAAAGAACAGATACACGAGAAAAAATACAGCAAATGCTGATTCTAGGAATCGTCTTGTAGAGCTGGATACTTCCTGGAAGGCTTTACTAATTTTGTTGATAATACCTTTCTTTATGTACTGAGTTGATCAATGCTCTGGTAAGGACCTCTTTTATAATGCAAGTTTCATTTTTGCTTAGTTTCCTAATTGAGCCTGGCAATTGCAGCTGCTTTTCTCTTTAAATTTACTGTCTATAGAACTTGGCAACCATATATAGTTCTGGAGTAATGCACCCAAGAGTGTGGAACTTAGTAGTCAATGGAGTAGGTTGAGAATCATGAAATTTTAAGTTGAGATCTCAGCGGAGCCAAAAACACTTGGTTATTTCTTCCTTATTTGTACAAGCCTTGTCAGAGTTATTTGTTACCTATGTTGGTGGAGGTAGCAGGTACCTTGTGAAATTAGCCGAGATGCAATCAAATTGATCTGGACACCATGGTTATCAAATATATATATCTATGTACACTTCTGCAGAAACTTTGTTGCATCGACGAATCATTATACTGTGTAGTTTGTTTCTTCTGATCTGACTGAAACTCTCGTGTTTGGATGCTGGAGCACTTGAGTTGCATGGCCTTACGGTCTATTATGCAGTGAGAAAAATCACGAGATTTCAAATTTAAATTCCAACAAGTGGACAAAATTACATGATTTCATATTAGGTACCTAAGTGGACAAAGTTACTCTCTATATAACGGAAGTAGCTAGCAATTGCCTTTGAAATAATTGAGGTGCACACATATTTAATATTAATATTTGTCCAAAGCTTTGGTAGACAAAGTAATCTGATACATGTGCTGATGGAAAGTATCAATTGCATCGTGAAATTAGTTTGAGATGCATGCAACAATGATTATGATTTTTTAAAATGTTCTTTTTAGAAATGAGTTCAATTTAAACTCTTTTTTAAAACTCATGCGTAAGAATCAACAGTTAAAATAACTCCTTTGCTAACATGCAACTAAGTATTTGAAGTAAAAGAGCTATCTATCATCCTGCTTCAGAAAAAATTACCTGCAATAAAGGAAAAAAATCATGTGATCACATAAATGTGCAAACTATCTTTAACAATAATAATACAATCAGTATAATTCTAAACGTGTTACCCCAGCCTTGTGAAGGAGGGGAGGATGTTTCGATAGGCACCCTGCTCAAAAATAAAAAGGTAAAACAAATACAATGGCTAAGAAGTCATGTTGAAAACAATGAAGAGAATAGTAGCAACGACAAAATAGTATGAAAACTAAAAAAACGGGTTATACTGAAAACAAGCTAATATGTTTGCCTCTAGTAGAATTTGAGATCGAGTTTAACCCACTTCATTGACCGTTAGGCCATATATCTTGGGTACTTCTCATGAACCTAACCTTGGTGGGTAAAGCTACGTGGGTGAAATAATCGAAATAGTCACATTAATAATTACAAATATGGCTTGTTATCTTGGCTTGCTGCAAGAAGAGAAGGGAAATGATTGTCCAAATCATGTGACCATTTCATCGAAAAAACTTAAAACTCTAAGAAAAGAGTACACTTCTCTTTACTTAAAATTAGTGTTTATCATGCCTCCTCATGTGCGAGTCTAATACTATTTCATTGGTCAAGCACACGATTTTTTCTTTTGTTCATAGAAGGCAGTGAGACCTAAACTCATCTCATCTAAAAGCTTACACTCTTAATAAAAGTACGGTTTGTTTACTTAATTAAATATCAACAAAGATTATGCAAGAAAAGTAGAGCAATATGAAATGTTTTACCTCACTTCGATGCCAGCTTGCTAAGAACCTCCTCTAGTGATCGAACTAGATGTTTGATACGATATTTGAGCTTTGCATTCTCTGAAGTTAGTTGTTCGACCTGTTTGTGTCCCTGAAATCAAACAAAAATTCGGTCTTTAGTTAGCTTCAACGCCATAATCTGGAAAGGCGAAAAGGATTAAGAAATCAAATCCAAATCTCAACCTTTTCTTGTTCTGCTTCGAGCTCAGCAGTGACATCATTCAGCTTTGACTGGAGTCCAGCAACTGTTCTCTCCAATTCCTCGTTTTTATGATCTGAAGAGCCACCAACATGCACATAAACATGAAAATGCAGCAGGCTTCTCGAGTTTACATAGATGAGAAAACTTATGAACCAGAAGTGTTGCCAATAGGACATATGACAAATGTTGCTCGCGCATTTTTGAAGGATCCAAGCAACATAGGATATGATTGAAGGCATCACTAACCTGTCTTACTAGCGACTGAAATTTCAAGTCTTGCCAATCGTTCCTTCAGTCAAAGAAACTGTCTTTAGTATCCACTGATGATGGTAAAAGTAGAAAAGTCGGAATAAGACAAAATGAGAAGAAGTTTTGCACACACACCACAATTATGGATGTCAACGAACAACAACATACCCAGTATAGTCCCACAGGTGGGGCTGGGAGGTAGAGTGTACGCAGAATTTACCCCTACCTTAGCAGGATTGTTTCCGATAGATCCTCAGCTCAAGGAAAGGAAAAACACAACATTTATGAAGAGATATGCAGTAACAACAAGAAGAACAATTGTGTATATAAATACATTTAATCTCATGGCATTTTTTGTTGGTACCAGCCATTTAGACGGCATAAACCTTATTAGGATATAATCTCATGGTTTCCAATAGGCTTGGGCCATATAAGGTATGTAAATGATAGGGTTGGATTCTCAAAAGAGGAGGTAAGACAAGAGGCCATGAAATTTTGGATGATAGCAACGCGAGGGTACACATTGCACACTGTATGTACATATGTTCGTGAACTATTGGAGGAACATAATCAGACTCTGCTCTAAACTCTTTGGGCAAAATCACAGGAATAACTGCATTAACGGTTTGTTTTGGTAGTTCCAACTTTCAAATCCATTTTTTCATTAGCTGATAAACATGATCCATGAAACTGCATCGAAGTTGCACAAATCTGATATGCGAGGAACACCAAAATATGTTGCTCAGACTCTCCAAAAGCTATTCGTTTTTTGAAAGATCTGTCATGAGTTTTGAGCAACATTTACCAAATACTTCAACGCATAACCAACAGAATATTCTTAAAAGCAATTAGCCAAAAGAAAGTAGCATCCATACTAAGTTCATCTTTACAATCTGAAATTGCAATATTAATTCATACAACTAAATGAAAAACTTTAATGGGCTCAGAATATATCAAAGTTGAAAGAAAAATACAAACCCCATATTTCATTAGATCCTATAGAAGGGAAAAAAGCACAGAGCTTGAAGCAAAAGGAACACTGAACAAGAAAATTCAACAAAACAATTAGCCAAATGAAATTACTCGGACTCTCCAAAAATGTTGCAGCAGCAAGGCTAGATCCTTCGAAAATGCACTACTTTTGGAGGATCCAACAAGCACCCGAAGTCATTTATGAAGAGTCCGAGCAACATAGACAAAAGCAGCATTCACACAACGTTTATCTGTACAGACTAACAGTCCAATAATATTGTCTGCAACTAAAGAAAAGACTTGTATGGGCTCAGAATTTATCAAAATTGAAAGAAAACAAAACCCCAAAACTATAGAAGGGAAAGCATGAAACTTTACACTAATTTACCAAACAGGGAAAAAAATGAAATTCAATACTAAAGTTTAACCGCACAAGTTGAAATCAAGATCAAAATAAGGCATAATATATAGATAAAAACATTAAATTGGGGCAACTAAACATGTCTAACTTTGAAAATGCACGTCTAGACAACTCAACTAGTCAACCGGCTCTGATAGGCACATAAATGAAAAAAATGCTATAATTCATCGGATTGAAAGAAAATGCAAAAACCATAAATCAATGAACCTGTAAAAGGAAAAGCATAGAACTTTCACAGTAATTGAAGAAAAAGAACACACATTCAAACTGAACCTTAAGAGCACAGGTTAAAATCCAAATGCAATGAAATTCAGTAAAGCACAGATTTTTACATACTCAGAAGTCAAAATCTACCAAAATTGAAAGAAACATGCAAACCCCACAAATCATAAATCCTATAGATGGTTAAAAAAAGCACAAAACTTGGAGAAAAAAAAGAAGAACATTAAACAAGAAAACGTGAAAAAGAATTGATGTATAAAAAAAGTACCTCAGCCTCTGAAGCTCTCTGGTAAAAGGGTTTCAAGGAATCTTCAAGATTGTTTGAATCTCCCATTTTTTCGGTAAAATTAAACGCCGTAGCAAAGACGCAGTGACTTTGAAAATCAGCTTTTTCAGAAACTTATTTAGCCAATTGAAAATATTGCGGCTTTACAAAATGGAATATGGTTTCACTTTTTTTTTTCTTGTGCAAGTTGGAAACTTTTTGTTTTTTAAGTGGTGTCTTCTCTTCCTTGTATAAATACTAGTTCTCGGAACGTGCATCGCATGTTTGTCCCGTAATTGATATTAAAAATTTTTAATTTATATAGCTAACTTCAAATCTAAGTACTTTCATACGTAAGTTTAACACAAGAATATAACTCTTCACAAAATATAACATGAAAATCTTGTGTTAGATGTTGGAGGTTTGATATATTAAATACTTCATGAAAAATAAATATTTTATTTTATCATATTTTATTTTATCAGAGGAATTAATATATTTTAATTACTAAACATAAGTTTTAATAATCAAATAAGAAATTGTCTATAAAAAAAGATACGTATAAAGAAAAATATTACAAAATATTTGGGCGATATACCATCAAATTTATAAAAAAAATTACAATTTCAAGCGAAAAAAAAGAAGTAAATAAAGACATGACATCCACAAAAAAAGACATCACATTAAAATATATAGACAAAAATATTTTCATACTAATTGAATTACATTTTGTTAAAAGTGGATTTATTCTAGATAAAACATGACTTACTCTAGACAAAACATATCATATGTATAAAAAATTATAATCATATAGTAATAATAAATAAGACAAACATAAAAGAAGGCATAAATATATTAAGAATAAAGATAAACTATATTTCTTGAACACTCTCTCTCTCTCTCTCTCTCTCTCTCTCTCTCTCTATATATATATATATATATATATATATATATATATATATATATATATATCATTTAGTCATTTTTACTATACATTATTTTTTAATTTATTTTATTTTACACTTATTTTGTACCTCTCTATAACAGTTAAGTACATGGATTTTTTGAACATTTGAGATTACATATAAAAAGGAAAAAGTACAAATATGTTGGTTTTAAAAGATAAATAATTATCAAACAATGAAAAAGACATAATTATTATTCTATGGGATTTAACATGTTTACCCTCAAAATAATTGATGATAAATACAAAATGTGATTAGGTTTACTATATATATCCTAAAAATATAAGAAATGATGAATACAAAAATACAGTAATCAACTACAAAATTATATTTAAAAACTCAAAACGATGGAGATGTGAAAAATAAATATTTACTTACAACTTCATATTGTAGTATATTCATCTTGTAACTATTATAATTTACATATTTCTCAACAAAAAGAAGATGAATATGCATGAAATTTTAAAAAATACAAAAATTAAAATAGTAAGAATTCTTATAATTACAAACTGGTAATGAAAATTTTACAAGGGATGTAGACTAACCTACTGTAGTATGCAAGATGATTACAAACTTGAATAAAACAAGAAATATATATAATGTGGTGTGAGTGTGTTTGATAGACTTTTCATTATCCCCACTTATCTTATAAATTAAAGTCGAAAGGTTATTAGACTCTTAATTATCTACATTTAATTAGTACATGAATATATGATGCATTAAGATCTTATTTGATGCATGAATTTTCAAATATAACTTTTACTTAATATTTAATTAATTAAATAGATATTAATATTTAATTTATTTTAGAGGTAAAATAAGGATAAAATGGTAATTCAACTTTGAGGTTATGAGCTTCCCACTTATAATAATATATGATTAGGAAAAATTACATAAACAAAGACCTTTTATTTTATAATTATTAATTTTAAGTATATTTTTAATTTATTACTATTTTTATCAATTTTTAGCTATATTAATTTAAAATAATTTTAAAACATATTTATTCCTTTTTTTATACCATTTTTGAATTAACTAGAAAATTTATTCGCTCCTATCTCTCTATTTTCTTTCTCATCGTCATTACCAAAAATTAGGGTTCTTCTTCCCCATTTTTCTGCACAAATCCTAATGGAAGAAGGTAAAGAAAAATCTCCTAGAAGAAGTCCGCGGCTAGTTAAGGATATTGATATTTCGAATTCGAAAGTTTATAGAAGAAGTCGAAAGAAGCGTCAAGTTTCGTCTCCTACTTCTATGGATGAAGGTAATGGCGGTCCAAGTTTTAGTTTGGAAATCTCACAAATATCAGGTGAGCTGAACAAGGAGGAGAAGAACAATGACATGCAGAACAATGACGAGCAGAACAAGAAGCAGAACAAAGGTAGAAAATGAGTTAAAGAGGTTAAATCAGTGAAGAAATCAAAAAAAATGTGTGTTGATTTGGCATCTTCGTCGAAGAAACTCGTGGACAGTGATGACGATTTTGATGATTTACCTCTTCAATTTCAGTCAAAAAAATTGAAAAAATAAAGATGGACCGGAGAAGAAAAAGCCAGTGAAGGATGTAAAAATCCGAAATCGATTACCCAAAAGTGTCATTCTACCAAAGAGTAGATATCCGGTATGTTCTAGTAGTATTTGAATCTATATTTATGTATTTTTCTTAGTTATTTGTTGTTTAGAAATGATTGTATGTTGATTAGTGCCTTGTTTTTGAGATGTAGTATGTGGAATTCATCTTTAGTTCAACTTTAGTATGACAGGAAGTGAATAGAGCAGGTAGAATTCTGAGGGCTGACCTTAACTAGATTAGGATTTGAGTGTCCTAATTGAGAGAGAAAATAAGGTCATATGTACAGAAGAAACAACAAAACCCCTAGGGAATGTGCATCGGAGTACTTGGTTTTGCTCTGCTAAATGCTAGAACGCTCTGAGGGGATGTGCATTGTTACCACTTACTTTTGTTCTCCCATGATCTCATAGGTTATATAAGGTTGTAGCCCGTGATATCTATGCATCTATTTGTCTTATGAAGAAATCAACATCTGTGTTCTTCCATAGTAAAAGATATCAATAGGTCTATCGTAATTGTAATTTCATAGGTGGAATGAAACATCAATTCAAAATATCATTTTTTTGATAGATATTCAAGGTAACTATCCTATGTAGCCTTCATATGATTATATAAAAGCTTGTTTTATTTTACCCTCATCTTATTTTTCATTTTTTGTGGTGGGAGAGTAGTTTTCTTTCTCTTTCATGGGAGAACAAATTGTGCTCCAATAGTATACATGGTATATACAAATAATGCAAGCTACATGAGAACATATTTATCCACAAACAACATCCAAGCCTTAACACATTGAAGTATCATGTGTGCTCCAAAGTGGACAGAAATTAAAATGATTCCCCATATATTTACGGGAGAACTTTTAACTCCCTCACACGCTTTCTATTTTTCTCCTTTCAAACTGTTCATATGAGCACAAAGGTCACCTCATAATGCTTTTCTCCACCTATTCTTCCTCCTGAATTTCTCTCCAAGTAGACTAATGATTCGTGGCATTACCCACTTACGTATCTCATCCTGCGCTTCACAATCTAATTTTGAACTAGCAATGTATTGTGTAATAATAGGTGGTTCCCCCTTCTCAGATGAAGAACTAGATATGTAATGTGTACTATGAATTTTAAAAAAGAGAGATAAATAGGTACCCAAGAGCACAAATACTGTAATATATGTGTTGAGGTTTACCGATATACTGATAATAAAAAAGAAGCAGATTTTCCTTTTTTCTCACACTAAATACTTTGAAGTACATGTGTACTTTTTCTCAAGCATATCATGATTTCATACAGGTTTGTTTTGAAGTGTGTAGATTTTTTTTGGAGAACCTTTTTGTGAAGCATAATATGCATGACCCCTATGTTTTGTTAGTTTCTGTTTAGATGTAATGTGTAATTTGTACAATGTTAATACTGCAAGTTAGTCTTGATTTCCTGTGATAGTGGGACAATATTACTATACTGTACAATTTTGTGATAATTTTAATTACATTAATACTACATGGTAACCCTTTAACTAGATCATTGTTTAGGCTGCTTGTGTTGAAACTGATAAGTTGTGTCTGGAGTTGGAATTAGAAGTAGTCATTTTTGTAATTCAACTTTAATTTATCTTTTATTCAACTGATTACTACCTTGATTTTGATACATAGTATGTGAAATTTATCTTTAATTCATCTTTAGTATGTAGTAAAACATTTTTAATTCATGTTTAATGCATATGTAGGATCGTATATTTTGGAAACATCCTGATGTTGTGTATATTGCGAGTAGGCGGTCATGTTACACTAATCATAGTGTCATTGAACAAACCAAACTATCTTTATCTGACAAACAACTTGAGTTGTTTAGGAATACATATTTTGAATACTTCCTTGACCTTCCAAAATCAAGCACACAACAATAACTTATTCACTGTCTTGTAAATAGAGTTAAAACACACACCGAATGATGTGTTTGCTATTGAAATAAATAACAAAATGTTATTTTTTGGTCTTAGAAAATTTGAGATAGTCACGGGCTTAAATTGTGTTAGTGGTGACACTTCTATCAATGTTCCCGATTCTAGATGTAGTTTGATGAGTAGTTATTTTTCGAAGAAAAACACGATTCCAAAGAGTCATCTACGTGCATTGTTTTTAGCTAAAAAATTCATAGATGATGACTCGACTGTTTCATTGGTTATTCTGTACTTCATTAATGATTTTTTGTTTTCATATGAGGACAATGATTACCAAATTAGCAATAGAGATTTTTACCTTGTGGAAAGTGAAAAATTCAATTCATATCTGTGGGGTTTAGATGGCTACAAAAAGTTGTTTGATTCTGTGAGACACGAGCCTAAGTCAACTCATAAATACTATCAAATTGGTGGCTTGCCTCTTGCTATTCAAATTTGGATATTTGAGTGTTGTTCAAAGGTTGATGAAGATATAGCTATTCGTGTTGCTGATTCTCTTTCAAGAATCTTGAATTGGAAGACAATTGCAGAAAGTCCATGGTTAAAATATATTGAGAAATGTCTCTTCAGGCCTACAAAAAATAAGGTATTTGTACAAAGTTAATACACTTTATTACATTGTTTATTTCAACTCAAGTTACTATATCAAATTTATTTTGTGTATTTGCTTTTTGAGATAAAACATCCTTTTTTATATGCAGGAGGAGATGATGAATCTGTGATCGATTCATTCACTAAGTGGCTTATACGGGTACAAAAAAGAGGTAATTTATTTTTATACTTTTTGGATAATTTTCCTAAAATTCATAACATATACAAGCTTAATTCAACTTGTGGAACGCTCTGTACCTCTTCCTTAGTTTTGTATTTGCCTCTTTTTTAGTTGTTGTTGTCTCGATTTTGAGTATATTTTAATTTTTTTTTTAGTTTTGATAGGGGAAATAAACCTTATATACAGATGCTCTTAATGTTATCAATCCATCATTTGAATTGGGTATCTGTACGGTAGATGAAAAACTCTGATTTTACAAATTGACACATTCTGGACAACAATGGTGTGATGAGGTTAGTTATATAAATTTTAGTTGGACGTTAATATTTTTTTTGATTCTTTTTGTTTCTCAATCTTCAGTTTGACTTTGTCTCTTCATAAGAGTATTTCAAGGATATTTTGTGATACTTTCAGGAAAAAAAAGGTGTCTTTTAATACTTTTAAGTTTATTTTATATTATCAAAGATTTTTCTGTCTAATTTTCTTCTTCAAAGATGGTAGATGTTTGATTTTCTTGCTTTGACTCTTAATTGCTTTATTCTCATACATATAACTAGCTTATCTTGATGAAGCCTAGTTAATGTTCATAGTAATCTAGTGGTCTGCAGTTTTTATTTTCCTCTTTTTGGCCTCATTTCTTGCAACTTTCTTTAGTTTGAGGCTCTGTTGTATTGTATAGATCTATAAATTAGTAAAATATGTTCATTTCTTCATATATTTGATTCTTGGAGCTAAATATTCTCTTTTTGTTGTTGTTGTTTTATTTTCTTTGGTTCCTCTATCCTTTTTTCTTTACTGCTGATTTTCAGTTAGAACATAAATTTGATAGATTTGATTTATAAGACTGGAGTTTTTTTAGGATAGATTTTATCTAAAAGGACTGATTAGTGACTATCATAAATTTGGATCAAGCACAATACTGATCTTTGAAATTTGAAAACAGATTGAAATACATCCTTAACTCCAAACACACTATCCCACTGGCACCCCATACAAAAAAGGAATGTAAAACAAAACATGGACACCTAGAGAAATGACAACTAGGCTGATTAGTGAGGCCAACATTTGCACATCAAATGGATTCTTAGACACTCCTGGACAAGGTGCACCTAGAAGTTAATCCCACATTCTTTCATGTGAATGCCTGAAGCATGAAAACTCAAATACTGGAAATTGAAAGCACTCACAAATTCTGAATATGTATACTTAGGAGTAACAAATCGTATTTCAGAAGCCCATCCTGGTTAATTGAATGTTTGTTTGTTGAGACTGTTTCTTCTTACATTTCAATCTTTTTTTTTTGCAGCATATTAATGTCATTTTCTATTACCTAAGAAAGAAAGGAAAATATGAAACCAACAGTAATGATCGATTTATGACGAATGATTGTGTTTTCAAGACAAAGATTATCATTCTTTCTTTAAACTTTGTGATGCTCATGAGGATAAGAAGAACTTTGAAGTAAAAGATTCTGATGATATTGTCCGGTATATATGTGTCACGACCCAAAACGAGCCGCGAGTGGCACCCACACTTATCCTACTATGTGAGCGAACCAACCAATCTAAACCCCAAAATTTCAAACATAATGAACAAAATACAATGCGGAAGACTTAAAACTCATTAACGAAATCAATTAAATAATAAATAAAATTTATCAATCATTATCCCCAAAATCTGGAAGTCATCATCACAAGAACATCTATCCTCAAATTACTAATCTAAGAGTATCTAAGAAGCTAAAATAAATAAAAGCTAGTCCATGCCGGAATTTCAAGGCATCAAGACATGAAGAGGAAGATCCAGTCCAAGCTAGAAGCAATAGCTCACCCTGAAATCTGGCTTGATGAAGACTGGCTAGAGTTGTGGTGAGTTGACGACGACGGTACGTTTGCTGCACTCCACAATTAACAAAGAAAAACAAATACAAGTAGGGGTCAGTACAAGGCACAAGTACTGAGTAGGTATCATCGGCCAACTCAAAATAGAAAACAGTATATATCAGATAATAACATAAAATCAACTAATATTCTTAACAGGTGACAACAACAATTACCATAACCCTTGGTCACAACACCAAGCACATCAATGAGGACTCACGCCTCCCCATCATACTCATTTGGAATTAGTTCTTTAAAATTTAGTATATTATCATAATTCAAGATTCATATTATTTATTCCTCTTGTGTCGGTATGTGACACTCCGCTCCACTACTACTATCCTGGTGTCAGAAAGTGACACTCCGATCCATATACAATCCTGGTGTCAGAACGTGACACTCCGATCCATATACTATCCTGGTGCCGGAACGTGACACCCGATCCATATACTATCCTGGTGTCGGAACGTGACACTCCGATCCATATACTATCCTGGTGCCGGAACGTGACACCCGATCCATATACTATCCTGGTGTCGGAACGTGACACTCCGATCCATATACTATCCTGGTGCCGGAACGTGACACTCCGATTCATATACTATCCTGGTGCCGGAACGTGACACCCGATCCTCTATTACTATCCTGGTGTCGGAACGTGACTCCCGATCCTCTAATCTCATTACTTTAATTCATCAAGCCTTCTTTTATACCAAGGCATCATCATTAACAAAGTAATTTTAGGGTTTAAGATTCAACAGTCCCATCATGCTGATTCATCATAATTAGATAATCACATCATGCAAGCACACAATTAAGCATACAGAAGGCTTTATAATACTACCCAACACATATCATTCGCTACTAAGAGTTTACTATAAGATAGCATAAACCATAACCTACCTCCACCGAAGAATCGCGATCAAACAAGCTATCTTCCCAAAACCTTTTTGTTTTCCTCTTCGTTCTCCCTTTTCTCGTTCGTTTCTCCCTTTCTCTGTTCTTGCTCTTTCTATTTTTCTTATTCAAACCCTTTTTCTTTTACCCTAATTGTCATATAATTAAGTATAAAAGATGATAAAATAACCCACTAATTATTTCAAGGTTATCTCCTTTAACCCCCAAGTAATTGAATTATTAACATCAATCCACTAACTTTATAATTATAAGCATGAATAGTCCAAAACGCCCCTTAAAACTTTTAATAGAAATCCGACCCAGTCAGGGTTACGCAACCTGTGACGGTCCGTCATGGCTGTGACGGTCCGTCCTGCAGGTCCGTCACAAAGTTCAGAGAGTTAATTCTGTGGAAAGGTTTGTGACGGCCCGTCGTGCCAACGACGGTCCGTCCTGCCATTCCTACACGAAGTTCAGAGAGTCGATTTCAGTACCCAAATTTCAGAATTCTAAGTGTTTTGGAACGAGACCCCCTCGTCGTGCCCATGACGGTCCGTCGTGGGATCCGTCGACCCAGACAGTGATTTCCAGAAATAAACTCTGCTGCTCAAAACGACTAAACAGGTCGTTACAATAGATACCAATTTACCCATCGTTCGTCCTCGAACGATCACAAGAAGAAAAACAAGGGCGAAAAGGAGTACCTGAATCTGTAAACAGGTGTGGGTATCTTTCTTGCATATCAGACTCCTTCTCCCAAGTGGACTCTTCAACTGGTCGATTCTTCCATTGAACTTTGATGGATGCAATCTCCCTTGATCTCAACTTGCGAATTTCTCTATCTAGAATGGCAACAGGCTCCTCCTCATAAGTCAAATTCTCATCAAGCAGTTTTGAATCCCAACGAATGATGTAATTTCCATCCCCATGGTATCTTTTCAACATAGACACATGAAATACCGGATGCACTCCTGACAGTCCTGGAGGCAAGGCTAATTCATAAGCCACCTCCCCTACTCGCTTAAGTATTTCAAATGGTCCAATATACCTTGGGCTTAGCTTACCCCTTTTTCCAAACCGCATCACCCCTTTCATGGGTGAAACCTTCAGCAAGACTTGTTCACCCTCCATGAACTCCAAGTCTCTAACCTTTCGATCTGCATATTCTTTTTGTCTACTTTGCGCCGCTAGAAGCTTTTCTTGAATAGATTTCACCTTCTCTAATGAATCCCTCAAAAGATCAGTACCCCAAGGTCTAACCTCAAATGCATCAAACCAACCAATGAGAGACCTACATCTCCTCCCATACAATGCTTCGAATGGAGCCATATCAATACTTGAGTGATAGCTATTATTGTATGAAAACTCCGCTAAGGGTAAGAAGTTATCCCAATGACCACCAAATTCTATCACACATGCACGAAGCATATCCTCCAATACCTGAATCGTTCGCTCAGACTGACCATCGGTCTGAGGGTGAAATGCAGTACTAAGGTCCAACCTAGTACCTAATTCTGCATGCAATGTTCTCCAAAACTTAGAAGTAAACTGCGTACCTCTATCTGATATGATGGAAAGTGGAAATCCATGCAGTCGAACAATTTCTGAGATATAGAGTTTGGCTAACTTCTCTGCATTGTAAGTTACCTTGACCGGAATAAAATGAGCAGACTTAGTTAATCTGTCCACAATTACCCAAATAGAATCAAACTTACCCAATGTCTTTGGAAGACCAACCACGAAATCCATTGCAATTCTCTCCCACTTCCATTCAGGAATGGGCATCCTCTGAAGTGTTCCTCCGGGCCTCTGGTGTTCATACTTTACTTGTTGACAATTTGGACATTTGGCAACAAAATCAACAATGTCACGCTTCATTCTACTCCACCAAAAGTGTTGCTTTAGGTCACGGTACATCTTGGTTGCACCAGGATGTATAGAATATCCGGAACTATGAGCCTCTGTAAGAATAGTGTGGATCAAATCATCAATACGGGGCACACATACCCTTCCCTTAATCCTCAAAACACCTTCCTCATCAATTATTGCCTCTTTCGCCTCTCCTCGCAACACCATATCCCGAATTCGGCTTAGTTTCTCATCATCAAACTGTTTTCCCTTGATCTTGTCAAGAAAAGAAGATCTTGCCTCCACACAGGCCAAAAATCCTCCCTTCTCTAGTACTTCCAGTCTCATAAAGTCGTTAGCCAAGTTTTGGACTTCTCTAGCCAATGGGCGTCTAGAAACTTGTAAGTGGGCTAAACTACCCATGCTCCCTGCTTTTCTACTTAAAGCATCAGCCACCACATTTGCCTTTCCTGGGTGATACAAGATGGTAACATCATAGTCCTTCAGTAGTTCCATCCACCTCCTCTGCCTCAAATTCAAGTCTTTCTGGGTAAAGACATACTGTAGACTACGATGATCTGTGTAGACTTCACACTTGACCCCATATAGATAATGTCTCCATTGCTTTAACGCAAACACTACCACAGCCAACTCTAAATCATGGGTCGGATAGTTACATTCGTGCACTTTAGTTGCCTTGAAGCATAAGCGATTACATTCCTCTCTTGCATTAGCACCACACCCAAACCCGAATAGGATGCATCACAATAAACAATGAAATTCTTACCCTCTACTGGCAAGGTAAGGATAGGTGCAGTAGTCAACAAGGTCTTGAGTTTCTGAAAGCTTTCCTCACATTCATCCGACCATACAAATGGAACATTCTGCTTAGTCAAGTTTGTCAATTGGGAAGCAATAGAAGAGAATCCCTTGGCAAATCGGCGGTAGTAGCTAGTTAAACCAATGAAGCTCCTGACTTCTGACACATTAGTAGGTCTTACCCAATTCTTCACTATTTCAATCTTAGAAGGATCCACCATCACTCCATCCTTAGAAACCACGTGCCCCAAGAAGGACACTGAATCTAGCCAAAACACACACTTGGAGAATTTGGCATACAAAACTCCAATACCATTCTCAAATGCTCCTCATATTCCTTCTTACTCTTGGAGTATATCAGTATATCATCAATAAATACGATGACAAAGAGATCCAGATGTGGCTTAAAAATCCCGTTCATCAAGATCATGAAAGTAGCAGGGGCATTCGTAAGACCAAAAGACATTACTACAAATTCGTAATGCCCATACCTGGTTCGAAAAGCAGTCTTTGGCACATCCGTTGCCCGTATTTTCAATTGATGATAACCGGATCTCAAGTCAATCTTAGAGAAGACACAAGCACCTTGTAACTGATCGAAAAAGTCATCAATGCGAGGAATGGGGTACTTGTTCTTAATAGTTACCTTGTTCAACTGCCGGTAGTCTATGCACATCCGAAAACTCCCATCCTTCTTCTTCACAAATAACACTGGAGCACCCCAAGGGGATGCACTTGGTCTAATGAAGCCTTTACTTAACAACTCTTGAAGTTGGGCCTTTAACTCCCTTAACTCTGCTGGAGCCATTCTATAAGGGGGTATGGAAATGGGGCGAGTACCCGGCTCCAGATCAATGCAAAAGTCAATATCCCTATCCGGTGGCATACCAGGAAGGTCTGCAGGGAACACATCCAAAAATTCACGGACTATCGAAACCGACTCAATTGAAGGTACTTGGGTAGTATCATCCCTGAGGTGTGCCAAGAACGCTAAACACCCTTTACCAACCATTCTCTTAGCGCAAAGAAAGGAGATGATACGAACTGTAGTGGAAGTGTAGTCACCCTCCCACACTAGCGGATCTGTCCCAGGCTTGGCCAATGTTACAGTTTTAGCATTACAATCTAAGATTGCAAAATTTGGAGAAAGCCAAGTCATACCCAGAATTACATCGAAATCAACCATCTCTAAAATAACCAAGTCTACATGAGTATTGTTCCCCACAAAAGTCACCAGACAAGACCTATATACCTTTTCAACTATCACAGACTCACCCACCGGAGTAGAAACACGAATAGGCATGTCAAGCAATTCACAATGTAAATTAAGACCAGTAGCAAATGAGGAAGATACATATGAAAATGTGGAGCCAGGATCAAATAATACAGAAGCCATGCAATCACAAACCAAAAGTCACCCTCCCACACTAACGGATCTGTCCCAGGCTTGGCCAACGTTACAGTTTTAGCATTACAATCTAAGATTGCAAAATTTGGAGAAATCCAAGTCATACCCAGAATTACATCGAAATCAACCATCTCTAAAATAACCAAGTCTACATGAGTATTGTTCCCCACAAAAGTCACCAGACAAGACCTATATACCTTTTCAACTATCACAAACTCACCCACCGGAGTAGAAACACGAATAGGCATGTCAAGCAATTCACAATGTAAATTAAGACCAATAGCAAATGAGGAAGATACATATGAAAATGTGGAGCCAGGATCAAATAATACAGAAGCCATGCAATCACAAACCAAAAGATTACCTGTGATAACAACATCAGATGTCTCCGCTTCAGACCGCCCGGGGAAAGCATAACAATGGGCCCTATCACCTGTCTGCCCGTTGCCCCTACCATGTTGTGCTGTAGTGGCTCCAGTTTGCCCGTCACCCCGGCCGTTTTGGTGACCACCATTACCTCGGCCACCACGTCCTCCAGAATGACCTCCTGACCATGACCACCTCTACCTATGACTATTGGGTAACTCTGTAACTCTCTCTTTGGACAATCCAGTCTCCCCACCAGTCTCCCCACATCCATAACACTCTCTGGAGTCAAGCATAGGTCTTTGTGAGAATGACGAAGTCTCGGGATAACCTCCAAACTCAGAGAAGTGTTAACCGGTCTGCGGTGGACCCCCAACTACAGTCTGCAGTGAAGACTGAATAGGTCGGGCTGGATAACCTCCTGAACCCTGCCCTCTAGAGTAAGAACCATTAAACTCACCTCCCTTATGAAACCTTTTAGATGTTGATGCCGTGGTGAAGTTATCTGGCTTCACTCCCTCCACCTCTATCACAAAGTCTACCACTTCCTGAAAGGATTTTGCTGTAGCCGCTACCTGTAAGGCTGAAATCCGCAAATCTGACCTCAATCCCTTCACAAAACGGCGAATCCGCTCTTGTGGACTGAAACAAAGCTGGGTGGCATACCTGGATAATGCACGAAACTTAGCCTCATACGCAGTAATCAACATCCTGCCTTGCTCTAGGCTCAAGAACTCATATCTCCTCCTATCCCTCAAGGTCCGGGGGATATACTTCTCCATAAATAAGCTAAAGAATGACGCCCAAGTCATAGGTGGTGCCTGTGCGGGTTGACACTCAACATGTAACCGCCACCACATTTTGGCATTTCCCTGAAACTGATAGGTTACAAACTCAACGCCAAATCGTTCCACTATGCCCATTTTATGTAGTAACCCATGACAATCAGCCAGAAAATCGTAGGCATCCTCAGATTCAGCACCCTTGAAGACTGGAGGTTTCAATTTCAAGAACTTACTGAAAAGTTCATGCTGATCACTTGTCATTATGGGCCCTGTAGTCAAACGAGGAAACGTGCCTATTTCCAATGAGGCATCCATGTGGGGAGCCTCAGCAGCGGCCTGTCGTACTTCCGGAACCTGAGGTGCTGGTGCAGAAAACATTGGAGGTGTCTGGCCTTGATCAGATAACCCACTAAGATAAGCAAGAACCTGATTAATCATCTCTGGGGTAGGTTGGGGTGGTAATTCCTTATTCTGCACTTGCTCACTTTCCCCTTCCTCACCATCTCTTACTACTTCCTCAGTCGGTGGAGGAGTCACGCCCTAGTACTAGATGGGCCAGGTGCTTGTCCTCTTCCTCTAGAGGGCGTCCTTCCGCGACCTCTACCACGGCCTCTTGCCACTAATCCTCCTCGAGCTACAGCCCAGTGGCTGGCTCAGTTGCATCTTGTCTTGCCGGTGTTAGTGTTGGAGCCGCGGTTGCTCTAGTTCTAACCATCTGCAAAATAGAGTGAAGATGGTCAGATACCAATTTGTATCACCTAGATACCAATTGGATCCAAGTAATAGCACGAAAGAAATAAAGAAAGAATGGAATTTTCCTAAAGTCTTATAGCCTCTCAAAGAAAAGTAAAGGTGTCCCCCTACCGTTCCTTAAGACTCTACTAGACTCGTTCTTGTGTGATGAGACCAACGAACCTAATGCTCTGATACCAAGTTTGTCACGACCCAAAACGATCCGCGAGTGGCACCCACACTTATCCTACTATGTGAGCGAACCAACTAATCTAAACCCCAACATTTCAAACATAATGAACAAAATACAATGCGGAAGACTTAAAACTCATTAACGAAATCAATTAAATAACTTCTAAAATTTATCAATCATTATCCCCAAAATCTGGAAGTCATCATCACAAGAACATCTATCCTCAAATTACTAATCTAAGAGTATCTAAGAAGCTTAAATAAATAAAAGCTAGTCCATGCCGGAATTTCAAGGCATCAAGACATGAAGAGGAAGATCCAGTCCAAGCTAGAAGCAATAGCTCACCCTGAAATCTGGCTTGATGAAGACTGGCTAGAGTTGCGGTTGAGTTGAAGACGACGGTACGTTTACTGCACTCCACAATTAACAAAGAAAAACAAATACAAGTAGGGGTCAGTACAAGGCACAAGTACTGAGTAGGTATCATCGGCCAACTCAAAATAGAAAACAGTATATATCAGATAATAACATAAAATCAACTAATATTCTTAACAGGTGACAACAACAATTACCATAACCCTTGGTCACAACACCAAGCACATCAATGAGGACTCACGCCTCCCCATCATACTCATTTGGGAATTAGTTCTTTAAAATTTAGTATATTATCATAATTCAAGATTCATATTCTTTATTTCTCTTTTTTCGGTACGTGACACTCCGCTCCACTACTACTATCCTGGTGTCAAAACGTGACACTCCAATCCATATACTATCCTGGTGTCGGAACGTGACACTCCGATCCATATACTATCCTGGTGCCGGAACGTGACACCCGATCCATATACTATCCTGGTGTCGGAACATGACACTCCGATCCATATACTATCCTGGTGCCGGAACGTGACACCCGATCCATATACTATCCTGGTGTCGGAACGTGACACTCCGATCCATATACTATCCTGGTGCCGGAACGTGACACTCCGATCCATATACTATCCTGGTGCCGGAACGTGACACCCGATCCTCTATTACTATCCTGATGTCGGAACGTGACACCCGATCCTCTAATCTCATTACTTTAATTCATCAAGCCTTCTTTTATACCAAGGCATCATCATTAACAAAGTAATTTTAGGGTTTAAGATTCAACAGTCCCATCATGCTAATTCATCATAATTAGATAATCACATCATGCAAGCACACAATTAAGCATACAGAAGACTTTATAATACTACCCAACACATATCATTCGCTTTAAGAGTTTACTATAAGATAGCATAAACCATAACCTACCTCCACCGAAGAATCGCGATCAAACAAGCTATCTTCCCAAAACCTTTTTGTTTTCCTCTTCGTTCTCCCTTTTCTCGTTCGTTTCTCCCTTTCTCTGTTCTTGCTCTTTCTATTTTTCTTATTCAAACCCTTTTCTTTTACCCTAATTGTCATATAATTAAGTATAAAAGATGATAAAATAACCCACTAATTATTTCAAGGTTATCTCCTTTAACCCCCAAGTAATTGAATTATTAACATCAATCCACTAACTTTATAATTATAAGCATGAATAGTCCAAAACGCCCCTTAAAACTTTTAATAGAAATCTGACCCAGTCAGGGTTACGCAACCTGTGACGGTCCGTCATGGCTGTGACGGTCCGTCCTGCAGGTCCGTCACAAAGTTCAGAGAGTTAATTCTGTGGAAAGGTTTGTGACGGCCCGTCGTGCCAAAGACGGTCCGTCCTGCCATTCCGTCACGAAGTTCAGAGAGTCGATTTTTCAGTACCCAAATTTCAGAATTCTAAGTATTTTGGAACGAGACCCCCTCGACGGTCCGTCGTGCCCATGACGGTCCGTCGTGGGATCCGTCGACCCAGACAGTGATTTCCAGAAATAAACTCTGCTGCTCAAAATGACTAAACAGGTCGTTACAATATGTGGACGTCATTTGTTGGCAAGTACCTCGTGGGATAAAGTGGATTATATTCTTATTCCATTAAACAACAAAGAGAATCGTCACTGGATTTTTGTGGTGTTTGATATTGGGCAAAGGTCTTTGGAGGTGTATGATTCATTTCCGATTAGGGGTGGGGCGAATTTAGAGGTAAAAAATATTGTTGAGATGCTTTCAGTTGTTTTACCATATTAAGTGTGGTTAAGTTCTATGATAAGCGTCCTGAACTGAAGGCAACACCAAAATACAGTGAGGTAAATGAGTTCGAGAAAATTGAATTTCATTTTATAACTAAAGTTGTTCCCAGACAACAAGAGGATTAGTTGTAAGTATTATCAAATGTGTATTTTTTTTTTGTATTAAATCGATATTTTGATAACAATTTTGTAGGAATGGTGGAGTATTCGTTGCTGCATTTGCAGAGTTTGTAAGTAATGACCAACATATTCTAAATCAACAAGTAAAGGCAGACATTCTCCGAAAAAAATTTAGAGCTATATTATGGGAATATGCAAGAAGAAAGCAAGCGAAAGACCTTCAAAGTGAAGATGAAAGACCAGTTAGATAAAAGAATATAGTTATATTAGTTAGATGACTATGAAAACTATATAATGTAAAATAATTTGTAGTTAGGCTATGAAAAACTATATTGGTTTATTTTGTAAGTCTTGGTATTATATATCTAACTGTGTTGTTTATATGTAAGTCTTATATTTGAAGTTGTTCCTTCTTTGTGTCCTTATTTATGCTGTCATGGTAATTGTTTTAGGATTTTCAAGTGAACAAAGCATACTCCACACTAACCTTTAAAATTTTCACAAGTGAATTAAACCTGAATTAAACTTGAATAAAACTATATTGTACAAATGTTAACAAGTGAATTATACCTGAATTAAACCTAAGCTAAAGTTGTATTACACTAATACTAACAAGTGAATTAAACTTTGAATTAAAGCTATATTACACAAATACTAACAAGTGAACTAAACCTGAACTAAAGTTGTATTACACAAATGCTAACAAGTGAATTAAACCTAAACTAAAGTTGTGTTACATAAATACTAACAAGTGAATTAAATCTGAATTAAACCTGAATTAATGTTCATTCTTGAACACATACCTGTGAAGTGCTCTCCCTAACCTCTCATCCCCAAGATCCTCACAAGCTGAAATCACACTTGTTATGGTCATCAACTTCAAAAAAAAAAAAAAACAAATTCCCACATTGAGGAGAACAACACTAACCCCTCCAAGAATTCACCATTCTCAAAGTAATCCTAAATCATAGCATTCTAAGAAATTCAATATCTCTTAGACATTCCATCAAACAACACTTGCACTGCAAACATCCCCACACTTAACATACATTGTAATCAATGCATTAACAACTTCAATTTTCGAATCATATCTGAAACGTATTACATAAGCTTGTATCTTTCTACCCATTCTCCAATCAGGCATACCCCCATAAGTCCTCAAGACACAAGGAAAAGTATAGACATCAGGCCTAATTCCAACCCAACAACATCCGTTAATACAAATCCAAAGCCTCATCAAAATATCCATTTTCACAAAAACATACCAAAAACACATTCCTTTCCTCCATTTCCCAAAAACACATCCCTTTCCTCCATTTTCCCAAAAACATACGAAGCATCACCCAAATTTCCCATTCTGACAAACATACTCAACAAGGAATTTTCAAGCCTCAAGCTCAACTGGGTCATTCAAATTAAATCTTAAAGCAAAAAGCAATAAAAAAATAAAAAAATAAGATTCCAGTAAACTATATCATTTCATCTATATATCATATCAAATGTAACTATACACATAGAAACATTCTAGTAAACTGAATAACATGAGATTGCACAACTAAGAATACATTCTATTAAACTGAATAACACGATATTGCGGAACTAAGAATATAAATCATATAACCGAACATGATCCAAATTCGTAGAGTCAATGAGATTCTAAAGCAAACTGCTAAAATAATTTTTTTTAATTCTTGATCATAAGGCCTGACATTTTTGCAAGTCTTACTGTTGTGATTATGTTGTCCATAATTGCTGCATATAATTTTCGCTTTCTTGAATTCATCTACTCTCAGTTGAGTATGTCTTTTATTTTTTGGCCTTCCCGGAGGTCTCTTTCCGTGAGGTGAAAGTACAACATCTTCAAGAACATGTGTTGGTGTGTTCCATGTACTTTAATTTGGCAGGGGATCCATTTGAAATTGATATGTCAACAATAAATTTTTTCTTGTATAATAAGCCGAACAATATTTCTAATAACCAGTGTGTTTTATTGTTAAAACGGCCAAAGCGTGTGGACATGGTAACTCATCCAATTGAAATCTCCCACATGTGCATGTACGTTGGTGAAGACATACTGTGAATTGTCAAATACCATCAAGTATGGTATACACATATTTATTTGTCTCTACAATCTATGAAAAAGAAAAAAATATAATCAAGAGAAATGTTAGATATGAATCCGAAGAAAAAATACTAGCAAACAAATTAGGCATACCTTTAATTTCTCTGATGCAGTTTTATTGCGCCGCAATATATTTTCATACTTTTTTCCAAGGTAAAAACCTGAAAATGTCGCCTTTGATTTGTTATTGTTATTCCATTTCTGTACAAGCTATCTCATAAATTCCAAAAGTTGAAAGACTGTAAGAACTTTGGCATGTCTTGTTCGTGAATTGACTGATTCTGCTGATATTTGATGTCATCATCCAAGTTTTGTTTACTTCAACATGCACACACGACCATTTGTTGTATCCAATATTCAACAAGTAATCTTTGATCCTCTTATCTATCTTCTCAACCATTGTCATACATTGAATAAATTCTGTCATGGTGTATGTTTTTGCCATAGAGTAGAAGAACTCAGTGTCCCTTTGTTGACTTCTTCTGAAATTTTTCATTATGTTTTGCAGTAAGTGCCACATATACGCAAAATGAGGTACTTCATCATAAACTGTTAAACTGCCTTAATAATGCTTGCATGCCTATCGAAAATGATACACATATCTGATCTTTGATCGAATGCATCTCTGAATTTCTCAAAGAACCACCTCCAAGATGAATCATTCTCTGAATCAACAATAGCATAAGCAAGTGGCAGTATACTCCATGCACCAAGTACACTTTGTTTAATACAATTTTAATACATTTTAAATATATTTTTACTGCAATTATAATTCACTTTTCATAAATAGTTCAAAAATTCATTATAGAAAACACTAGTATCATATTCGAAAGTTTGACCTGCTGCATCTAAGGTATTAGCGGTTAGCAGTGTCCCTTTGTATGCTCCTCTTAAGAAAGTTCCATCAACAACTACAATTGGTCTACAATATTCCCATTCTTTTATCGAGGTGAACAAAGCTACAAACACATATAAAAAGCGATCATCATCTAATTTGAGCAATCTTATATGAGAACCAAGGTATGTTGCCTTTGCATATGATTGAATTGGATCACTCTGGATTAATTCAAGAGCTGCTTCTTTAACTCTCCAAGCTTGCATATATGTAGTCGCACACCATATTCAGCTAACATGTCACGTTGTATGTCTTTTGGTGTGTAAATAACATCTGGTTCAGTACATTTATCCATAATAATACTCCCAACAACACTCTTAGTTGCTAGTCTTTTTGATAATGAATTATGTAGCAACAAACATGTGTCCGCTTTCAAATTTTCTAATCTTGAACATTTTAGATTTGTTCAAGCTTGAAGCTCGTAAACTCCAACTGCAGTTTTCTCCTAGGCACTGTATCAAATAGCTATAGAAAAATATTAATACACAATTAATAATTTAAAGTGACTTGAATTTAGGTCTTACCTGATTGCGCTTGATCTTGTTGTCTTGAATTGAAAATGATTAAGAATGGAATGTCTTTTTAGTGCACTGGTGAGGACATATTTATTCTTATACACCTGATCTTTCTCAAATAAAGAGTGATTGGAATTAACAATGATGCCTGGTGCTAATTCTTATAGCTCATCAACTTCCTCACATAATCTGAACCCAATTAACCCTATTTCTTCATCAATACCATTAAATGTATTAGAGAAGTATGAATTGTGTATAACCCTCATATCTCCTTAAGTGTCTGAACACAAAAGTGAAATGAGTGCAGGATTAGTCTCCAAGTTGACTGGTTCAATTGTTGTGACACGTAAAGGGTATCTTGCTGTATCTCGATGTTTCTTTTTGGTTTCAAGATATACCTTTACCCCCATATCATTATGAATTTGAATTGGAGGAGACCTTTAATCAATTTTATATCTGATTTTAACTTGTTGATGTGTCTATTGACAATTAACTAGCAATTACAGAAACGAGGGTGACAAACGTTGACTCTGTGTGTATCAACACACCATCTGCCAAGTAGTCAATATATTTGTTGCTAGGATCCCATCGTCCATCGAAGTAAAGCATCACCGCTAGATTAGTCATACTTTTTCTGCACATTATTAAAAAGTGTATTACAAATATTAAGAGACTAGAGAGAGACATATAGACTAATCTGCTAGAAGAGCACTACTTTACTAACAACTGAATCAAACCTGAATTAAAATTTTATTACATAAATGCTAACAGGTGAATTAAACCTGTATCTATTGTGATCATGACTTGCATATAAATAAGTCAGAAATTGAATTACACATATGCTAACAAGTGAATTAAACCTGAATTGAAGCTGAATTACACAGATGCTAACAAGTGGATTAAACCTGAATTGAAGCTGTATTACACAGATGCTAACAAGTGAACTAAAATTGGATTGAAGTTGTATTACACAGATGCTAACAAGTGAATTAAACATGAATTGAATCTGTATTACACAGATGTTAACAAGTGAACTAAAACTGAATTGAAGTTGTATTACACAGATGCTAACAAGTGAATTAAACCTGAATTAAAGTTGTATTACACAGATGCCAACAAGTGAACTAAAACTGAATTGTAGTTGTATTACACATATGCTAACAAGTAAATTAAACCTGAATTAAATTGTATTACACAGATGCTAACAAGTGAATTAAACCTGAATTGAAGTTGTATTACACATATGCTAACAAGTGAACTAAAACTGAATTGAAATTGTATTACACTGATGCTAACAAGTGAATTAAACCTGAATTAAAGTTGTATTACACAAATGCTAACAAGTGGACTAAAACTGAATTGAAGTTGAATTACACAGATGCTAACAAGTGAACTAAAACTAAGTTGAAGCTGTATTACACAGATGCGAACAAGTGAATTAAACTTGAGTTGAAGCTGTATTACACAGATGATAACAAGTGAACTAAAACTGAATTGAAGTTGTATGCTAACAGGAAACCTGAATCAAAGTTGTATTACACAAATGCTAACAAATGAACTAAAATTGAATTGAAATTGAATTACACAAATATTAACAAGTGAACTAAAACTGAATTGAAGTTGTATTACACAGATGTTAACAAGCGAATTAAACCTGAATTGAAGTTGTATTACACCGATGCTAGAAGAGATCATACTGATTAGAGAAGAGAACTTAATACCAAACACTCACAAGAACTTGAATCAAACGAAATCTCAACATAAATCAACAAACAAAAAGGCTTCCACACAAAAAGAAGAAATCAAACTTTTAAGACCACAATTGTAAGCGCACATTAAAGGATCAATTAAGTGTCAATAAGACCAACAAAAACCGCAGATTGCAGTGCAAGCACCCTAAACGAACATAGTTTACTCAACAGTAACTTTTAAATTGCAATGGCGAGAGAAAATTGAGGTCCGGCACCCTAAACAAACAGAGCTTACTCAACACTGACCTTTAAATTGCAATGGCGAGAGAAAATTGTGGTCGCCGGAAAGGAAATTGCAATTGCCAGAGAGAAAATTGCATGGGCGTGAATCGCGGGTGTGGAAAATTTTAGGGCGAGAGAAAAAATATGAAGTTTGAATATTCAGTTAAATTGACATTTATTGTTAAAAGAAAATGTTGAAAATTATGTTAATTATTTTTAAAAAGTTAGACACGCAAGTTATTTCCCCTAACTATAATCACACACACCAACCATCATTTTAATCAGAAGTCTCAAATTTAAGTCTCCCTAAACAAAGTTTTCCTAGGTATAAAATTACCTTATGGGGCATGTTTCAAGCTATGCACAGCGGTATGAGTGTACAAAATCGAATCTAAAATCAAACTAAACCGCAAATCAAAAAAAAAAATTACTAGTGATTTGGTTTGACTTGATTTGGTATTTGAAAAAAAACTGACTATGTTTGGGTTGGTTTGATTTTGACTAAAAAAACCAACCTTAGACCAAACCATTCCGACATTATATATAATTGTAAAATTTTATTTTATACACAAAAATATTTACTTTGATATAATTTTTAAATATTTTTTTATTCTTTTTCATAGTTTTTATCTTTTAATATTATTTCAAGTTTGAAACATAGAATTCTGAATGGTCCAATAAAGATTATAGTCCACAAATGTTGGTAACTATAAAAAGCTTAAATCAAAATCAAATTAATATTAATGCCAAAATTAAATTAATTCAACACTAAGAACAACAATAATATTGAATATTTGTTCTTTAATTTTACATTGGTTTAGACAAGTAAAATACATAATCTAATTTTAATTTCATTTAACATTTAGTGATATAACTAATACTTATTAAACTTATTTTAGCATGATTTAGTACTTTTAAATCATGACTTGTTAATTTGCAATACTTATTTTACGGGATGTCATTATTTTTTGTTGTTGGATATTTTAGTGTGATTAATCATATCATATTTTGTTATTTTCTTAAGAAACACTTTAAGTAGTTGTATTTTGGTAGGACAAAAAAAATATTTGAAGTACCACTAAATTATATGTTTGTATTAATACTTTATCAGAAAAATCCAAAAAAATTTGAAAAAAACCCAGGTTGAAAAACTCAAGTTTTATTGGTTTTGTTTGGCTTATAAATTTAAAAATTCTACACAAATGGTTTGGTTTGGTTTATAAATTTAAAAATCCGACACAAATGGTTTGGTTTGATATTTGAAAAAACCTGAACCAATCTGGTCATGTACATCCCTAGGACAAGACCGGTTTATGGTTGTGTGGGTAGGGTGGAATGGTGGGTAGATTGAAGTAGTTTTAAAAAAAAAATACAAATGCGAGGCAGGGCGGGTTGCGGGTATATGTGATTTTAAGTGGGTTTAAATTCAACTTTAATTGTTTTACATGTTATAACTTAACTTATAGAGTGATAGAACATTATTTATTAAGATAATTTGTTTAATACTACTAAAATATTCAAGATAGTAAATGAAAATGGTTCAATAAAAAAGATTCATTTTCTTACCTGTTTTTCGATTGACCTCTAAAAAATAAAATTTTAAGTCACTATCCTATTAAATTAAAGTACAACTTATGAAAAATGAATTTCTTTTCATAAATTTCATTTTTAATATCAAACTTAACTAAAAATAGAAAATATTAAAAAAAATATGTGGGGTGAGTTCATGAGGAGCGGGTCTATTGCAGAGCATGGTGGAGCGGGTTGAAAATGAATATAATGTTATGCGTGGCGGGGCAAATGAAAAATTTTGCGGGTTAAGCTCGACCCGCCTTGCCCCTGCACCAACCTATTGTCATCCCTATTTATTAGGGAGCGTTTTATCCCCAAATACAGAGTCGTCTTTATTAGGGAGTGCTTTACTCCTCATTGTGGGATTTTACACGAATTCAGATTTTGTCGGCTTTCAATGTAGATATCGGACATCAGGTGAGAAATTCATCTTTGGCTCCAATTTCGTAAAGCTCAAACAACAATAACATACTCTTATAATATTATAAGTGAGATTTAGGAAATTTCAAATGCATGCAAACCTTGTTTTCGATAGATTCTCAGCTCAAGAAATATATTGAAGGCCTAGACACCGAATGATAATTCATCTTCAACTCCAATTTTGTAAATTCCAAACGGAAAAAGACATAAAATACCCTTAAAGTATTGGAAATGGTACAAAATTACCCTACATCCACCTATTGGCTCCATAATACCCTTTCCACCCACCTATTGGGTCCAAAATACCCTTGTCATCCACCTTTTGGTTCAAAATTGACCACTTATTTAACGGTTTTATATTTAAACTATTTAAATATTTTTTTAAATACGTGGCGCTCAACTATTGTTATAATTTAACTTATTAGTATAATTTATAAATCAATCCACTACCCATTCATTACTAATTAAACCCACCAAATTAATAAATCCGTCACATTATTAATGCAACAACAGAATTGCTACTGCCAATTGAGTATTCTAAAAATTTGAGACGAAAATATCTATAGAAGTAAATTATCATACATTCAAGTGTCTAAATAAAAATTACCGACAAATTTAAAAGTCTGACTATGTTCATCTTAATTATTCTTACGTATCAATTATGTGATGTTACTTTATACATAACTTTTTTTTCAAAATAATATATTAAAGGTTTTAAAACAAATGATAAATATTTATAAAAATATATTTTAAAAAAGTGCATGAATTAATTTGGGATGTATTAATTCTTTACATTTAATCATAAATTTCTAATTCAATCTTGAAAGAGAATCCTATTGAAATTGTCCTCTTAAATAAACGGCTCAACATAATTTAATTGGAGGTTTGATTCGGATTCGAATAATTTTGAATGTCATTTTCAGGAATCTATAATTTCATCGTGTTTTAGTAGTGTTTATGACGATTTTGATATAATAGTTGGATTATTAATTGAGTGAGGTTTAGTTAGTAATGAGTGGGTAGTGAGTTGGTTTATAAATGATACAAATAAATTAAATTATAACCAATAGTTGAACATCAAGTATTTTAAAAAATATTTAAATAGTTTAAATTTAAAATCATTAAATAAGTGGTCAATTTTGAACTCAAAGGTGGATGACAAGGGTATTTTGGAATCAATAGGTGGATGAAAAGGACATTTTTAAGCCAATAGGTGGATGAAGGATAATTTTGTACCATTTTCAATAGTTTAAGGGTATAACATACTCTTATAATATTATAAGTGAAATTTGGGAAATATCAAATGCATGCAAACCTTGTTTTCGATAGATTCTCAGCTCAAAAAATATATTGAAGGCCTAGACACCGAATGACAATTCATCTTCAACTCCAATTTTGTAAATTCCAAATTATCAGTGACATACTCATTGTAATTCTCTGTTCAAGAAGCATATCAAAACAGACTGGGAAAAAAATGATCACATTATGACAAATAAAGTGAAATTGAATTTATGGCCAGATGAAAACATTTAGTATCTACAACTAAGTTGAAAAAATATATTTACAAATTAAAGATGTTTTTGAACATGTACTTAGTATGAAAAGTAAATAAAATTTTATGAGTGAACAAATCACTTTAAAAACTAACAAAAATTACTATTTCAAATTTGAAACTGAATCCTTAAAAGAACTCAAAAGTTAGTTTTTTTAAAAATAAATAAATAAATATATTTGCTATTATATATTTTTTTTTAGTTCAAGATATTTAGTAGGGATGTGGACATTTAAAAAATGGTATTTGAAAATTTTATTGTGCTTGAAGATACATTTAAGTTGAAAAAGATCAAAATTTTATGAGTTTCTTTAAAAAAAAAAGAAGATACATTTTATTTACAAAGACAGCTCGATGCACTGAACTTTGAAAAAACCCACAACATACTTATATTGAGTAAATTTAAAATAGCTTTTGGAAAGAAGAAAGCATACAATAGGCTTTAAGTTCAAAAATATCAAGAAAATAGGACCATATGCTTTAGCATGTTCATCAATACAAATTTGAGTATGAAATGTATGTTTTCTTCACCACACAAAACAATCCATCCAATTTAAACCACTCTATACACTTATTCATTGCTTTAAATACTAAAAATGTTGTGCATAAATTGTTGATCAAGGTTGTCCAAGAAGTGAAGGCCTGTAAAAAGCATGACTTTGTGCAATCTCAATCCGATCGCGCGGATCGTTCAAGTTTTCATCCCTCAGCGCCTGAAGAATAGCCATTGTCTTTTGTTCTCTAGAAGTACAAAAAAAAATGGAGAAATTAGACCTTGAAAGTGGAAACTTAATCGTTGTTCTCGTATTCATGTTTACTAGGGGATGGTAGTACGTCACTGTTTATGCACGAAATTGTAAAAGTTTAACTTATATACACTGACAGCGTAAAAGAATTTGCTCATAACAAATGGAATTAGTAACTTAGAAACTAAGGTAGACAGCATGCTATGACATGTTAAATTACACTTATGGTGTAAAAACTCTTCAATTCTAATTATAACAGCTGATTTGTTGAGTTCATAACACGGGTTTACGCTTTAGCAACAAATCACAAGCAGCATATATATGTTGTGTTGTGCAAGGACTTACCTTTTTATGAGTATCTTGTATAAAGTCTTCAGGATAGGGCACAGCTCAACTGGGGCAACCGGCTTATTATCTCCGGGATGTAACACATTCAAACTTGACTGACTTAGAAGTTCATAGAATGCTTCGACAGCAGAAACTCCCTATGGAAAAGTGAAAAAGAACGTGACTGCTTAGGATGGCGGAATCTTAGAAGTTCTTACAGCAACAGAGCAAGCTCAGTAACTTGATGCATTAGTATAAAATGAAAGAGGAAATTGCTAGGAAAAATTCAGGATCAACAACAGTGTCAAATCCAAACATTGAGTATCCATTTCCACTGTACAAAGTATGCTTCTAATGGATTTTAGACCGTAGGACCCAAAAGAAAAACATTCTTTCTGAAACGGACTAAAAAGGGAAGTAGGACAAACAACTTGAAGCAAAGGGAGTGCTTCTAAAGTTTCGTGTACTCTGCAGAGAGACATGATAAGAGAATTGGTAATAGTAAATGAGTACCTGGATTGTTCCTTTGCCACTAATGCTATCACCCATATTGAGACTCAGTTCTCCCTTAGCTATCATTTGACCATACCATGCGTTACGACCTTTCAACAATGTAACATATGTATCAGCTAGAAGAGGCCCTGCAAGCCTTTCTGGTTCTTCAGTCAATAAATACGTGATGAATATCATCTCCGATGTACAATGTGCAAAATATACTGATTTGCTGGTAGCACTCTCATTTGTTAGTGCAGCTACCATCCCTGGAATCAACGAGAAGGCAAGCACAAAACAATGAGAAGATTCTCACAAAAAAACTGGGTATTACATAAACGTTAGCTCGGGACTTCAGATGCAGGGTATATGGCTCTAATGAGAATTCCAGTTTCAATAGTAAGTTACTGATCCCTCTTACGAAATCCTCATTTACATTTAACGGTACAACAGGAAAAAAGATTCTCTCTTTACCTCACCAATAATATCAATAAAGGTAAGACAATTCTCCTATTAATGATGCATATAACACCGTAAATTGTTGAAACTTGTTATATGTTACATAGAGAATTGCTAAATGTCTTTGAGTGTATTCTCGAGTCTTTATGGAGGAAATATGTACCATAAACCAGGGGCACAAGATGCTATAAACACCGATGATGCTTTTTCATTGAGAATAACTTAAGATGAAGATGATAATTTGTTATAAATCGCCACAATGAAACTTGAAAGTGGAATGGCCGACTAAACTAGCCTCTGAAGAGCTCCTAGGCTTGCTCATTTTTCAACTTTTGACTATTCGGAACATAATAGTAAACTGACAAGTCAAAAAGACAAAAATAGTTGCTTATTGGCAGGAACGATTTTAACCTGAAAAATAAATTCCTTGGACAAACAAACATTGAGAAAGACAAAGATTTACCAGCTCCAATGGCGTAGACGTTCTTCAAACCTCCCATGACTTCGTGAGTTACAAGGTCGCTGTTGTCCCATACAATAAAATGAGGTTGCCTAAGGAACTTTGCAAGTGGTTTTCTCCATTTTTCTGATCCACAAATCCTAGCATTAGCATATTCTTTGTTGTAAATCTCCGATGCAATATTTGGTCCACCAAGATAAAGGATATTCTCAACTGGTACTCCAGCTGCAATGAACAGATCATATTGTTAAGAAACTGAAAGACTTTACTTTCTTCTTGTTCTTTTACAACCAACATATTGATGGATGAAACAAAGCTTCGGTACATTTTAGTTGTTCTTTTACAACTAACTATCACATGCTCATACTGAATAAAATTCTGTTTCATTTCAACATATCCACTATATGAAAAACACGCGTTCAAAGGCCATACTGATTAGGAACTGCAAGTCAAGTAAAGATCAGCAGGAAACAAGATATAAAGCAAGATAAAGATAAACCCTTACTTGCCCGATTAATCATCTGTGTAGGAGTAATAATATGAGGAACTGGATCTAGTTCAGCCTCTATACCCTTTGCCAGTGAAATGATGATTGGTACAGTTAATCTTTCCTTCCAATACTTGCTGATCTCCTTAAAGACTTCGCGTGTTTCAGTCGAGGGCAATCCATTAATCACAAGATCAGCATCCCACACAGCTTCTTGCAAGTTGGTCACAACTTTCAATGGACAAAATGGTGTATCAATCATATTTAAGCAGAAACCATCTTTCAAGATTTCATCAGCATACAATGTCCGATCGCCTAATCTAGCCTCGACGTACTTGAGATATGCACATCTCCTTATCAACCTTCTCAACACATCCTCCCTTGAATTGATCACTTCAAATAAATGTTCAGCTGTGGCTCTATCAACAGCTCTCCCTGACCTTCTCCATATCCTAATTTGAACCTTATCGCGAAATTGACCATAACTATCTTGCAACAAAGCTGCAAAAACACTGCCCCAAGCACCAGCTCCAACACAAACAATCCTCAACAAATCACCATCAGATTTACCAAGAATATGCCTAAGCTCATCAAGTTTCTCCTCTGGACCATTGTGGTTGTGTACACTCCCATTTGAGTACACACTATTACCACTTTTCACTTCAATACTACCAACCATTTTCTTTCAAGTTAAAAAAAAAAAAAAAAACTCCAATTATAGAACCCCACAAATCTTGACAATCTAAACACCTCAAAAAGTAGATAAAAGGAGAATCTTTAAACCCCAATATCACAAAGTCTGCAGAATTTGTCTCAACCAATGAACAAGCTACACTTTAGCTAAATTATTTCAAAAATTTGAAGAGAAAGAACCCCACAAAAGACAATCTAAACACCTCAAAATGTACTATATAAAAGAAGAATCTTTCAACCCCCAATGATCATAAACTCTGCAGAATTTGTCTTAATCAATGAACAAACTACACTTTTTAACAAACTATTTCAAGAACTTGAAGAAAAACAACCCTTTTAAGCATAAGAGAAAAACTCCTTATTAGATAGTAATATATTAAGCAAAGCACATTTCAAACATTAAATAATTTTCTTGACTTAGCTCATCTCCCACATTAACTAAATTCTTGAAAACTTCCTCAATTTTCCACTTCCTTCCAAGCTATGATAAACCAGAAAAAGAGGAGAACCCTTTTACAAGTAGAATCTTTTACCTAAATCAAAACTACTAACTTTTCTCTTTCCTCACTTTTTCAACTCAAATCCACCAATTCTTTAAACATTTTTTCTTCATTTTCTCCACTTCCGAAGCAATAAAAGAAGCTGACAAAGCCTACTAATTTTGTAAATCTTGATTTTGCTGACAGCTTTGTAGTGTCCGCCTAATTTTGGTTTATCTACCCAACAGACAATTTTTGACAAACAATAAAGAAAAGAGTTGAAAAAAGAACAAACCTTTACGTGTCAAACAGTATAAAGATTCAATTTTTAAGCTGAAACTGTTGCTTTTACACACATTTAAGTTTTAAAAAAACAAGAATTGTATGCAAAATGTACAATCTTGAAACAAAAAAAAGATGACCCAACTCATGAAAATAGTTCCATGAGACCATGAGGTTAAAGATCACTTTTTTATTTGACAATATATGTATAATAATGCATGTGTGTATATATAGGTAGAAGGTGGGGTGAGTGGGTGGGGGTAGGGGGGTGTTAAAATTGATTGATATGGATAGAGTAGTTGAATGGGGGTAATATAGAGGAGGGTGCCAAGGCAATTAAAGTTTTTTAGTACCTATTGCCAACCTCCTAGACGGCCATTAATAATGGACATGTAGTTTGGTGTTACCATTGTTGGAACTTTTCATAAATATTATTGAATTTGTGTTGATTTTCAAATTTTTCATAAATATTACTTTCTTTGTTTTTGTTTTTTTTACTTGTTCACTTTTTAATTAGCACACTTATTAAGAAAATAATTAATGACATAGTGATTTTACCCTTATTAATTATGAAGTGAATGAAAAGTTTTATATTTTTCAAAGTAATTAGTCATTTAATTATGGGTATAATAGGTAAGAAAAAATTGTTCTTTCTTGATTTATCAATATGAAAAAGTTATTAGGGATAATATAAAAGAAAGAGTGGACAAGTAATTAGGAACGGAAATAGTATTTAATTTGTATCAATTTTTTTGAAACTGTATACGAATTTGGATGAATTGAATGAATAGTTTCCCATTGCCTTCAAAATTTGAATAAGCTTCTATACAGGGTGTGTTTGGTATGAAGGAATATGTTTTTCTACAAAATATTTTCCTGAAAAATAAGTAGATTTTGGACTTATTTTCTCATTTTTGGTTGATGAGTATAAAATATTTTTCGTGTGTTTGATTTATGAATGAAATTAATTTTTTTTGAGGGTGGGGGTAGGTTGGGAGCTAGTAGGGGGTAAAAATAAAAATTTGAAATTGAAAATATTTTAAAAGACAAAATTAATTTTTTGGGGTGGGGGGGGGGGGGTGGCCGGTGGTGGGTGTGTGAGGGTCAGGGATCGAGTAAAAAAATAAAATTTTAAAATTGAAAAGATCTTTTTTAAAATTGATGTTTTTCGGGAAAAAATGTAATTTGAAATTGGAGGAGAATTTTGGAAAATATTTTCCTTAATTTTTGAAGGGGGTGGGGTTGGGGGGGAGGGCCGGTAGTGGGTGGGTGAGGATCAGGGATCGGGTAAAAAAAATAAAATTTTAAAATTAATAAGATTTTTTTAAAAATTGATGTTTTCCGAATAAAAATATAATTTGAAATTGGAAGAGAGTTTTGGAAAATGTTTTTCTTAATGTTTAAAGGTAAGTCATTTTCCTTAATTTTGAGGAAAATTTGTTAATTTGAAAAACATTTTCCAAAACTTTTATCCCAACCAAACATTAAAAAGTTGAAAAATATTTTCCAAAAAATATTTTCCTTCATACCAAATACACTCATAGTGAATTTTAATTAGTTAGTTGAATTAGTGAATTACTAGTAATTTAATAAAAGAAAGGATACATTTGACATGAATGACTTTGAACCAAAAAAACTGAAAAACTAAAATCTAAATTAAAGTAAATTAAAAAAATGAAAAGAGTCTTTGATATATCTTTTGTTATAATAGTAACTCACATGTATTCTTATCGTTATAATAATGGCTTACATATACTTCTATAGTTACAAAAATGATTCACATATACTCCTTCATTATAAAAGTAAAAAAAAATATTTTAAAATTTTTAATTCTTAAAAAAATCATGTATTTGATTTTTTTCACAAATAAATTAGTTTTTGACTTTTGATTATTATTATTTGAGTTTTCTAATCTTATTTTATTTCTTCTTTTATTATTTAATATAAAAATAAGATAAATAAAAAGGAAGAAGTGTGAATGAGAAAAGATTAAAAAGTTAAAAAATAAAATAAAATTTGTGGCTACTTTTAATGTTGTTTTATATATGTAAAAATATATTTGTGGTATCTAATATCTAAAATAAATTTTATAAGGAAATAAATGAAAAAGATAAATTCGACCATCAAACAACATATCAAATTAGTCAATGAATAAAAATAATCAAAAGAAAAACACGTGTGATCAAATAAATCTCTATATAGATTATTTTTTTTTAGTAAAAAAAAAAGAGAAAAGGGTCAAATGCCCCCCTCAAGCTTTGGCCATATTTTCAACTACACACTTAATCTTTGCGGGGAGTCCTATTACCCCCCTGAACATTTTTTTTAATATATTATTTCACTCTCAGACACTGACGTGGTCACATACGTGAACTCATCTCCGTGTGGCGCGTAAGAACGAGATAAAATGTTTATGTGGAGTCCAAATAAGCCTCCCAACGGTAACTTTACTCTTTATGTAACCATACATTTTTTTTTTATTCTTTTCACTTTGTTCTTCATCCACCATTATTCTTTGTTCATCTTGAACAAAAGCTCCCTCCTTCTTTGTTCTTCATCCACCATCGTTCTTCATCAATCATTTTTTTCTTATTAGCAAAAGTTTTCATAACTTCTTCAACTAAGATTGAAGTTAGGGTTTTCAATTTTGTCGAATTTTAGCTTGATTTTCCCCTCAATTCAACAGATTGTTTTTTTATTAGGGTTAGTAATGTCTAACGTGAAATTGAATAAGCTATGCATGGAAGAATCAGATCCGATGCTCAAAACCATAGTAAGATGCAAACATGGAAATTTGTTGCATATGCAGACTTCTTGGTCGAAGTCGAATCCCGGTAGACGATTCTGGTCATGCCCCTACTATGGTGTATGTTACTTTTCTTCAGTTATTTGATTTTGTTTAACTGATGTGAATGTTAATAACATAATATATTGTTTTTATTTTTTCAGTCGAACAATTGTAATTTTTTCGATGGAGTAGAGAAGAAATCGATCCAAGATTCCAATTTATCCTCCCAAAATTGATGAACAAAAAACAGTTGAAAGATGGAGTTTGGAAGAGACAGATTCAAATCAATGAGTAGCAAGTTCTGATTGATAATTTGACAGGAGAGAAGAGGTTCAAACGAAGAAATTTGAAATGGTGTACGTTTGATTGGAAGGTCATTTTATGTATTTTGATTTGTATTGCAGCCTTGTTCATGAACAACCTATTTAAAAGTAGGGTTCATTCAAGTATTGAAGTAATTGAATTGCCATAGCGTATATCAGTAGTTAGTAGTGAAAGGAGTTGAAACTCTATATTGATTGTCATATGTATTATGAGAAATTTTGTATATCAATATCATTAATCTTTTCAATTGTAAAACATGTCTTTAGTAGACATAACACCATTTTAAGGAGTGTCTATATTAGTGTCTATACAACGACAAATAAGGATAAGCATAACACAATTTGTAAGAGAAACGTCCTTTAACATATATAATTAATTGTAAAACAGGCATCACACAATGTCAAATTACAATAAAAGATCAAAACAAAAACATAATATGATATTCAATACTAGTATATCATCATTCAAAATGGGAAATATTTTCTTGCCTACTTAAAACAGTACTGCAATATCATTACTTCCTAGATTGGATTGGTTGAACTACTTCCTCTTGATCTTCTCTATTCCCCTCTCATTTGTTGAAGTTTTCTTGTTATGATTGCTGCTTTTCCATTCCATTTCAATGTGGGTGCAGTTTTTGGTTTGTAACCAATGTCACCAGTAACATCAGCACATTTTGTCACCTTTGTTGAACCAGTAGAGAAGATCTTACAACTTGACATCCCAGGCTGTATTCAAAGTATGAAATAATACTGATTAAATTTGTAGTTAAACATTAGAAAATAGTATAACTGAATCAATATAAAAAACTTACATTAAGAGCTTTGAATCCATCTTCAGCTTGAAACAAACTCATTTCAATGACCGATTGCCTTTTGTATGAGGTTGTGTTTCCCCTACCCCTTCCTCTTCCTTTGTTACTATTATCAGGCGATGGACATGTAAAAGGTGCACTAGGTGCTGCAGGTGGTCTTCCTTTTGCACTCTTGCATGTGTTGCAGATGCACTAGGTGTGGCAGGTGGTTTTGTAGGTGTTGCAGATGCACTAGGTCCTGGAGACGCACTAGGTGTAGAAGGTGGCTTTCCTCTTGACCTCTTTGCAGGTCCTGGAGATGCACTAGGTGTTGCAGCAAATGATCTTTCTCTTGACCTCTTTGCAGGTCCTGGAGATGCACTAGTTCAGCATGTGGTCTTTCTCTTGACCTCTTGTTGTTGCCTCTAACATTGCAGTTACTATATGTCATGGCAAGTCCAGTAGCTTTTCAGATTTTTTACTTTCACAAGCTTCATTCTTTCTAAGTTTACCTGGCCTGCCAGACATGCTTTTTATTTCAGGTGGTGCAACTGTGGGGATAGTAGATTCAGGCCACATTTCCATGTTTGTGACAGGTTGAAGGACATTGGCATAAGTCTTCAAGTAAGTTGCCTTACTACAACAGTTATAATGTAGTGAAGGGGTTCACCTTTCTTAAAGTAAATGACAGCCACAACATGTGCACATGGTATGCCTTTTAACTGCCATACCCTACGACTACAAATTCACCTACCAAGATCTACACTGTGTTGAAATGGTTCTTCTCTCATTTCAAACCCATCAAATCCATTAAATTCAATATTACAATTCATTGACCTATTAATATTCTCTTGTAGTACTATTCTGGTCATCATTTTTACTCTTATCTCTTCAAACATAGTGATAATTGTCTTGTGTCTAGGTGCCAAGATCCATGAATTAAAGCACTCAGACAAATTGTTATCTACAGAATCACATTTTACTTGAGTATTAAAGTAAATCTTACACCAGAACTCTATGTTGTAGTACATAAGATCATTCATCATTTTTTCTGGACCAAGCAACTTCATCTTTGCAACATTTTTCCTCAATTGAGATTCAAAGGTACTCTTTGTAATAGACCAAAATTGTTGTCTTCTTTGGAGACCTCTCCAGTCCTTAGCCCAGTTAACTAAGATGTATCTAGCACACATTCTATGTTCAGCAACAGGTAAAATATTTTGAATTGCTCCTATTCATCCCTGTAATAGATCTAGATATGTTATAATAACAAATATATGAAAATTGATAAAGACAGATACAAAATAAAAAATTGTACATATACCTTCTGCATATTTGTAATCAGGGTAAGATTTTCACCATCTCCTAGTCCTATATCATCCTTCAAAAGTTTGATAAACCATGTCCATGTCTTTTTTTTTCATACTCAATTACTGCCCAAGCAAGTGGCAGCATCTGGTTACCAATTCTGGCCACAACAACTAACAATTGTCCTCTACAAACCCCTTTAAGAAAACAACCATCTAAATGTATGAATTTTCTGCAATTTTGGAATGCCTTCTTCAATGGATCAAAACATATGTAAAAGCTCTGAAATACTGGCCTACCAAGAGCATCAAGTTCACCAAGTTTAACAACACAAGTGTTTCCTGGATTGGTCCTCAACACTTCATCTTTATAGTCAAAAATTTTTTCAAATTCCACAACATAATCACCCATGATCTCTTTCAGCACTTTAGTTCTTTCCCTCTTAACAGTAGTTTTGGCAACATGAATTTTAAATTTTTTCCTAATCAACTCTTGCAACTTGAAAACTCTTATATTTGACTGCTCATTAATCCTCTTTCTAAAATGTGTAGCTATGAACTTTACATTACACAAATAGTTTCTAGTTGTGCTGTTACAATTATGATTTGGATTGTAAGTCTTTATCATGAAATCATTTCTTGTTTTGTCAAGACATGCAAACAAAAGCCATGGACAACCTTCCTTGCACCTACATCTAACTCTTTTTGGCTCATTCAAACACTTCTCTATTTGAACTCTCCTTTGGACAACATATTTGCTTTCTGCTCTTCAAAATTCATACACATCTGCAAAGACCATAGCCAACTACCATACAACTTTCTTGGCAGTAGGATCATGTATAAATTTTTTGATTATTTGACCTCCTTCTTCTTAGTAAATTTACACTTCTTGATAAATTTACTCTTTCAGATTCAACACATTCATCACTAAATTGACCTTCATCAATTTCAAAACTTCCATCATCAGTACTTGCAAAGTAAGGTTCATCACCTCCTAATCTTCCTTCAACACTTACTTTACCTGTTTGAGCTCATCAAAACCTAAATCTGGTCCAGCTTCACCTACTGGTCATCTTCAGTATCAGTTGGTACTATCTTTTTTCTTTTTCTTCTTTGAAAAGATCTCTTTTCAGCCCTCAACTCCCTAACCTCTTCATGTACATCACTACCATCGTCCTCCTCCTCATCTCCCACCAATTCACATTCAGACTCAGAACTATCTTCTGTTGAGTAATCAGAACCCTTTTCTTCTAAGAAGTCAGATTCAACAGGGCCTGAAACTAGTTATCAACATCTTCAGTGACAGCCTCAGTAGTGGAAAGAGATCTAGGAGGAGTTGTAGTGGTAGAATTTGTAGTGGAATGAGTGCCAGTGAAATGAATTTAAGAACAGCAACTGTAATGGAAGGAGTTGGGGTAGAAGCAGATCCAGTAGCAGGAGTAGTGAAAAGAGTTGGATAGATTGAGATCTAGTATCAAAGGGAGTAAAGGGATCTTCACCTACCCCAGTTTGGCCATTTACTTTAGTAAAAGTTGAACTGATTGTTCCATATCCTAGGGACATTTTCTAATAAAATAGGGATGGGTTCCACAACTGCATCATCAATTAAGTGTTTTACATATACCTCCGCAATATCTCCATCTTTCAAAGAACAACTTAACTCTAAAATATTCATATCATTATGAATATCTTCCAAAATACCATTGTTAGGAGGTTTGATACTAAATGTGCAAGTTGTTGTGTATCCCAATTCTTTTATGTACCCTCTTAATTCAAAATAGGACAGTCTATCCACATCAACTCCAAAAACTCTGTGACTCGCCCACCACTGTAAATTTGTTGCCCGCTACTCAAATCTAAGACTCCACCATGATACCATCTAAACGTAATCAAAGTAAATACACTCATTTTCTACCTGAACAATGTAACACTAGTAAGAAAAGGAGAAACTATGTTTTCTAAGAATAATTTAGTTACTTAAAAAATTCAGAGGCAACAGAACTAGGGAGAAAAGAAAAAGAAACAAAACCCCTAACCGAACACTATTAATCGAACACTAATAAACAAAATTCCAATACTACGACACACATATCAAAATGGCATTTGAATGCCCAGTTTAACAAAAACCTAATAAACATTAAAATAACACTACCATCAAAACTAAAATCAAATATCAATATAACATTCAGTTTGTAAAGAATAATCCTAATAAACATTAAAAGGCTCAACTAAACTACAAACTATAGCACACTAATCAAAATAACAATTGAATACGCAGTAAAAATAAAACTCCAATCGAACACTAGCATCAAAATAGTATTCAACTAGTAAAGATCTAACCTTTTTCTCAGAAGAAATCGCAAGTAAGCTTTTCGATTCAACAATGGCTACTCAATGCGACTGGAAGAACAAAGAACAAAGAAGAAAGAAGAAAGAAGAAAGGGGTTTTCTTTGATTTTGAAGGGAAAGAAGACTTTTGTCAAAAGGTAAAGGTAAAGATGTCACACGTGTCAATTTTTTCAAGTCTTGTAAAGTCGTGGGGTCCACGATTATACACGTGTATCACGCGTGTATATAAATAATTTTTATAAATCTGGTATATGTGACCACGTCAACGTCTGAGGATGAAATAATATATAAAAAAAATGTTCAAGGGAACATTAATAGGACCCCCGCAAAGGTCAAGTGAGTAGTTGAAAATATGGCCAAAGCTTAAGGGGGCATTTGACCCTTTTCTCTCTAAAAAAAAGGAAAAATTAGTAAAGTAGTCACAATTTCTAACTTAATTAGTAAAAATATCTACACTTTAAATGTCACGACCCAAAACCGAGCCGCGACTAGCACCCACACTTACCCTCCTAAGTGAGCGAACCAACCAATCTAAACCCTAACATTTCAATATAATATCAACAGAAAGTAATGCGGAAGACTTAAACTCATTAATAAAAACCATTTCAATAACTTCTAAAATTCAACATCTATTATTCCCCAAAATCTGGAAGTCATCACCACAAAAACATCTATGATCAAATTACTAAACTAAGAGTATTCTAAGAAGCTAAAACAAGTAAAAGCTAGTCCATGCCGGAACTTCAAGGCATCAAGACATGAGGAAGAAGATCCAGTCCAAGCAAGAAGCATTAGCTCACCCTGAAGATCCGGTGTGACGAAGACTGACTAGAATTGCGATTGAGTTGAAGACGACGGTCCGTTTGCTGCACTCCACAAATAACAAGGAAGAAAACATAAAAGTAGGGGGTCAGTACAAACACAAATACTGAGTAGGTATCATCGGCCAACTCAAAATAGAAAACAGTATATATCAAGTAATATCATAAATCAACTACAATACTCAACATATAGCAACAACAAGTACTATAAACATTAATAAGTACCGCCAAGTTCACACATGAGGACTCAAGCCTCAGTACCATACTCATTTGGGAATTAGGTTCATTAGATTGAGTATATTAACATCTTTCAAGATTCATTATCTTTATTCCTCTTGTGTCGGTACGTGACACTCCGATCCCCTACTACTATGTGTCGGAACGTGACACTCCGATCCCCTAATTCTACGTGTCGGTTCGTGACACTCGATCCCCTAATTCTACGTGTCGGTTCGTGACACCCGGTCCCCCTAATACTACGTGTCGGTTCGTGACACCCGCTCCACTAATCTCATTCTATTAATTCATCAAGCCTTCTTTTATACCAAGGCATCATCAATCTCATTACTTTAGTTCATCAAGCCCTCTCTTATACCAAGGCATCATCATTAACAAAGAGATTAGGGTTTTTCAAGATTTGGGATTCAATAGCTTTATCATGCTTATTTTATCACAATTATATCATCACATTCATGCAAACATACAATTAAGCATATAGCAGGGTTTACAATACTACCAATACATATCATTCGCTATTAAGAGTTTACTACGATTAGCATAAAAACCATAAGCTACCTCCACCGAAGATTCGTGATCAAGCAAACAAATTCCCCAAAGCTTTGCTATCCTCTTCGTTCCTCTCTCTCGATCGTTTCTCTTTCCCTCTCCTTGTTCTTTCTATTTTTCTTATTTCAAACCCTCTTTCTTTTATCCTAATTAGCATATAATTAAGTATAAAAGATGAGGAATTAACCCACTAATTAACTCAAGGTTATCTCTTTTAACCCCCAAGTAATTAAACTATTAACATTAACCCACTAACTTTATAATTAAAGCAGGAATAGTCCAAAACGCCCCTTAAATTACTTAACAGAAATCCGACCCAGCCTGGGATTACGCAGCCTGTGACGGCCCGTCGTGCCTGCGAAGGTCCGTCCTGCTGCCCCGTCACAGAGTTCAGAGACTCAATTCCACTAAAGGGTCTGTGACGGCCCGTCGTGACCACGACGGTCCGTCCTGCCATTCCGTCACGAAGTTCAGAGAGTCGATTTCAGTACCCAAATTTCAGAATTTCTAAGTGTTTTGAAACGAGACCCCCTCGACGGTCCGTCGTGCCCATGACGGTCCGTCGTGGGGTCCGTCGTCTCAGCTAGTTTTTCCAGAAATAAAATTTGTTGCTCAAAACGACTAAACAGGTCGTTACAATAGATACCAATTTACCCATCGTTCGTGCTCGAACGATCACAAGAAGAAAACAAGGGCGAGAAGGAGTACCTGAATCTGTAAACAGGTGTGGGTATCTTTCTCGCATATCAGCCTCCTTCTCCCAAGTGGCCTCTTCAACTGGTCGATTCTTCCATTGAACTTTGATGGATGCAATCTCCCTTGACCTCAGCTTGCGGACTTCTCTATCTAGAATGGCAACAGGCTCCTCCTCATAAGACAAATTTTCATCAAGCAGAACTGAATCCCATCAAATGATGTAGTTCCCATCCCCATGGTATCTTTTCAACATAGACAAATGAAATACCGGATGCACTCCGGACAGCCCTGGAGGCAAGGCTAACTCATAAGCCACCTCCCCTACTCGCTTAAGTACTTCAAAGGGACCAATATACCTTGGGCTTAGCTTACCTCTTTTACCAAACCGCATCACCCCTTTCATGGGCGAAACCTTCAGCAAGACTTGCTCACCCTCCATAAACTCCAAGTCTCTAACCTTTCGATCTGCATATTCATTTTGCCTACTTTGCGCCGCTAAAAGCTTTTCTCGAATAGATTTCACTTTCTCTAATGAATCCCTCAAAAGGTCAGTACCCCAAGGTCTAACCTCAAATGCATCAAACCAACCAATGGGAGACCTACATCTCCTCCCATACAATGCTTCGAATGGAGCCATATCAATACTAGAGTGATAGCTATTATTGTATGAAAACTCCGCTAAGGGTAAGAAGTTATCCCAATGACCACCAAATTCTATCACACATGCACGAAGCATATCCTCCAACACTTGAATCGTTCGCTCAGACTGACCATCGGTCTGAGGGTGAAATGCGGTACTCAGATCCAACCTAGTACCCAATTCAGCATGCAATGTTTTCTAAAACTTAGAAGTAAACTGCGTACCCTAATCTGATATAATGGAGAGTGGAACTCCATGCAATCGCACCACTTCCGAGATGTAAAGTTTGGCCAACTTCTCCGCATTGTAAGTCACCTTGACCGGAATGAAGTGAGCAGACTTAGTTAACCTATCAACAATCACCCAAATGGAGTCATACTTACCCATTGTCTTTGGAAGACCAACCACGAAGTCCATTGCAATTCTCTCCCACTTCCATTCCGGAATGGGCATTCTCTGAAGTGTTCCTCCAGGCCTCTGGTGTTCATACTTTACTTGTTGACAATTTGGACATTTGTGCAACAAAATCAACAATGTCGCGCTTCATTCTACTTCACCAAAAGTGTTGCTTTAGGTCACGATACATCTTGGTTGCACCAGGATGTATAGAATACCTTGAACTATGAGCCTCTGTAAGAATAGTGTGGATCAACTCATCGACGCGGGGTACACATACCCTTCCCTTAATCCTCAAAACACCTTCCTCATCGATTGTTGCTTCTTTAGCCTCTCCTCGCAACACTTTATCTCGGATCCGGATCAATTTCTCATCATTAAACTGTTTTCCCTTAATCTTGTCAAGGAAGGAAGATCTTGCCTCCACACAAGCCAAAAATCCTCCCTTCTCATTTACTTCTAACCTCATAAGGTCATTAGCCAGAATCTGAACTTCTCTAGACAATGGGCGTCTAGAAACTTGCAAGTGAGCTAGACTTCCCATGCTTCCTGCCTTTCTACTTAAAGCATCTGCCACAATATTAGCTTTTCTCGGATGATACAAGATTGTGATATCGTAGTCCTTCAGTAGTTCCATCCATCTCCTCTGTCTCAAGTTCAAATCCTTCTGAGTAAAAACATACTGCGGGCTACGATGATCCGTATAGACTTCACACTTCACCCCATATAAATAGTGCCTCCATTGCTTCAATGCAAACACTACCGCAGCCAACTCCAAATCATGGGTCGGATAATTACGTTCATGCACCTTTAATTGCCTTGAAGCATAAGTAATTACACTCTTCTCTTGCATTAGCACTGCACCCAAACCAGAATAGGATGCATCACAATAAACAATGAAATTCTTACCTTCCACTGGCAAGGTAAGAATTGGTGCAGTAGTCAACAAGGTCTTGAGCTTCTGAAAGCTTTCTTCGCACTCGTCCGACCATACAAATGGAACATTCTGCTTAGTCAAGCTTGTCAATTTGGAAGCAATAGAAGAGAACCCCTTGACAAATCGGCGGTAGTAGCTAGCTAGACCAACAAAGCTCCTTATCTCTGTAACATTAGTAGGTCTCTCCCAATTCTTCACTGCTTCAATCTTAGATGGATCCACCATCACTCCATCCTTAGAAACTACATGCCCCAAGAAGGACACTGAATCTAGCCAAAACTCACACTTGGAGAATTTGGCATAAAGCTTTTTCTCCCTCAACATTTCCAATACAATTCTCAAATGCTCCTCATGTTCCTTCTTGCTCTTTGAGTATACCAATATATCATCAATGAATACAATGACAAAGAGATCCAAATATGGCTTAAAAATCCCATTCATCAAGCTCATGAAAGCGGCAGGGACATTCGTAAGCCCAAAAGACATTACTAAAAACTCATAATGCCCATATCTGGTCCGAAAATCAGTCTTGGGCACATCCGTTGCCCGTATTTTCAATTGATGATAACCAGATCTCAAATCGATCTTAGAGAAGACACAAGCACCTTGTAGCTGATCGAACAAGTCATCAATGAGAGTAAGAGGATACTTGTTCTTAACTGTTACCTTATTCAGTTGTCTGTAGTCTATGCACATCCGAAAACTCCCATCCTTCTTCTTCACAAATAACACCGGAGCACCCCAAGGAGATGCACTTGGTCTAATGAAGTCTTTGCTCAACAACTCTTGAAGTTGGGCCTTTAACTCTCTTAACTCTGCGGGAGCCACGACCCTAAACCGAGCCGCGACTGGCACCCACACTTACCCTCCTAAGTGAGCGAACCAACCAATCTAAACCCTAACATTTCAATATAATATCAACAGAAAGTAATGCGGAAGACTTAAACTCATTAATAAAAACCATTTCAATAACATCTAAAATTCAACATCTATTATTCCCCAAAATCTGGAAGTCATCACCACAAAAACATCTATGATCAAATTACTAAACTAAGAGTATTCTAAGAAGCTAAAACAAGTAAAAGCTAGTCCATGCCGGAACTTCAAGGCATCAAGACATGAGGAAGAAGATTCAGTCCAAGCTAGAAGCATTAGCTCACCCTGAAGATCCGGTGTGACGAAGACTGGCTAGAATTGCGATTGAGTTGAAGACGACGGTCCGTTTGCTGCACTCCACAAATAACAAGGAAGAAAACATAAAAGTAGGGGGTCAGTACAAACACAAGTACTGAGTAGGTATCATCGGCCAACTCAAAATAGAAAACAGTATATATCGAGTAATATCATAAATCAACTACAATACTCAACATATAGCAACAACAAGTACTATAAACATTAATAAGTACCGCCAAGTTCACACATGAGGACTCAAGCCTCAGTACCATACTCATTTGGGAATTAGGTTCATTAAATTGAATATATTAACATCTTTCAAGATTCATTATCTTTATTCCTCTTGTGTCGGTACGTGACACTCCGATCCCCTACTACTATGTGTCGGAACGTGACACTCCGATCCCCTAATTCTACGTGTCAGTTCGTGACACTCGATCCCCTAAATCTACGTGTCGGTTCGTGACACCCGATCCCCTAATTCTACGTGTCGGTTCGTGACACCCGGTCCCCCTAATACTACGTGTCGGTTCGTGACACCCGCTCCACTAATCTCATTCTATTAATTCATCAAGCCTTCTTTTATACCAAGGCATCATCAATCTCATTACTTTAGTTCATCAAGCCCTCTCTTATTCCAAGGCATCATTATTAACAAAGAGATTAGGGTTTTTCAAGATTTGGGATTCAATAGCTTCATCATGCTTATTTTATCACAATTATATCATCACATTCATGCAAACATACAATTAAGCATATAGCAGGGTTTACAATACTACCAATACATATCATTCGCTATTAAGAGTTTACTACGAATAGCATAAAAACCATAACCTACCTCCACCGAAGATTCGTGATCAAGCAAGCAAATTCCCCAAAGATTTGCTATCCTCTTCGTTCCTCTCTCTCGATCGTTTCTCTTTCCCTCTCCTTGTTCTTTCTATTTTTCTTATTTCAAACCCTCTTTCTTTTACCCTAATTAGCATATAATTAAGTATAAAAGATGAGGAATTAACCCACTAATTAACTCAAGGTTATCTCTTTTAACCCCCAAGTAATTAAACTATTAACATTAACCCACTAACTTTATAATTAAAGCAGGAATAGTCCAAAATGCCCCTTAAATTACTTAACAGAAATCCGACCCAGCCTGGGATTACGCAGCCTGTGACGGCCCGTCGTGCCTGCGACGGTCCGTCCTGCTGCTCCGTCACAGAGTTCAGAGACTCAATTTCCTTGAAGAGTCTGTGACGGTCCGTCGTGCCCACGACGGTCCGTCCTGCCATTCCGTTACGAAGTTCAGAGAGTCGATTTCTGTACCCAAATTTCAGAATTTCTAAGTGTTTTGGAACGAGACCCCCTCGACGGTCCGTCGTGCCCATGACGGTCCGTCGTGGGGTCCGTCGTCTCAGCCAGTTTTTCGAAAATAAAATCTGCTGCTCAAAACGACTAAACAGGTCGTTACATTAAAATATTTAGTCAAAATGTCAAAATGTTAATATTTTAAAAATAATTTGTAAATATTATTATTTGTCTTTCCTTTTATTTCTCAAAACAATCCAACATTAAATATATTCACTATCCATTTAGACTTCTTCTAAACTTTAATACCATTAAATTTATTTCTATCTTTAAGATTTTTTTAAAAAAAACTCTCTTTTATCACTTTCACCATTATTGTCTCTCATTGTTGAAGAAGAACTAATTATGCAAGTTCATATCAATTTGTTCAGATCTATCGATTAATTCAAGAAATCTCTCAATACATAAAGGTATTTTCGTAATCATCTTTTATTTTGCGAGATTTCATAAGATTATTTTTTTTCGAAATAAAAAATATGTTGAATTTTGGATTGTATGTATTATAAATTTTTCGTCATTTTTTTTATTTTTATATGAGTTTGTTAACATACTCATCAAATATTTATGCATTTCAAAATTTTAGTATTTGAAACACTATTTTTATGATTTTATTTTCATATTTGAGATTTAGTAGATTGTAATTTGTAATAAGCCACATGAACATTCATACATAATATATTGTTTGATTTTTTTTATAAATATTATATTTAATAATATCGAATTTTGCTTATATGGTTATTAATTCACAAATAAACACATATTCAGATTTGAATTTGGTGAAAAGAATTGGAAAAAAGGAACATAGAAGACGAAGAAGAAAGAGAGTGTCAAAGAAGAGTGCGAAATTGTATTCATATCAGAACAATATTAATATTAATTTTTGTTTATCAATCATTTTTATTTTACTCATCATTTGTATTTTTATTAAGAATATTGTATTTCTTTTTTATTTGTAGTCATTCAAATACGTATCTTATATGAATTTATATTTTTTTAAGAATATTGTATACTGGTTATATTATTTTAAAATGTAAGATATATGTTTTCGAGAATCTTGTATTCTTATTTCTTTCATAGTCAATTTGTATTTATTTTTTCAGAATATTATATCCTTCCTCAACAAATTTATTATTTCCACCAAGTATGCTATTTTCCTCCAAAAATCTTGTACCCTTTCATAAATCATATTCATACATATTGAGATACGTGTAAATATATATATATATATATATATATATATATATATATATATATATATATATATATATATATATATATATATATATATATATATATATGGTAATCAAGTAATACAATTTTGATCACCGAAATAAAATTTGTAGTTTGAAAGAAAAAAAATCAATTTTAGTTTCAATGGTAAAGTGAATACATAAAATGTAAAATATATTGGTATACAATTAAAATGAGAACATAACAAAGGAAATTTGATCTAATAGAATGAAAAAGGAATTCTTTTTAAATTGTTAATGATGAGAACTTTAAGTGATATGTTCCTTCTCTAAAAACTATTATCTTAGTTTTTCATCATACTACTTCTTTGTATTTTATAATTATTATATAATATTCTAAATAAAATTTAGAATAAATAGAAATACGAATAAAATACATATTGAAATGAAATGAAATACAAAAATTTCGAAGAAACAAATAAATACACATGAAAAAAATATATGAATACAAATATGTTTTTTAAATAACTATAAATTCATTTGGCATACCTATTGGAATAAATACAAACTAATAAAAAAAAGATTAAGATTATGGAGGGAAAAAAAGAACAAAGTTTGAGTTTTATTTGAAAATATAACTGATGAGAAAATTAAGTGATATTTACTATTTTTTTGAAATATTCTCTCCCTTTGTTATTAAATAATTTTATTATTTAAATAAAAACAAATAATATAAACATAAATAAGATACATAACAAATTAAAATTTTGACATTTTTACTAAATATTAAAAGTGTTGCTAATGAGCCCTCTTAAATGTTAAAATATTGACATTTTGAAAAAATTCTAAAAAAAAAAAAATTCACTTTTGTTAAAGGAGAAAAGTATAAGTGAGTCATATTTGTAACAATAGAGTTATATTGAAGGTATATCAATTTTAAAAAATAAAGCTGAAGGTATATCAAATTTTTTTTCCTGAGGAAAATATACTTATACTATATGATAAAAGGGTTGAGAAGAAAAAAAACGAATATACCCTGAACAATCGTAAATAGTATACAAATATCTTCTGTCGTACTTTTGGGACATTGATGTCCATGCCGTCCAAACCTAGAATATATATATATATATATATAATATATATAATATATATATATATATATATATATATATATATATATATATATATATATATATATATATATTAACAGACATACAAGTGTTATTATCTTACCCATCGACCTCCATTTATTAAATATCAAATTGACAAATAAAATTGTGTCTCATATTCTTATTTAGTCTTCCACTAGAGTAAACGATATATATGCTCTAGTTTTTTAACAATAAAATATAATTTCCAAAAAATTTGATGAAGAAATTTATATAGTCCCTCCATTTAAAAAAGAATGACTTTATTTCCTTTTTAGTCTGTTTCAAAAAGAATGACTTCTTTTCTTTTTTGGCAACACTTTTACTTTAAATTTCCACGCGACATGTTTAAGAGCACAAGATTAAAGGACATTTTGATATATTTAACATAACTTTAATTTTAAACACAAGATTAAAAAGTTTTATTTTTCTTTTTTTAAACTCCATTCTAAATCACAATAAATTATTCTTTTTAAAACGAAAAATATTATTTACGACATATCAAAATATATTTATCTCTTTTCCATGATAAAAAAGAACACTTCTCTATGCACAATCTATAATCTTAGCCTCTTTGGGATTGACACCCAATCTGATATTGAGACTCACTGACACACACCATTACAATAATAAAATAGAATATGAAAATAATTAATGACTGAAGTAGGAGTATAAATGGACGGTTTAGATTGGATGAATTATATATTTGAATTTGTATAGATTAAAATATGTGTGACTCAGCAATAATATTAATACACACGAAAGAAGATTAAGTTCATCAATTCATGTTTCATGAATTCAAAAATGCCAAATAAATAATTGACTTAATATATAAATATGAATTTTAACTTGTTTTTAACGGATAACTATGTCCTTCAATCTTGAGTTTGCACAAATTGACCCTTAAAATTGAATAAATCACACACAAGTCCTACGTGACATAATACATGTGGGATGCCACGTAAAATACAAAAGTTTCATGTAGGGTGCACTGTAGGACGAATTTGTCTATTTGCTTAACTTTATACAAGTTTAAGTGTCGATTTTGTGCACACGTAAAGTTAAAGGTTATAGTTGTCAACTGATGTCAAATTAAGGGTCATATTTATGGATTAAGCCCAAATAATTTAGTCATTGCGATTATGGCAAGATGTTTTAGATGGACACGTCAAATTTCAAAAATTAAAATATGTAATTAAAGTCAAGAAAATCAACATGTATTAATATACACACGGAAAAAAAGAAGGTCAAATCATAAATTCAAATATCATAACTCAAAACGCTTTAATAAAAGACGCTCATGAAGAATAAGGTAATATTAGTCGCCAGACTTTGATGAATACACCAAATTTTATTTCAAATGTAGTGTGGCAAATAAATTTATAAAAATTAGCATGTACTTAAAAATACACACACACAAAAAAAGAGAGATAACTTGTGAATTCAAATTTTTTAATTACCAAAATATTAATGACGTTAATCACGATAAAATAAATATTAAATCAATACACCTTTTTTTTGCTAGATTCACCAAAACATATGAAAAACTATCAAATTCATGAATTTGAATTTCATAACTCAAAACGTTAAAGAAAACAACGTTTATAAATGAGTGTTGATCACCAAATAATTTTTGATAAATCCATTAAATTTTATGTCAATCTGAATTCGTCAACCAAATGATATTAACACTTCTTAAAATAATTTTTTTTTGAAATGGGCTTTTACCCCATAACTATCCATAGTTTTGGGTTTCACTAGTGGCCCGTGTTAGCTCTCCACCCATGGACCTACATTCATAATTTAGCTAACTAGTCAAAAAAACCAACTTATTTAGTGATAATATCCATACTTTAATAATATTAGTAAACATGTCAAAAATGTCATTATTTTAAAAATAAACAATTATTTTGATATTATTAATATTTTCTCTCTCATTATTTACACCCTTTCTTTCTCTCTCATACATTACACATTTTCCTATATTTATGTGATTGGATATATATTAATGTCATTTTAATTTTCTCTTTCTTTTCTTAAGTTTATCAATTCCTCTTTCTTACTTTCTTCCTAATCAATTCCAAATTTTTCTCTCTTTTCTTATTCTTCTTTTCAATTTCTCTATCTAACATTCTTCCAAATCAATTCCATAGATTTTCGATTCAATATATTAATATTTTCTATTATTCTCATTTAATTTCGTTGCAAGATTTGATTTGAAGATTAACGTTGATTTGGGTATTATGTTTTTCAGATTCCTTATTTATTTACTTACTGATTTTAGTGTTTTTTTTTTTAAAAAAAAATTATTTTGTTGTTATTCTTAAAACATTTTTTAGGGTTTGAGACTACATAATTCTCTCTTCAATGGACGTTTCCAAGAGAGTTACTAGGGGTATTGGACAAAATAATCAAAGTTCTTCCGATTTTTCATCATTTAATTTTTTTTCACTCAAGAATTAAACAACAATGTAGATATGCTTCTAAATCTAAGGATTATATAAGACGGGGAAAAATGCCTGAATCCGTCGATGTGCAAAATCCCACATAAATTCATAACCATGAAGTTGAAGAAGACCAATTTGTTGGAGAAGAGGTTTTTTTTTGCATGTTCTATGTCTTGCATGTTTAGTTTAATTTGTTTAGTAATTTTTAAGATTAAAAAAAATCACGTTACAATGCGTTTGGAAGTGTATATGGAATTTTTATAATGTTATAGTTAGTATTTATTTTTGTATTTCATATATTTATTGTATTTTGTGTTCTGTTTTTTTTTTGTGTGTGTTAGTTATGTCAATGTAACACATTATATGAGTTTGATTGTGTATATTTCATAGTTTTAATGTTTTTTGTATTCATATATTTGGAAGTGTATGTTGAATTTTGTTGTTGTTTTAGTCCGTATGTATTTTTGTATTTCATTGTTTTATTGTATTTTGTATCCATAGATTTGGAATCGTATTTCATATATTTAATTCATTTTGTATTCTGTTTTTTTTTTTTGTGATAGTTATGTCAATGTACCACAGTTAGTATTTATTTTTGTATTTCATAGTTTTATTATTTTTTGTATTCATAAATTTGGAAGTATATATTGAATTTTGATACTGTTTTAGTAAGTATGTATTTTTACAATTAATAGTTGTATTCATTCAAAAATTATGTTGCATTGTTTCTGAATTTGACATTTTTATCTAATTTGTATTTTTTCTAAAGGTATGTCAACTAGTTATGTATTTTATTTAAGAATGAGTACACCAAATATTCAATTATTTCTTTTCAATTTTATATTTTATTCACTTTTTCATCATACTAATTTTTTGTATTTTATATATTATTATACAAAATTCTAAATAACAATTAGAATAAATAGAAATACAAATAAAATACATATTGAAATGAAATACATACAAGATTTTTTTTTTAACTATATAGGAAAAAAATATATGAAAATACAAATATATTTCTTAAATGACTATATAGATAAATTCGGCATACCTATTGGAATGAATACAAACTAATAAAAAACTATAATACATATAAATATTATATTGTGGAATGAATATATAATTTTAAAAAGGTAAAAATTCTGGAGAAAAAAAAAGAATAAAATTTAAATTTTATTTGAAAATGTAATTGATGAGTAAATTAAGGATCTTTACCTTTTTTTGAAATATTCTCTTCCTTGATTTTCTCCCTTTTGTTATTAAATAATTATATTCTTTAAATAAAAACAAATAATAAAAATATAAATAAGATACATAACAAACTAAAATTTGACATTTTTACTAAATATTGAAAGTGTTGCTAATGAGCCCTCTTAAATGCTAAAATGTTGACATTTTGAAAAATTTCCCTAAAAATATATCATTTAAATATGAAATGGATATAGTATTTAAATAGACTTTTTTTAATATAATCTATAGCCACTAATTAGGATTGTTCAAAATCATACAGGAATCGATAATTCAAATTGAAAAAATTTATTAATTTATTAATAATGGATTATTGATTTAGCAATTTGAATAACGATTTTGATTGTTTGTGTTATCGAATTATCAATTCTTAACAGTTTGAGATTTTTTTCTTAACGAGTTAACGAATAGTAAATTTCATAATTATATTTGTCTCATTTCTATATAAAGTTCTTGACAATTAGATGTAGTTTCTTACATTTATTTCAGGTTGTCTCAAACTCTTGGTTATTCTACTATGTAAAGTGTTTGCTTTTGAAAAAAAATGCAATTTGGTTCATTTGATTTGTCACCTTGTTTCTAAGTGATTTTTAATGATTTTTTAATAATTAATCTTAACGGTCAAATCAATAACGATCAATGCTGATAAACCGATAATCGAATTGACTTAATGATTCTAGAACCATTTATCAACTCTACAAACTGATAATCAATATTAACCAATAAACTTTAAAATCAAACCAAACAGATATGAAAAAAAAAAAGGAAAAAACCAAATAAAGACATGTGTCTCTATTATTATTCTACTATATAAACCCTAACTAGTAATTACTAGTGTTTGTTCTATGATTAAAAAAAAAAGTGTCACTCTCACTACTGTTTTGCTAATCTTCAACAGAAACTTTCACTGATTGAGCTTCATCCTTGTTGCTGTAACAAAAAATGGAAATCAAGCCAACAGAAATCGGCATTTCCAAGATGTTTGGAGGTTACAACAAGAGATACAAACACTATAGTCCAACTCTTGGATGTTCAATGAATTTCCATATCTTTTTTCCTCCTTCTTCTTCCCCTTCTCTGAAATTCCCTGTAAGTTCCATATTTTTCAAGAACCCATTTCATGGTTTTGCTTAAATTATCCATTAATTTGATTATCATCTAGGTTTTATGGGTTTGGTTCATTTTTTTCAAGAACCCATTTCAAAATTGTACTTAAATGTCTCAAATTTATTATGCTCTAGGTTTTATGGGTTTATTCTAGAACCCATTTCAGAATTGTTCTTATAGAACCCATTAATTTTGTTATCTTTTATGGGTTTCAAGTACTTTTTTTTTCTTTTTGGGTTTGAGTTTTTGATTTCTTTGTTAATTTGTTGGTTCAGTGAACTTATGTGGATGATCTGTTCTTGTTACCTTATCAAGTTAATCTTTTTTAGTTTGTTCTTAAGCCCTTTATTGGAATGCAATTGATCAGAACAGGTGCAATTGATATAAAGGAATTTCTTTGACCGATCCCCGTTAGCTTGGATTGACGCGTAGTTAATTGATTTTTGATAATTTTATGTGATCTTAAGAATTTTTCACTTGGATGAATTTGAAATGTTTTCTCCAAGCAGAGGGTCTATGGAAACAACCTCTCTATCTCTACGAGGCAGGGGTGAGGTTTGCGTACACACTTCCCTCCCCAGACCTCATTTGTTGAGACCTCATTTGTTAGGATTACATTGGGTATGTTGTTTTTGTTGCATTTGTTAAGTGGTAGGAGAGTTTTTGATTTCTTATGCAGTGTTAGGTAAATTTTGATGGACTTGTTTTGTAATGGTACATGAGTAATGATATTGGTTAGCTATGTGAATTACTAATGCTGCAATGGATTCACCAATTGTTAGGTGCTTTACTGGCTCTCCGGCTTAACGTGCACGGATGAGAACTTTATAGCTAAATCTGGTGCTCAACGTGCTGCTTCTAGTGAGGGTGTGGCATTGATTGTCCCAGATACATCTCCAAGTAAGTATCTTTTTGTTTTGCGTTTTCTGTAAATGCTGTGTGGCTGTATATTGTAATGTCATTCATTAGATATGGTTGGGCCCAAGGGGTGGTCTTATTGAGTATACTCCATGTAGTCATATGTGCTGGACTTTTACTGCCGGGACTAGCCGACTAGCAGACTATGTAATGCAATCACATTGATCTTATTAGCTGACCAGGAAAATCCGGATTTAGTTGATGGGGCTGCAATATCTCACATAGATATATATGTGTGTGTGTGTGTGTCTGTGTGTTGTGTTATGTGTGCGCACGCACGTGTGTGTGTAGCTGAAATTAGCAAATTATTGGATGATAATTTTCTTCAATCAAACTATTCTTGTTTTTAGTTCCTTTTGTTAACACAGCTATGAATCTAACTGAATATTGTCTTGTCCTATTACAGGAGGCCTAAATGTGGAAGGAGAGTCAGACAGCTGGGATTTTGGAGTAGGTACGTCAAATACTGTATGCCTCTTCGAACTAAGTAATGTTGAACTTGATGATTGATTAGGGAAGTGTCAACTGTGTACTTATACAGAATTTGACATGTATACGACCACATGGCCCATGTGGGAGTTTAAGGGCTTCCCGCTTCCCTTTATGTTTCTACATGTCTGTTCTGTATGTTTTCCCTTGATGAATCAGTGGTGGTTATATGTCTCTGCCATCTATTAGAGCTCCGCTGATATGATTTATACGCTTCCAAATTCTTATTTTTCCGTTCCTTATGCGAAGTCAAGACAAAAGAAAGAAAAGAAATACTACTAGAAACTTACAATGAAGGCTCGTCTCAGCAGGGCAGATGTCCCGGTCATATCAGCTTCCAATTATCACTCCAGAAAGATGTCCTGCTACCATTTTGTACTCTCATGGAGACTCGATTGATTCATCATAGCAGGCCCTAATACCCTGCTAGATCTCCAAAAACTAACAACATAAGCTGAATCAACTGGTTTAGTCGTCCAGTCTTTTGTTTTATGTTTAGCTTTAATGGCCTTGCTCCATAAGCTTGATGGTCTTGAGGGTATCTCCAAAACGACTTCAGTTCGAGTGCTTTACTGTGATTCTTTAAGTTTTTAGTTCCCAATCCACCTTGAGCTCTGTTGAGAATTACCTCCTTCCACTTGACCAGATGGTCTTGGCACTAAAGCTTCCTTCTTATGATGTCCAACCTTTGAATAACTCCCACAGGAAGGGGAGAAAGGACATCATATAGGTCGACAAAGAATCTATTACTGAATATATCTGAGTGAGCCTTCCTCAAGTATCGAAACTTCCCTCTTGAGCGTTTTTTCTCACATTTCTTCGGTACATTGTTCCAGATTTCTAGATATTTTGATTTGGCCCCCAATGACATGCCAAGATATGAAGTAGGCAGAGCCCCCACTTCTCTCCCCAAAAACATTACCAAGGCCTCCATTTTTGTAACTTCATTAATTGGGAAAATATGACTCTTTTGCCAACTAATATGCAGCCAATAACATCTTCAAAGAGCACCAAAGTAATTCTCAAAATTCTCAGTTGCTCCACCTCTGCATCCCAAAAGATCAACGTGTCATCAACATATTGCTACCTTAAAGCTATTAATCTACCCATTGTTTAGCATTTTTAACCATGATGTGAAAACCTTCATGGGAATTATGAAAAGAAAAGGAGACAAAAGGTCACCCTGCCAGAGACTTCTTTGAGACCTCTTTGAGCTCTCTTTGAGTAGGAAAGAAACCTCCTTAGGAACCATTAATTATTATTGAGAATCTGACAGTAGATATATAAAGTTTCATCCACTTGATCCATTTCACTCCAAACCCCACTTGTTGTGACATGCTTAATAAGAAATTTCAATTCACATGATAATATTCATATGCTTTTTCAATACCTAACTTGCAAAGAATTCCAGGCTTTTTCTGGTTCTGTCTTGAGTTCACTGCTTCATAAGCTATAGCAGATGACATCCATTATTTCCCTCTCTTTTATGACGGTCATATGTTGGGCATCTACCTATTTTGCATTACCCTTTTCAGCCTGTTGACCAGAACCTTTGCAATGATCTTGAAAATACTGCCTATAAAACTTAAGAGGTTTGAAATTCCTCAATTCTTTTGCACCATTTTTCTAGGGATCAAGGCAATGTAAGTTGCATTGAGACTCCTCTCAAAGAAATCACGAGAGTGAAAGTTATAGTACACCTCCATAATGTCCTGCTTGAGCACCTCCCGACAATTGATAAAGAATCCCATTGTAAAGCCATCAAGACCTGGAGCCTTATCTATAACAAACATTTTTAGATGCCCCAAAACTTCTTGTTCTTTCAATCTGATCTGAAAGAGATCCTTTTCCTCCTCAGAAACTGCTGGACAGTTCCCAAAATTGCTTGTTGGTTTCCATTGTTCAGTCACAGTATAGAGTTTATTTTTGTAGAAGTCCAAAATCTCATTCTTGATTCTCTGAGGATCTGAAATTAATTCATCCTTTATCACTAAGTGATCAATGTTGTTACATCTTTTGTGGGAATAAGCAGTTTTATGAAAAAAGTTTGTAATTCTGTCTCTTTCCTTCACCCAGATGGCCCCGGATCTCTGCCCCCAGGCCACTTCCTTGTCTTTCAGAAGTTTTTCATACTTCATCAGCAAAGATGCCTTCTCCACCCTTTTCCCCCTCAGTTAAATTTCTGTTTGGCAGTACTCTGTCAAAGCTTTCATTTTATAAGCTAAAATGTAATCAACTTTTCCCAAAAAATCAAATGATGTCCACCAACTATTAATCATGACCCTGAAATGCCTAAATGAATGGTGTTAGTCTTGGCGAACATAGTGATATTGACCATCAGGCAATATTCGATGGATACTATATTTCAAGGCCAAATGAAGTCTGTCAACAAAATTCATGAAAATCAGCATGTATTAATGCAAAAGAAAAGAATCAAATTCATGAACCTGATAAGACTAAATAAACAACAATAGTAATGGCGAACATGGTGAGTATTGATAAGATGGCTTTTCTCGGATGAAATGAAAATTGGATTCATGTAACCGGAGAAAGATTTCCCATTCCTTAGCCAGAAAGATCTCTGGCCATGAAAGAGGGATTAAGTGGAACAGAATTGACTGGGTGGTAGAGTCGTGGAAACGCTTGTTTCTTCCATATTTTGGACCTTAGCTCCATGGAAGAATATGCCAAGATATTTTCGACGGACTCACCACATTTAAAGCCAAATGGAGTTCGTCAACAAACCTAAGGAAAATCAACATGTACTAAAAAACATAAAACTAGTAAAATTCATGATTTTGGGTTTCATGACCCTGGTACGCCTAAATGAACGATGCTAGTCGTGGCGAACATGATGAATATTGATCATCCGGCCATTTTTGTAGGGCACACCAAACGGAATTCGTCAACAATATTTGGGAAAATCAGTATGTTTTAGTTATTACATATGAAAAGTTATCAAATTTATGATTCCGGGTATCGTAATGGCCGAAATAAACGGCATTGTTCATGGCGAACATGGTGAGTATTGATCACCAGGTCATTTTCGAAGGACACTAAATTTCAGGCCAAACAGAGTCCGTCGACAAATTTCAGAAAAATTGGCATGTAGTAACACACGTAGTATTCACATTCACGAATTCGGATGTCTTGAGTCATGACCCTGAAACGCCTAAATGAACGATGTTAATCATGGAAAACATGATGAGTATTTATTACCATTCTATTTCCGATGGACAAAACAAATTCCAGACGAGCATGCGCTAATAGACATGAAAAGTAATCAGATTCATGAACTCAGGTTACATGACCCTCAAATGCCTAAATGAACAACGTTAGTCATGGCAAACATGATGAGTATTCATCATCAGGCCATTTTTGCTGGAGACACCAAATTTCAGGCCAAACATAGTCTGTCAACAAAATTCAGGAAATCACTATGTACTATTTAATTCTCATACACTAATCTTTTTCCGAAGGGATGGGTTATTCACAGTGCCACCTAAGTTCATGATAACTCTTAGCTGAGATGCTTATCTAAGTTCCTATAAGCAGAATTCGACAACATATGACACCTTTTAAAATTTTCTTTTGGTAGGTGCTGGTTTCTATCTAAATGCAACACAAGAGAAATGGAAGAACTGGAAGATGTATGACTATGTGGTCAAAGAATTGCCGACACTTGTTCATGAAAACTTTCCTGAACTTGATACATCGCGAGCATCTATCTTTGGTCATTCTATGGGTGGGCATGGAGCACTGACAATCTACCTGAAAAACCTGGATAAGTATAAGGTATTTCTCTATGAAACTTATGTCTCATTGTCTCTACACACAGACTAAAACCTAGCCTGCTCCGAGTCCGAAGCTTGGAATATTGAACGTTGATGCATTGTCATCTCTTTAAAGCTTATTAAGAGCTTTATTTTCCATTTGAATTCATGTGAATAATCACAAGCGTTATTTTGCGTATTCTTGACAGTCAGTATCAGCCTTTGCTCCTATTGCAAATCCCGTTAACTGTCCCTGGGGCCTGAAGGCTTTTACAAACTACTTGGGTGAAAATAAAGCTGATTGGGAGGTATGTTCTTCAAGTGACTGCTGCATAAAACTAGAAATTTTGGAGGTTTCTTCATCTTATCGATATTTTAACTTCTCTTTATGCAGGAATATGATGCCACTTGCCTTGTATCAAAATATAATGATCTCTCTGCTACCATTCTTATTGATCAGGTACAGATCAATCTCTTGTTTGGCGAAGAAATTTCTTGAATTGTCCCTTTTGGTTATAAGTTGTTAACCATCTCTCTTCTACATATGAAGTTATCAAGAGATATGCAAGGGGGATCTAGAGTTCTAGTTACTGATTCGGCAGAACTAAGTAGCTTTGGACAAAACCCTGTATTTGTGATAAATCCACTTATTATGTATAGATAGTTCTAGAATCCAGAACCCATAAACTCAAAATTTTTTATCTGCATCTTTCTGCAGTTGGCTGTAGGGTTTAATGAGTACAATTTTGCCCAAGAATAGCATCCTGGTTAGTTCTTTTTTTAGAGTCACTATTAAGGAAAAAAAGTTCTTCCGTGTTTGTGTAGCTTCTGTCTTTAATCTGATCTCCGCAAAGAGAGCGGGCTTTTTCTGTTTTCCTTTGTAGCTCATCATAGTTATTACAGAAACAGCTATGCCCGTCATAGTTGACAATGTGAGAACTTGGACTTGTCCTTATATGAAGTTTGATAGTCTTGGATTACAGTAGATGCTCATTTAAACAGTTATAGAGGACGTTATGCCATAGCTCATTGCTGAGAGATGTTTTGAGGCTTCTATCAGTATATCCCTTGATCTGGGCCCCTTTGGAGAAATAAAAGTACAACATCCTTCAATATATGATCTTCTTTCTGCTTGCAGATATATAAAAGAGTAAATCATTAGGTGATTGTATCCTTATATTACCTATGAAGATATGACCAAATGTATTTCTCAATTTATTAGAGCTTTTGATTGTATTATTGTATAGGGGGAGGACGACAAATTCTATAAAGATCAACTGCTCCCACAGAAGTTTGAAGAGGCATGTAAAAAGGTTAATGTTCCTCTACTGCTGCGGCTGCAACCCGGTTATGACCACTCTTACTTCTTCATTGCCACCTTCATTGATGATCACATTCGTCATCATGCCCAAGCCCTTAACCTTTGAGTTAAGCTTCCATTTCTGTTGAAGCTTTTCTGGAGACTTGACGAGGGGCGATGACTTAAGCAAGTTGGTGGTGCACTTTTGGTTTGGCAGAAAATATGTTGAGGAACTTAATGAGACTTGTAATATGAAATAAAAGTGTGTTTTCCTATCACATTATGTATGCCTTTCTTGGTACTCTTGTTATAAACTTTGGGGCTTCTTGCTATGCTACTTATGTAAATCCATTTTGATCAGTACTAATCTATCTATATTTATCTATCTTCTATATCTATTTTATGTTTATATTTTTTATACTACCTTAAACGATGAACTCCTATACAGATATTGAATTTCTATAATACCCTCATTTAAAAATTTAATAATATTAAGTTGATATCTTTTCACATTGTGATTCTCTCAAGGACTTGTGACTCTTTCAAGTGGTTGTGATTTTTTTTATGGTTGTGAAATTTTCGATGAGTTGTGATTTTTTTGAATGGTTGTAATATTTTTAAACGGTTGTAACTTTTTGAAAGGATTGTGACTTTTTTGAAATGTTATACTCCCTCTGTCCCAGTTTAAGTGGTAACATTTGATTGGACACGAAATTTAAGAAATAATGAAGACTTTGAAATGTTTATCAAATTACCCTTTAAAAAAGTAAACTTACTTTTCTCACTCCTCATAAATGTATTAGTGTACTATCTTTAAATTAAGTAGGACCAACAAGGATAAAAGACGAATTGTACTTTTAAATACTTACATTTAAGGAAATGTGACATTCTTTTTGGGACTGATCAAAAAGGAAATGGTGCCACATAAAATGGGAAGGAGGAAGTAACTTTCTAATTAGACACAAATTAGCCCTTACTCATACTACTATTTGTTAGTAATAAATATAGGAGTTTCCTTTCACTTTTAAAATATGATTTTTTGAAATTTTCTACTCTTCTTTTTAAAAAAATCTCAAGGGTTATTTGCAATAATTGATTAAGTTCAAAATTCAACGAAATTCGAGGTACTACATAAGAAAGAGTTGGTGAACAAATTGTAACAAATCATTCATCAATTCACACTCGTATATTTTCTTACGATTTTCACGAGTTAACAGTGACGAAAAGTTGTGAGAAAGACAATAATAGTAAACAAATGTGAAAAAAAGTTATATGATTTGGGTAAAGATATTTCTTCTTTGTTTTTTCATTTGTTATTCTTTTACCCTAAAAAAAAAAGGAGTTACTTTCTAATTTTGCTAAAACAACAGGTATCAACGTAGTTCATTGAATTATTAATTAAGAAACTTTCACATATAGCCACTTAAAAATAGCGTAATTACTCTTCATAGCTATAGTTTGATAATTACAATCCGTAGCTACATGTTATATGGACGAGAGAGGAGAGCGAGACTAGAGAGAACGGGAGAGGAGAGAGGTGTGAGAGAGGGGGAAAGAGTGGGAGAAAGGTGAATTGTATATGTATATCGGCTACATAATTGTATGTTATACATATGTATTTGTATATATGGTAAGCAAGAGTGGGAGAGGGAGGAGAGAGGTGATTGAGATTGGGAGAGGGAGGAGAGAGGCGAGCGAGATTGGGAGAGGGAGGAGAGAGGCGAGAAAGAGAGGAAAGAGAGTGGTAGAGAGGTGAATTGTATATGTATATAATTGTATATTATACATATACATTTGTATAATAAGGAAAGCGAGATTGGGAGAGGGAGGAGAGAGGCTAGCGAGATTGGGAGAGGGAGGAGAGAGGCTAGCGAGATTGGGAGAGGGAGGAGAGAGGTGAGGGAGAGAGGGTGGGAGAGAGGTGAATTGCATATGTATATAGGTACAATAATTGTATATTATACATATCTGTTTATATATTCTGGCAAATTATACATATGCAAACGTGACTAATTATACAAACTTGAAGTTAGCTCACGTAATTAGTACATAATGTTAGTCATGAGTGGTAATTATAGCAAACTATAGCAATGATGAGTAATTAAATAGTTTAAGTTTGTTTTGTTGCGTTATTTTTCCTTATTAATTTTGATGTTAAATCCACTATTTCAAAAATAGATTTCCAACTTTTACTTAATATGATAATATAGTCGTGAATAATAATTTTATGTTAATAGATATGTATGTAAGTAAAAATGAACGGATAAGGTGAAGTGTTAGTGCAAGACATCTCAATTAAACGTAACACTATAATCTATAGTGAATATAGAATAAACATATATTTTTGTCTTCCTTCTTCATTGGCTATGTGTTGTTCCATATATTTTTCTTTTTATATTTTTATTGAGTATGAAATTTTTTAAGTATGAATTTCCTGTTATTTTGTGTTCTTTCTTAATTTGAGAAAATGTTATGTCATAAGATACATCGTTTAATTTTTATAGTTGAAAAAGTTTAATATTTTATATCACGATACCACATCCATAAGATACTAGATACTTTCATTAGACAACAACTATATGATATGTACGCGATAAAAAATAGGAGAAGACTACAATTCTATAAAGATGAGATAGAAACTTAAAGAAATGAAATATTTTTCACCAAAGGTGGTGATGTTCATATATATTTAACCATCATTCGTCATAACAATAAAGTACTTTTTTAAAAAAATTACTTCTCTATGATAGTCTTACTTAAATATTAATTGAGTAATAATATTTTGTAAAAGATAGATTACGTATTAAGATAAAATATTAAAACATTTATGATAATCCTTTTTAGTTTCATGTATGAATGTTTAAGAGAAAAATTATACTTAAATGGTGTCCATCATTTATGTTCATAACCTCGAGAGGAAAGACTAATAGTGACATTTTTTGTATTGATATTTTTTAAAAAAATTTGCTGGTTTGATTTGTTTACAAAATTGAGTGAAGTAAAAATAATACTACCAAAGAAATGTAACTTTCTTCCTATACTTAAACTTTTGAATGTATTTAGGTTTGAAAATACAAGTAGCTCTATGACAATATGTATTAGTCATTTGTAAAGTATTTGTCCTATGTTCTTTCAATTATAATTATTCACTAAAAGCTTTAATTTAGTAATATTAATTCTATTTTACAACATCGTATACTATATATATGATATACACGTACCGTGATATATATATATATATATATATATATATATATATATATATATATATATATATATATATATATATATATATATATATATGAACGGGAAGATATATCTATCTATCCTATGCGATTAAATATTTGTATTGAAAAACGAAATGGTTGAATATAAAGAACAAAATTCATTTCGTTCTTGTCGTAGTTTTCAATCATTCTGTGTATCCCCACCACCAGAGCTAATGTATATGGAAGGATACTTATGATTTTCCTCTTGGTTAATAGGGGTTTCTGAAATAGTAATCAAATTCAAGTATTTGTTCATGAAACGACTAAATAAGCTACATGTCTTCTGAAAATAGAAATTCACGAATACTTGGAATTATGACATTTTTTTAAAACCATCTAATGAACGATACTCATAGCCTTTACAAAATCTACATTCCTTTTTTAGCGTTTAGGAATCGTAAAACAAGAATTCAGGATCATGAAATAGAAGACAACGCGATAAAAAAAATCGACTTGTGCCTAAAACATTGGCCAGATGATTAATGTAATCATAGTGAACAATGGTCACATTATGGCCTATGATCATCCAAAAACTTTTCTTTTGATGGCTCTATAAGATTCATCCCCTTGTGATTACATATTGTCAACAAAAATAACCACCAGGAGAAAAAATTTGCAAACTAGTATCGATTACATTAATTTCCACTATTTAACCAAAACCAATGCCTACTGTACATCACTATATTTCAAGCATAGTAGCCAAGAAGTCTCGTGCCCCGCAGAGTCCTATGAATAATCTGTACAACTAATATACAGTTCTGCACTTCCTTCTCATACTACTACAGCGTTCTACTGGAAAGTAATTGGCTTCTGCTTCCAAGTCTGCATTCGATCCCCCCCAACCCCCAGCCCAAGAGGAGAAAGAACGGTAGCTTGATAAAAGATATCATATCTCACTTGTCCTGTTATTAGCCAGCATACGGATTGTTATGTCTCAATGCCTCTTCCTCAGCCCCTCCTCTCCCACCACCAGAGCTGATTTCTGACAAAGGATGGTTATGGTTCCCCTCTCGGTTCATAGGAATGGTGGCAGTAAATGCTGGTTCAAGGCTCTCATTTACGCTCTTAGTTGGCCTCTTCTGTCTTTTTGGCCTTTGTTGTTGCATGCCAATGTTTTGTGGAAACCCATCTATATCATCTTCCAATAGTGAGTTGGGTGATGCAGATTGTAGATTTTTTGGATTCTTTTGAGGCCTTGATCTTGGGGTTTGCTTGTCTGTGGAACCTTTCCTCTGCACACAGAAGATTATGAATCAAGTCAATACACTAACATGCATCGAAATTTTAACTATACAGTTGCGCTTGTTTGTTGTGCAACAAGAAACAAAGGAATTATAATTTAAAAAAGAACGTCGAAGTGTACATTCCATATTTGTCATCGCGGCTGACATTTCCTTTTCTTTTTTTTAAGGAAAAAAACATGGATTTCTTCTCTACAATGTCGTTTACCATGGCTTATCCAACACAAACTTGGCCACATCATGCAGATGAAGGTAATTTAAAGCAGAAAGAGTAACTAGACAACCCTAAGTCTCTGAAAAGGGTCAAATTCAAAAACAAATATTTGATTCTGAAGAAAGTGGGAAAATGATCACCTTTTTATTACTTGATTTTGCTTTCTCCGGCTCAAGGGCATCATCCCCAACAAATTCACTGTTTGTAAGATCTTCTAATGATGCATCACCATCTGCACCAATACGAATGCCTTTTGTGCCACCTTTCCTCTTTTGTCTCTCTTTAGCCTGCAAATGAACCAGCACCATATTGCTCAGTTAGAAACAAGAATAAGCTGACAAAGGAAGGGTGGGAAGAGGAGGAGGGGGGGGGGGGGAGTTAATTCCACCTGAAGAGGAATTTCCTTCATTTTCTGCTCCAATTGTGCATCATCAATCAACAAAGAAACAACATCTTCCGGAGCCAAAAGGTCACCCTGGACATGTCCACCTGTCATGACAAGCTGCTGCACGGTGTTTTTCTGACTGGCTCTCTGCAGAATTTTTTCTTCAACCGTCTCTTTGCAGATTAAGCGATAAACAGTAACCTGCAAGTTAAATAATACCTCTTTACACAGGAGGAAAAATGATCACGGGAAGAAAGGCCATTTGCTAATTATTTATCATCATTTTCACCAGAAGAATGTAATACAGTAAACTCAAAAAAAGTTGGAATTAGGAATTTCATGAAACAAGGTAAAAGAAACACTATTGGCATGAAAGTACACACCTTTGCAGACAAAGATGGGTGGAGTTTTTTCTTATTGCTCATCTTAATGTCTGACCAAAGAAATGTTAGTACATCCACTACCAGATTTTGATGTAATAGACGCTAGTGAATTTTGTTTTCACATTAATAAGTTTTGAGTTTCCGCATTATGGTTGTATTTCGTAAGTTGGATAATTAATATAAGTTGGGGTTTGGATTTTTTGGTTCCCCCACCTAGAAGAAAAGTGTGGGTGACACTCATAACTCGTTTTGGGTTGTGACATTTTTCTGCATAAACCAACTGATTAGCTAAACTAGCTTCTCTTAGATGCAAGCAACTTCTCAGTCATCTTTTTATCTTTATGAGTTCTTAAGCAGTGTCTCTAATTTCTTCCAAAAGCAGCATTGCCGGGAAAAGCTAAAACAATATCATTATGTTTAGAAATAGAATTATGTGGTCAAAAAGGAAAATGTAGAAGTTGAAAACCTACATCCTTAGTTTGACCCAGCCTATGAGCTCTATCCATTGCTTGTAAATCTAAAGTTGGATTCCAGTCACTCTCATAGAAGATGACAGTGTCAGCAGCTGTCAAGTTGATACCAAGCCCCCCTGCTCTTGTACTCAGCAAGAACACAAAGATGTCGTTCCTATGAGGCAATCAACATAAGTCAGTATAAATACAACATAAATGGATTATAAGTCCCTTTGAATTCAAAACATACCGATGCTGGAAATCTTTAACCATGTCTCGTCGATCCATTATAGTGGAAGATCCGTCAAGCCTCAAGTACCTATATTTCCTGTAGTGCATGTAATCCTGCAAAGCAAGTGAAAACATTAGCAATTTCACAAGTGCTAGTTCCTTTACCTTTTCAATTTTAAACCCATTCCCTAGTAAATGGGATTATGTTGCAGTAAAAAACATACTCTGGTCTTTGCAAGCTTGAACTGATTATAAGATAAATGAAGCAAACAGGGAAATCACTATAAGAGAATCTCAACAACAGCTTCACATAGGATCTGTTTTTTTCATGCTTAGATTCATACACTAATAATAATTTTGCATCTGGTCTCTCCAGTTAGAAGGGAGAATTAGTATTATGTTCAGTATTTTATTATTTTACTGTTTCTGTGTTTTTATTATTTTTCTATTACTACTTGTTGTCTCGAATGCCTGTATTTTCTTACTATCCTGCTATTGCTTATGTCTTCATATATTTTGTGTTTTTGCTTTCTTTGAGCCAAGGGTTTTCGGAGACAACCTCTCTACCTTGTCAGGTAAGGTCTACGTACACTCCAACCTACCCAGACCCCACTTGTGTGACTATATTGGGTATGTTGTTGTTCATACACTATAAAGCATAGTTCTTGTTGTAGTATGCCCACCTTCATATAGTATGCTCAAGAAACCACTCCATGATTCAATGTAACGAAAGTTTGGTTGGACTTCAAAATAAAATGATACCCAAAATTCATAATTCATGCATGGGCCAGTACAAGTATCAGTTATCAAATAGATTTTCCTAGATGAGCTACAAACCTCTTCCACACATAGACATCTGAAGAGAACTGTAACCTAAAGCACAAAAGCGTGGGATAAGGTACTACATAACAAACATATAGCAGTGCTTGCTTTAGCAAACCATGATTATTTTTTGATCAATTTAATTAGAAACTTCACAAAGAAGTTTTTATATGCAAGCAGCATTTTGCATCTATACCAGCCTGGTTAGTCAACCAAAGCATTACTGCAACCACCACTGCCCAGAGAACTTTGATCAGATACCAGTAAATTTACTTCCCCTCAGAAGAGTCTAACTCTTCTCAACTCCCAAGAGCTAAAACCGTACATAAAGAGTTTCATACAGGCAATCTGCCCCTACTGCTAATATCATATCATCGCGAAAATACAAATCTAAACCACCAAGGAGCAGCAGAAAGATTCAAATACCTCTAGAATATCCAACATTTTTGTCATTTGTGCAAATATAAGAACACGGTGATTCCCTGCTCGCAAACGCTTTAATAATATATCAAGTGTTTGAAGCTTCCCTGAGTCCTGTAATTACATAGGAAAATTAAATTTAGATACTTGTGTGCTTGAAGGCACATTAACTATTAAAGAGAAAAGGAAATAGAAGGAACAGATAAAAGGAAAAGATGACATGCCGTTAGCATCTTTGCAGGGTCAAATGGTTGCATGGGTGGACATGACCCAAAAATTTGATACGTAAGCTGAAGAGCAGGTTGTGTGATGGGTAATTCAGAGTCTATTTCTTGTATTAAATGGTGTGCCGCACCTGGTTTCCTAGGACCATTATATTCTGAAGTGCGCGCAAACCCAACCAACAACCTTTTAATCCATGGATGGTGTAGTTCTTCAAGCATTTCATAAGCAAAATTTCTATCTGAGCAATGAGCATTTATCTGCAAGATACATCTCATAGTCAGTAACCCATTGCGTACACATGGAAAGCACTAAGAACAAACAATATAACATCACTTACAGGAGGTGCTCTTGTCCTAGGAATAAAGGAGTATATTGAATTCAAGAGATTAACATTAGCTAAAAGCCTATCCTGATGTTCCATGGCCAAAGCCTCAAATGGTGCATCACCAGGCCCTGTTGCAAGTCTTGTTCTTAAAAAGTTTGCTTCTGACTTTGATGGAAGCAATAACATTCGTGTCACTGCTCTTACTTTGTCCCTTCCAAGGTGACTACAACAGAGATCATCATCCCCAGACTCCATCAAGTCCAAAATTTCATCTAAAAATTGTCTGTTGGCTCTCACAATTGAGAATAACAATTTCTCCAATAAAGAACCAGTTGCCGAAAATGCAACCTCCATGGGTGACATATCAACTAAGCGAGTAAAACCGAATGTTCCACTCCGTATATATCCAATATCTGACTCATGAAATTCTTGGAGTATTGAGCGGTGAATATTCTCTGGAGAATATATGTTAAAGTACTTCTCAAAAAATTCTTTATTTACACCTTGCCCCATAGTAGAGTGAAGCATGCTCGATCTATTAGCTCCCCGGTAAACCAGCTTTGGCATCTGAAAGGGATATATGATACGAAAGAGTAAGTTAAATAAGCTTAAAATTTCCTGTTTATTAAGAAGTCCCACTAAGCCGACATTTCACAGTTGTCACAACTCACATGCATATATTTAGGAACATCTCGCTGAAGTGGCCCTAGTTGATTGAATCGTACAATATATATATATATATATATATATATATATATATATATATATATATATTATTATTATTATTATTATTATTATATAGACACACACACACACACACACCAAAGTGATGTGGCACCACTCTATGGCCTTCATTCATATTTACCCTTTTTGGCCATTTTCTTTAAAAAAAAATTGGTTTTGCTACTACTTTGCAAGTATCTTTGTAATAACATTAAATATATCAATAATTAATGACATTTACCAGTCCACTACACTTTATGGGTTAAGGAAATTAATATCCGACCTTTCTACTTGCTTTCTCCTGCTTATGCTTTATATTTCTCTCTTGGTCTGATTCGTCTCATTTTTCTAAATCCTAATTATAAATGTGTGTTTGTGTGCGTGTGTGTATATTATTCCTCTCTTGGTCTGGTTCTTCTAATTTTTCTAAATCCTAATTATAAATGTGTGTGTGTGTATATATATATATATATTAAAAAACAAGAACGATGCAGCCCTCTCCTAGGTCAAGACTCCTATTTATCTACTCTCTCTTTTTTTTGGCATTTTATCTCTTATTTTTTCACTACAAGAATGTGCAGAATAATAAAGATATCCTATTTTCTCATTAGTTGAGTGCTTTAATTTACTCAATACATAACATATTAGAACGGATGTAACGTATGACTTCATAACACAAACTTTTAAAATCAAATAAACTCCACGTTCCACCCTATAAATGGGAATTACCGAATATTTTAGGTACTATAAAGTAAGTTCCCACCTTATTCATTTCACTGTCATACAAATCAAAAAGTTATTTCAGCAGCCTTTTTAAAAATATTTTTAATTTTTTCTATGAAGTTAAATTTTCTGTTACAGAATGTTCTCGAACTGTCATGTGTGATGTTTGACTTAACTTAGAACTGTGGAATGTTGTTATGAAGAAGTGTTTGGTGAGAATTTGATCATTTTATTAGTTTATCGAAGTATGATGTGATTTTGGAGCAAGATGTTTCATTGGTTTTGTTGTTTATTTAAGATATTTTGATCCGGCATTATTGAATTTATTTATATAGAGGCAATACTTCTATTGATATACTTCAATCCTAGGATATGCTTTCTAGCAGAACGCTAAGCAGTTTTTTAAACCCTATTCATGGATTTAGGTATGAAGAATACTGCTATATTTTTGCTTTTTTTTTCTTTGAAACTGAAAGATCAGGTATTTTTGCTTTATATATTTTCTGTGTTTCTAAATTGGTAGGTCGCTTAGCTAACTCTTAGGTCTCTAATTATATTTTATAGAAATAGTTGTAAAAAGTTACATCATATAGCGACAGTTTGGGGTGGTTTCATAACAGATATGGCCCAGGCTATTTTTGCTCCCACTAAATAGATCATAATTTTATTTTTATTTTTTGAAATTAGATCACAAGATTATTTTATTTGACAAGTATATGCACTTTATTGGTTTAGGAAGAATACGGCTTACTGAGACATTATGATTTACCAATTCACAATAATAAGGTCTCAATTATAAAATTTGATGTGAGATATGAAGTCAGAGTAAACATATTATCTCACTTATAAACTAATATTTACACCACGTCATACTTAACAGACAACATGCATATATACTTCTGAAGTGTTTATTCTTGTAGAGTTTGCACATCGGTTGGGAAGGGTATTATTGGTTTTTCTGTATGATTTTGGGCAATCTTCCCGTCTTGAGCTGGCTTTTGAAGATGAGTTAGACCAGAGATCCGTTTTCTTATCATGGTATTAGAGTCGGACTCGGCTCAATTCATAGAATACCCGATTCCGCCCCACTTCTTATATTGTCCATGCTCCAGATGTCTAATCCTGATCGTGCGAGTGGGTGTTAATGGGGGACTCGGTTGGGAAGAGTTCTATTGGTCTCTTTCCACAACATTGGGCAATTCTCACCTCTTTAGCTAGTTTCTGGGGTTGAGTTACAAGGTCCATTTCTTATCAGTTCATTTAATAACACCCCAACATTCAACACTAATTTCGTTAAAAGTAACTTCAGCAGTCCTCTTTATTGAAAGAGACACGACCCAGCATCAATAATCACCTCCGAAGTCATAAGATTTACCTTCAAGATGGCAATTTATAGTTTCCACATTTCAATGTAAAAAATTGGCAATAATGACAACTGAATGGTGTGAAGTGGCCAAATGAGGATTATAATGGCAGAATTATAGTTATAACTAACTGAATGGTGTGAAATGGCCAAATGAAGATTATAATTGCAGAATGATATTATAACTAACTGAATGGTGTGAAGTGGCCAAATGAGAATTATAATTGCAGAATGACATCATAACTCACTGAATGGTGTGAAGTGGCCAAATGAGGATTATAATCGAGGAATGATATTATAACTAACTGTTAGTTAACATTCCAGAAATATCAATAAAATACACTAGAAGCAGATTATGCACTGAATCAGGCTGTTCTCTGCGCACACATAAACAATAATAACTCCATGAATAAGCATAAAGAGTTCCAAACTGTACCTGGTATGTAAGAGGACTTCGACCGCCAGAAAAGAATACATCCTCAAGTTCCCCGAAGGGAGCAGGAAGAAGTGAGTATGGAACATCTCCAAAATAAAAGTAAGAACTTCCTTCATTTCTCTCAAAGAGCTCTGGATGGTTGCAAACCTGGCAAATCAACAAAAGAAACAGAAAACTCTAAGTGAAAAAAAAAATCAGAGAGAACCCTAGTATGGCAGGTCCACCATAAAATTATCAGCTAATGCAACACTAAAGAGCAATACAAAACAGAGATCAATCACCTTCCTTAGCTGGATCACAATATTCATCAGGTTTAGAATTTTCTTCTCGTTAAGATGCCCACGGCTGCTATCAATTAACTCAGCAAGGGATATCTTATTTTTTATTGCTTGATAAAATGCCTGCTGACGAGAACTTAACTTACAGTGCACTGTGATTTCAGTTTTCCCAGTCAACTCAGAAACCACATCCTTTTTAACCCGCCGCAGCATGAAAGGTTTCAAAATTGCATGCTGTTTAGAAGTTTCAGAAAGAGAAATTCATCAAGATGAAAACACTAGTTAACCAAAAAGGTACGATAATAATATCAAGATTAACAGAGAGAAAAGGATGGAGAACTACTACAGGGTTTGATAATTAACAATCCAAACAAGATTAATATTCATAAATAACAATAAAAAGAATATTTCTAACTAAATAGAAGAGAGAATGTTCTAACACCAGTTACATTCAAGAAGATATGATAAAACAATCAAGAGTAGAACACTTAAGGTGCTTACTCAATTATGGAGTGTTCTTGACAAGTAAAAAATATAAAATATGACAATATGCCCATACTACATGCCTACTTTTGTTAAGTCAAAATACTGGAAATATTCCTTAGAAAATTAAATCACTGTAGGCCATAAGTCAGTTGTATCTGAAGATATTGGATACAAAACAAAGCTCCCTTACCAGACGGCTAAGCTGGTGCTCGTTTAGTGACCCACCATGCTCCGCGTGGTTTTCGATTCTGATCATAGAGCACAAAGAACCATCACAAAATGCAAAACTGATACATTAAAGCAAGAACACCTTATACTGAAACATACGTACCCTTTTGAAAACCATTCATTAAATTGTTCATGACTATCAAATAAGGTAGGCATAATAAAGTGGAGGAGCGCCCACAGCTCAGCCATGTTATTTTGAACTGGAGTACCAGTCAGAAGCAAACGGTTTCGACAATTGAAACTCAGCAATGTCTTCCATCTTATACTGTCAATCAGAGTAAAACAGATACAGTGAGAGAGAGAAGTTATGATTAACAACTTGTTTGCTTATTCATTTTATTCTGCAGGTACAACATGATACATGATGTACAGATTTTAAAAATATGTCTGTGTATTAAATTGTGACAGTTGAAAAATGAAGTTCGTCACCATTTGCATCCCCTGTTAAATCATCTATACCCGAAGATGGAAAAATAAATATAGTTACTATATCAACAGGCATGGAAAGCAATAGAAACTCATGTATAATTCCAAAATTAGTTAAAGGGAGAAAAAGATTTCTTAAAGTAGAAAAGGAAAAGACAACACAGAAAGAACCTAACGTGAAATTATTACTCATGGTCTGGAGCAGTAGCCGACAGTATGCATATCTGCTGTTAATATTTTTTGCATGGTAATGATTACACATCAAGATTCAACTCAGATCTTATTAAAAGTTGATCAACTTATAACCTGTCCAGTATATGCTCATCATATAATTCATGGACTCGGAATTAAATGAACAAAGAATCAAATCATTAAACTACAAATCGTAATAAATTATTTTCCTCAGCACAAACACCTAAACTCCATATGCTACAAAAAAGAACTGTTATTATGCAAGTTTTTACAACAAGTTTTGAGTACAAGTAGATTTCAGATGATTGAATATGAAGGTAGAGTCCAGCCATGTTTAATCTTTATAAGGAAATCAACTATATGATTGTTGTTCCCAGCTATGTTGCTCAGACTCTTAGAAAATACCACTGGGTGTAGTTGGATCTTCCAAAAGCTGTGCAATTTTTTTTTCGAGGATCCAACACGAATACAGCAACTCTTTTGGAGAGTCCAAGCAATATAGGTTCCCAGTAGCTAGTGTGTGTTACCACTTGTTTTATATGATTGAAGTTAATAAGTTTGATGACAATTAGAAAGGAGGGATCCTGGTACTCAATTAGGAATTTCTTTATCAGCTTTGGCTTCCACCACATTCCCAGTAAATGATAACACTTATTAACGGGGTTAAATTAAAGTATTAAACAGTAGGACAAAGTTTTCAAGGTTAGATGATCAGACCTGTTTGCGCTTTTGATTGCCTGGGCTTCATCCAGCACCATGTATTGCCATTTAACACGTCTAAAGTATTTCTCGTCAGACACTAGTAGTTGATAACTGGTAATGAGAATGTGGAATCCAGCATCCCTGAAATCAAAGTTTGGTTCCATCACTAACTTAGACAGGATGAGTTGACAATATTCAACTCATGGATTTTATCTATTTAATAAATGCATGGATGATTAACCAAGAGAGGAACAAAATGCTAACAACCTTCCCACTGCCAAGAAATGCTCTTCATAATTCAGATATAATTGTTAACTTAATCACCAAGTGCATTGGGTAGTTTAATACCCAGATAAGCTTGGTTTCACTAAAGCTTGATTGAATTTTCACATCACGATCTCAAGCCTTCCAGTGTGAGCAGTTACTCATTATTTGGACTAACAACTTCGTGAAGTAGAAAAATTGTTCACTTGAAGAATTAGCTTTTTGACATTTAAGCGATCTCGCTCCATCCTTCCCTCTATTTCTTTACTATACTAGTACATAATGTTATATTCCTACGAACCCCAATCCAAACACCATCATCTAACCTATAATTAGTTTTACTACATCAAGCAGATCAGTTTAAGAAGCATTCGCCTCATCAATATTATTCATCAAACTAACAAGTGCCTTACCAAGCAAGAATGTAAATGAACAGGAAAAGAAAAGCAAATCTACGGACTAATCAGGGGGATATGAAAGAACCAGTAAGTGTAGGCAAGTTCATTACTCCTGTAATATATATAAGACAGCCAAAGCCAATGAAAAAATTACCGACGATAAAGACGTTTTGGGTTAATGTTCTTTCGAAGCACCACTCGTTCTTGTAAACCTCCCCAATATGGAAGAGTTTTTAGATCAGGGCAGAAACGACCAATTTCATCGGCCCAGTTGTTCAAGACTGATGCGGGAGCAACAACTAAAAAGGGACCCCATATATTCTTTTCCTGCAGAGATCAATGAAGTCAAGTTGCTAGATACTCTACCAAACAGTTCTTGATTTGATAATTTACTACAAGAAAGTGGTAAATAAAACATGAACTAGATCGCTTACTTCTGCCAAATGAGCCAAGAAAGCCATGGCCTGGATTGTTTTCCCAAGACCCATCTCATCAGCAAGAATGCCATTTAAACCCTGCCGGATAAAATTGAATGTTGCAAATAAATTCCAGAGAGGTTGTATAAAAAGAGACAAACTTTCAGTAAATAACAACTTACCTGCTCGTAACAATTTACAAGCCACTGGAGCCCTTTCAACTGATAATCTTTAAGAGTACCCTTGAATAATTCTGGTGCTTGTACCGTAGAAGCCACAGGCATGGTTGACCTAAAGGTGCACCAAAACAGCAAGTGAGTACAACCCAGAGAGAGGAGCAACGAAATTTGTGACACCAAAATTTCTCAGTAAAAGAACAAAGATGATAAATCGAAGGAACTCAAAAACTCACGGATGCAATAAGTCTATGTCAGCAGCTGCAGCATCTTGCTGGGAGGGTTCAATTTCAGCAGCTTGACGCAGCTTTAGACATTCACTATCAAATGCACTTGTCATCATTTTCTGCTTTGAAACTGCATCCTGTGCAGCTTTCAGAGCCTCTTTTCTCAGTTCAGCCTCTTCAGGATCCTCTTCCTCTCCAGGTCTAACTTCAGTAGAAGCTAACAATATTTCTGGGTCATTTATCATTTCATCACCTAAAGTCACAGCCTCAGAGGGTAAAGTTGATTTATTTTGCATGAAATGGCTGTAAAGTTCAGTTTGTGATAACAGAAAGTTGAGCCTTTGTTGTTGTCTCTTTGCTTCACGAAGCTCTTGTTCACGCTTCAAAGCTTCTGCTGCTTCTTTTTCCTCCCTTTTCCTTACTTCTGCCTGCAACATTATAAATTACATTTTAGGAAGTCCTCTAGTCAAACAGTGAACAGCAGAAACTCATGAAGAACTATATTCATTTAGCATATTCAATCCTCTAGAGGGAAGACGACGACAGACATGCATCTTTACAAGTCGTTTTCTTTAGGCATAATACATAAACTTGTCCTTTAAATTAGCTCAGCTGGCATCTATGCCCTCCAACTTTGGGTGTGCAAAAGTAGGCACTTAAAGTTGAACAGCCACACTTCCTATGTGACATATAAAATCAGTTGCTCTATCTCACGCGAATTCCCACGTTGGACGCATGTGTCTACTTGTTCACCTTTATACAAGTTTAAGTGCCTACTTGCGCGGACCCAAAGTAGCATTGAACAGAAAGCAGCCTACTACACTCTTCTTCCTCACATTTCCAAGAAATCTATATACTAGAAAATTATATTTACAAGTCCTGAATATACTCCCTTGCAAGTTTTAGTAGTTAAACCAACATATAACCCAAAATATTGGGTGCAAAGGAACTCTTACAACAACAATATCATATAAATAGGGACAAATTACAGAGACAAATTAGGTAAATATATTATATCACCTTCCATTTCTTCTCTGGGATAGTAGAGGTTAAGATGTTCATATAATGCAATAATAATCTCAAAATCATAAAAAAAGAGAGCTGTATTTTGGTTATTCAAGGATGCAGTTAACCATGTTTGATTTTTTTTTAATTAAAAAAGGATGCAGGTAACCATGGCTGACTCTTCCTTTGTCCCTCCTCTTTGGCTGCTCAGGTCGCTCTTGAATAGCAACTTTTCTTACATACCGTAATAGCAAAAAGTTCAAATGAAATAATATAAAGAAGTAGAATGTAAGTACCATCTCCTTGTCAACTCTCTTCCAAAACACGAGCATGTCCCTAGCAAGTTTCCTTGTACGAATTGCTGCACCTCTCATCACCTTAAGTGATCTGCTAACTTTCATTTTCACCTGCAGAAAAGGAATCAATCCACAACTCAAGTAAGAATGTCCAAATGACAACTAGCGGTGGAAAATTGCAGAGCCACATGAAGAATCACACACAAATTTGTTTGTACAAGATCCAGTATTGGATAGAAAAATATCAACATATAAAAAACCCTTTGCAGCACCTACCTCTCTCTGACACATTTCTGCAATCCGCTTGGCATCAGTCAATTGCCTCCTGTGGAAATTGATAAATATCTTATGATGTTTTGGGATTTCTTTCCTGGCAAGGTTTATCCAACATTTTCCAATCCTTTCCATTTCTTCCTTCTCAATCGCAAAAGGATCTTTCTCCAACTTTGGCTTTTTGGGTAGACTACGTTCAATAATCTGCAGCTCCACATGACCATTCAGACAAAAGCAACAGGATTAGGTGCCCATATAACTATGAGATAAAACACAAGAGAGAATGACTGACCTCATAGGTGTCTCCTTTCTCTAACACTTTCACATAATAAACCTGTAAGACACCACCGTCTGACAATATGGAACGGCGTATACCACCTGCAGCCCCCTCAGGCATGGAAGAAGCCTCTAATGCAGCTTCGCTGACTTGCAGACTGAATCTCTGACCAGCATTATTAGTCGGCTGAGCTCGCAGTCGCGCCTGAAGAGATTCAAATTGTGGCTTGGGATCACCCATTCCTGCCTGACGTTTGGTCCCAAGTTTCTTATCAGAAGCCATCATTGCAGCCAAAGTCTCCAAATCAAGTGTACCCTTGAGGTAAATTTCATTAACTTGAATATCTGACATGGTTGGCAAGTTCAATGATAATGCCAGCTTTTCATAAGGTGGAGGGATCTTGTATGTGATGTCCTCCCCAAGATCCAAGAAAGCAGGTTCATAAATAGATCTGTAAAATTTCCAAATGTTAGGGGACACACTTTACCCTCGTTCTTCATTTTTTTTTTTTGGAGAGGGGCGGGGGGGCTGTTAACAATCCAAAACAACTTCAGTAAACATCTCAACATTCATTTGAAACGATTTAGGGAAAGCAGAGAGACAAACCTATCACCACCATATGGTCCTAGAAAATCTGACTGAATATGGTTTCCTAAGCTCTGAGTGCTATTGTTAAAAAATTCTGATGTAGAGGCAAGTCTGACCGCTCCTCCTCTATGATCATTTGCTGACTTCTGGTCTCTTGAACCTCCACCACCTCTCATCACAGGTACTCCATTACGAATAGCTGCAGGGCTTGCTGAGGTATTACCAAGCCTCCTCTTATACTTTTGAACGTGTTCTCCCAGCATTGTTCTATACTTTTCCTCTGAAATATAGGTAGTATGAGCTCTGTCCCTGTCCTCATCCTCGTCACTACTATATGAAGTTCGCCTCTTTTTCTTCAACTCCCTACCAGACATTTTACCATTACTCTGGTTTCCGGCCGTTCCACCTACCAACCAACATAAGATGCGGCTGATTATTACAACTGCATTAGCTTAACTTTTCATTGCTTCAAGAAAGTCAAAATCGCAATGAAATAAGAGAAAGAGTGTGCATTTGCCAAGTAAAGAATTATCATTCTTTTGAAATAATATTAGTAGTAATAAATACTTTTTACTCAGAAGAATGTGTTCAGTCAAGAATTTAGTCCTATTCGCCTAGTCAGTCATACTCATCACTCAAATAACAAAAAATTAAATAAAAAAAAGGAGCAAAAGCAATGTCAAGAAAGAATTTGCCTCTACCTGGGCTACCTCTGCTCTCGTCCTGACTGCTATTCCCATGATAATCAAAATCATCATCAAGTTGGGGCAGCTGGAAGTTAATCAAAGACTATCCAAGAAAAAATTAACAGAGAAAATCAGAAGGGATCAAGAAAAGTTCCACACTTAAGTAATTAAAATTCACAAGTTCCACAACACCCAATTGAAATTTCAAGAAAAATCCAGCTCAAATAAATAAAAAATCTCTAGAAACAAGCAAAATAAATGAACTTTCTCGAAGAATACACCCAAAATAATGTCCTAACAGTAACACCTATTTGCCAGGATTTTGATAAACAAGACACCATTTTGAGAACCAAACTGAAATTCCAAGAATAACCCAGTTCAAAATATATCAAAAATCACTACAAACATGCAAAAAAAATTGACTTTATCAAACCCATCATCAAATCCCTAACCCACAAGTATAAAGATTTTAATATCACAAGACGCCCTTTGAGAGTTGAGCACAATCCACAATAAACCAAAAATAACACTAAACATGCATAAAGTTAAAAAATTCTCAATGAATTAACCCTTAACCCATCAAACCCCTAACCGACAAAATTATCCCAACACTAACTAAAAAGATGTTAATATCACCAGATACCCTTTTGAGAGTTGAGCACAATTCACAATAAATCAAAAATCACTCCAAACATTCAAAAATAAACAACTTTCTCAAACCCATCGAATCCCTTACCCACAAAATTATACCAACACTAACTAAAAAGATTTTAATATCACCAGATACTCTCTTGAGAATTGAGCACCATTCACACTAAATCAAAAATCAGTCCAAACATGCAAAAATAAATAACTTTCTCAAACCCATCGAATCCCTAACCAACAAAATTATTCTAACACTACCACTAATTATATAGATTTTAATATCACCAGACACCATTTCGAGAGTTGAGCACAATTCATAATAAACATGCAAATTAAAAACTTTCTTGATGAATTAACCCATCAAATCCCTAACCGACAAATTATCCTCAACACTAACACTAACCAATTAGATTTTAGTATCACAAGACACCCTTTGAGAGTTAAGACCAACCCACAATACATCAAAAAGATCAGTCTAAACATGCCAAGAAAATATTAAAACTTTCCCGAAGAATTAACCCATCAAATCCCTAACCCACTAAATTGTCCTTAACACTAACACTAACCACCAAGATTTTAGTATCACCAGACACCCTTTTTGAGAGTTGAGCACAATTCACAAAAAATCAAAAATCACTCTAAAGGTTCTTAAGGTGCAAAAAGTTAAAAACTTCCCCAATGAATTAACCCATCAAATCCCTAACCCAAAATAACTATCCTAAACTCTTGCACTAACTATAAAGATTTTAATATAACAAAACACCCTTTTGAGAGCTAAGCACAATCCACAATGAATCAAAATATCAGTCCAAACATGCAAAAAAACATAAAATTTCTCCATGAATTAACCCATCAAATCCCTAACCCACAAAATTAACCTCAACACTAACCTAAAAAAAAACAAGATGTTAGTATCACCAGACACCCTTTTGAGAGTTGAGCCACAACCCACAATAGATCAAAAATCACTCCATACATGCAAAAAAAAATTTAAAAAAAAAATACTCGAAGAATTAACCCATCAAATCCCTAACCAACAAAATTATCCTCAACACTAACACTAACCACCAAGATTTTAGTATCACCAGACACCCTTTTGAGAGCTGAGCACAACCCACAATAAATTTTAAAAAATCACTCCAGACATGCAAAAAAAAAAAAAAAGAACTTCTTCGAAGAATTAACCCATCAAATCCTAACCCACAAAATTATCCTACACACTACCACTAACCACCAAGATTTCCATATCACAACACACCCTTTTGGCAAAACAGCAAAACCCACAAACAATACCTCGAGATTGAAGAGATTGGAGTACGAATACTGCTTCTTAGGGTCCATAGATTACGTTGTTGGAGCTGTGAAAACAACAAGCATTTGGTGGGGCGAATGAAAAAAACAGCAAAAAACAAATTAGAAAGAGAGGAAATTTGTAGTAAATAGTAAAGAAGAAAAAGGAGAAAAGTAACCCTAAAAGAGGAGAAGAAGAGGAAGAAGAGGGATAAGGAGTGTAACGAGAAAGAAGAGGGAAGAGGAGGTGAAGACATTGGCATATGCTAATGTAAGCCGGGAGGGTTAACTTTCGTTAACGTGCGCTATAGTGACCACTTTTTATTTTTCTCAAAATCAAAAGCTTTGATTTGCTTTCTTTCTGTGTTTTGTTGTGTGTGATGGAGGCAATGGTTTGGTCTTGTGTGTGCTATTGTATTATTAATCTTTTATTTAGGTAAGCTCTTTCGAAAATAATTTCTCAAGTTTATATGCTATACAATTTTTAGAATTTACGTATAAAATTACATTAGATATGTTCTTATATCATAGTCAAACATCTTTCGAAAATAATCTACGTGTAGAATTACGTTCAATATGTTCTTATATCATGGTCAAATATTTTTCAAAAATAATCTCTCTACTTTCCAGATGTAAGGTCTAGATACACTCTATACTTTTCAGAATCTACTTGTAGGATTACGTTGGATATGTTCTTATGTTATAGTCAAACATTCTTATATCATAGTTAAATATTTTCCAAAAATAATTGAAAGTATATGTTCTTATAAGTCAAACATTCTTTTATCAGAGTCAAATATTTTTTCGAAAATAATTTCTTTATTTCCAAGATGTAAGGGCTAGATACACTCTATGTTTTTTAGAATCTACATGTAGGATTAGTCAAACGTTTTTATAATAGCAGTGTAGTTTATCCTTATATGTTTCTGTATCCAGGTTTCGAACCTAAAACCTCGGACAAGATGAAGCACTAATACACTGTAACCCACTTAGGTCATTGAGTAAGATTATGTATGTGTTGCCAATGAGTTATAAATTTATTATATATATATATATATATCACTTATACAATTTTCACTATTATTAACTAAGTTGATAATTTATTACTAATACTTCTCCATTTCCAACTACATATTATTATTATTATTACTCAAGTAAGAAACAATTACTAATAGTCCTCCATTTCAATTTATCAACCTTGCTTTATTTTTTAGTTTGTTAAAAAAGTCTTTTTTTGTTTTTTCAGTTTTTTCAGTAATTCTTTGATTGTAACTTTTCACTAAAACACAGACATTTTAATGCATTTGTGATCTGACAGACATTCAAATTATAACTACAAGATTCAAAAGCATTTTTTACTTTATTATGAAATAGCTTGTTAGCTATGAAAATTGGAAACTGATAGTTTGTTGCAACCCATGGCTCATAAGTTTTGCTACATTTAAGGCAATTTTGAGATGATAAACCCAATCATACAAGACCCCAAATGATTGTTATGGATCTAATATGAACCACATGCACAATTCAAAACTCGATGAATAATGAGCCAGCCCCTATATCCTTGAACACAGAAGTATCAAGCTTTTGTCTGCAGCAGGATTCGGTTCGAAAAATTCAGGGCCCAAAAGACATTACTTTCAACCAATCCAATAATACTACATGATGTATTCTGTGGATTAACACAACCTTAAAATACAATCTTGGTAAGAAGTAGAATGCAGTGAAATTGACAATGGCAAGGCATGTACTACTCATTGCAGCAACCATAAAAGAAGGGGGCATTCTTACACTGCCCTATAATGATTTTGCATAGAATGTGTTCTAACTGGGGAGAAAACCAGGACATAGTTTACTTCAAATTGTTCGAAAAGGATCATAATTCTAGCAATACAAAATTGTCCTGGACCTGGAGTCCATTCATGTTTTCCAACGACTTGTCACTCCTTCCACATATCGGCAAATTCATCCACCTCCATAGGATTAGACAATTGATGCATCTTTCTCCTGGTCTTTGCTTTGACTTTCTTTGCATATTTGCCAGCCTTCTGTTTTTTCTCCAGTGATCGGATCTGGAATGGTGATGTTAATAGATTAATATTAGTAACTGTACTTGAGGAGTCAGTTCTTCCGCAATATATACAAATCTTTGCTCATAGGGAAAGCAGCAACCGGCATGAAGAAAAATGAATCTCTGCTCATAGGGATGAATCTTACCTGATTGGGTGCAACATAAAATGGATTCTCATAAAGAGTAGGGCCACCAAAGCTACCACCAAAGATCTTAATTGGGTTCAAGCAAAACCTTGGACCAACCTGCATACATAAGTACATAACTTCAATATCAAACATGATGGTTACTCTAGGACTATTCATAGTTTGATTTCAAACCTCAACAAGTGTCATCTTTTCCAGGTCCCCACGGTCTATTTTCTGTGTTGCTCCATTATGAGGACAAGATATCTGCTCCAGAGAGTCAACAAAGTGATTTGAAAAAAGGTTACAACACTTGGTAAAGAGAACCTTAAGAAATGACAGAAGCCTTTGTTACTACAAAGGAAAAAAGAAATAACAGAAGGCTTTGAGGTGAATGATACACCTATTAGACATCCTTTTCCCCTTGCAGATAAAAAATGTCAAATCCTATAAGTCAGCAGATTTTTGGAATGCAATTTGTACCCATACCAAATGGACCACTAAGATTTGATTTTGAGGTTGAGGGTAGAGATATGGACTTCCTCTTCCACAAAAACAAGTGTAGTGGTAGTGTGGATTAAATGGTAGAAAACTTACACACCCATGGCTTCCCGGACTAGTAATATCAGATGATCTCATGTATCACTTATCCCACATTTATGACTAAAAGACTATATATTCTCTCTGTTCCTTTCTATATTCGTTTTTCTGGCTGTACCAATTCTCAACCTCTTATATTGGCTGAGTAATTATATTATCCTTTTGAACTCGAAGGATGAGGGTTGAACCTATAGCCAACCCCAAGAAATTTCCTACCAGAGGACAAAAGGGAAATACTTGAAGCACACTTTGTTATGGGCAAGAGATGGACCATATAAATAACTCATTTCTTCAAGTCAGAGCAGTGCTCTCAATGCATGAAATTTACTATGGTAGGAGTAGTAACGAACCTGGTAATTACGGAACCACACGTGGTCATCAAGAATTGAAAGCACAATTACATGATCATAGAAAGGTTTAGATTTCCGGTGATCCTTTGGGGTTCCAAAAATCTGATGAAACAAAATAACATGTGTTAGAGTGTCATCGGAGATGGTTAAATAATCATGCCATGAGAAAGCTAAATATTTACAAAGGAATTAAAAAATGGAAAATGAATGCAACTCAAACAAATAAACTACTGCATTTGAACCTTCAACCTCTAAAAGAAATAGATTGAACAATTTATTTTTTTACGAAAATGCTCTAACCATCACTTAATTTGAATAGTAAGAACGCGTTGAAGAGTCACTGCAAGCAACGAGCTTCAATGAAGAAATAGCAGCAGAAACGGAAGAAAGTGCTTGTTATATGATTGCAGCCCAACTTATTCTCTAAAAATGGCATCTTAAGTAACCAAAAAACTATATCCAAGTAAAAGTAGGTTTTCAGCTTCAGCCTCCTTAGAGGACGGAATAACTTAAAAGTTAAGCTAAACATAATAGGTAAAAACTGAAAATGTACCATAAAAACCAGCTGTCTACATTTAGTTACAAGAAATTATCACAAGATTAATGCTCTGAACAGAGTCAAACTACCTGTATGAACATTTCTTTCAAAAGCTTCCAGTGAGGCTGTTTATCGAAATTGCTTGAGAAAGTCAAAATAGGACGTGAACCCTTCAAGTGATTTCCAGTCAGTTTTAATTCTTCCATTGTGTGCACTTCAAAAACAAAAGGAAAAGCAGAATAAGTTGGACCTTTCCTCATTCAAGAAAACATCACAAGTGAGATGAAAATTTTATATTCAGTTCACAAACAATTTCAAGTGCATCCCAATTATACATGAACATCAGAACGTGATTGATAAAAAACATCTAGTTGATTACCTGCATTGACTAAAAATACATGAACATCAGAACATGATTGATAAAAAAACATCTAATTGATTACCTGCATTGACTAAAAACTTCACGGATGGACCATTGGGGCATTTCGCCATCCAAAGATAGAGGTCTTTTCCCTTCCGGCACTGAAATTAAGAAAATGGAACATATATAAAAGCAAATGGGACATATATATAAGCAAACTTAGGATAATGATAAAAAAACAGAAGCAATGAAACCATAGCTTCTAAAGGATAAAAAACAAAACGTCTTTCAGCAGAAAACAGATAGAGGCAATTCCATAATCACACGTTAAGTATATTTTTCTAAAAAATAAGTCCTAAAGCCTCTATTAGCCAAAATGATATGCTTATGGTATTCTCTGCAACACCTCGAACAGCCTCTGCTATATGCCATGAGGTTATTTCAAGAGGCTATCCGTCTTCCACCTGAGAAAATGAACTTGCCTAATATTTCATTCTTCCCCAGGTTATAATCCAAAAGTAAGTAAGTCCTTCAAAAACCCAAGCATTTGACCATTAAGACAAGCAATTTTATGGCTGTTTTGGTGCATTTTGGGATGATTGCACCAGGGTGGAGAAGGAAAACGGTGGTGGGAATATTTGGTTGCATATGGAAGAGGTATAATCTTGTATAATGAATGTCCACACTGGCAACGAGCTTAAAATGTATGTTCATCTTTTGAATGCTTCAGCACACTATTTTATGGTTTTAATCTTTTGATTAGGTGCATCTAGAACTGGAGACATCCACAGGATACAATGCAAATGATACTCCAACTGACACTAGGTTGTAGGCTTGACCAAGAACAACCTACAGTTCTTTTTTATATTCAGGAGTAACCTAAACATCACATTATATATGCATCTTCGGCGCACAGGTAGTTTAACAAAATGCTTTGTTTGCTTTATTTTAAACCAAAAGGCTAAAAGAGAACAGAACTTACCAATCAAATAAACAAAGAGGGAAAGAGCAGAAATTGAAGTTTGAAACTTCATATGAAGTCACAGTCAAAATGCAAAAAGGTAGCAGTGAGTGCTTCAATCAGGCTGATTGTTTTCAGTACATAAAAAATATTCAGAGCACATGAGTAGGAATATTGGGCAAATTAAACCAAACCAGAAGAACAGAATTAGATAGTTGTCCGATGCATGAGGAGTTTATACAGTCCTAAATCCTAAAAATCTGAAAAACAGTGCGAAAAGTAGCTGTCCCGATAATCACTTTAAGCTCAATTGAAAGGCATCTGAAAGAACTAAGCTCAATTGAAAGGCATCCCAAGGATGCACAGAAAAGTTAAATACACGTAGCCACAATTAGACCTTGCTTCAGTGTAATAGCCCGTAAATCACACAAGAGAGGTATGCTATGTAACAAGCCTTCAAACAAGCTCAAGTAACACCAAATCTTATAGCAAGAAAACTGAAACAGCAAGGATACCTCAAAGAACAAACAAGAGGAACAGCTCTTCAACTCAACTAGCTCATTCAACGTTGCACCTTTAGAATCTTTAGACTCCACCTTGTTATCCTTCTTACAGTGAGGCAAAAGGGACACCAAATTCAACATTAAATGCCGATACCTAAAATCCACAGAAACCCAACAACAAAAAAATCAATCTTTTTTATGATTTACAGCAACCCTTTTGACTAAAAAGCTTAAAAAACACAAACCTGTAACTAATACGACGAGAACAAGTCACCAAAACTTTCTCTTTATTTCTAAAAGTAACTACTGAAGTCTCTTTGTTTTCTTCAGTAGAACCATCTTTAAACCCTAAGAGAGTTCTCTTAGGCCTTTCTATTGCAGGTTCTTCTATGGCCGCAGCCTCTGTTTCTGTGTGCTTCCGCTTCTTTCCCATGGAAAATCTTCAAGAATTTGCTTTACAAAAGAATAGCGGCAGGGGTTTAAGCCAAATTGGGACTCAATTTTGTATTTGTAAGGATTTCAAGTTGGGCTTTCTTTTGGGGCTTGCTGAGCTATTGGGCTGCTACATTGTTATACACATAACCTTTAAAAAAGGTTTAAATGCGTATCGAATGAGAAATTAGTATTACAAACTTTTTTATTTAAAAACAATAACTTTTGTAATAAATATTTTTTGTAAATTATGTACATATTGTTACACTAAATCAAATACAAATATTTAAAATTTACGTAACAAATTTTATAACACAATAATTAAGGCTTGAAAATTTAAAAAATAAAATGAAATTAGATTCACTCTAAAAGATTCACATATTCCATACAAATCAGGGCAAAGGAGTAAAATATATTAGGGAAAATTGTATAAAATAGCAAACTAATAACCTAAATTAAATGGAATAGCTAGGGTTTGATTTAATTGTGCTCCATAGCAAACATTATCTAAAATTTGTCAGCGTCTCTCTCCCAGGAATCTCGCTTGCCACTCTCCATTCTCGCTCGCCTCTCTCGCTTTATACACAGAAGTGTATAATTCTGTTTCTGTTTTGTATAAAGCGAGAGAAAATTGTATATACACATGCAAAAATGTATATCTTCGTGTTATACACTTAATTATACAATTTACAAACATTTTACTTCAAAAATTGGAGAGAAAAAGGCCAACGAATTATACAATTGTGAATTATACAATTGCAGTGAAATACAATTTTCTCTAGCTTTATACAACAGAAGTGTATATATTATGTTTTTGTTTTTGTATAAAGCGAGAAAAAAACATATATCTTCTTGCTATATACTTATAATTATGCAATATACATACATTTTAATTCGATTAAACTATATGCAAAGCAAATTATACAATTGCAGCGAAATAGGCCAGCGAATTATACACTTTTATATGTATAGCGAATTATACAGTTTTTATGTTTGTTATGGAGCGCAATTATGCAAAGTTTGCTATATTATACAAATATGAATTTTTTGTTTGCTATATGTGAAAGTTGCGCAATATATTATCCAAAATTACGTAAAATATACTATAAATAATTAATAACTTAAATATTTTTTAAATAAATAAAAAAGTTTAGCTTACTCTCGAAATTAGACAACAGAAGTAACATATATCAAATGAAGATTAAATAAAATATATAATAAATCAAAATAATTAACAATTTAAAAAATTATAATATCTAAACTCTCAAAATTTTATCTTTGCTATAAATTGGCAAAAATGAGTAACATATATCATATGAAAATTACATAAGAAGTAACAATTAAAAATATTTAAATTCTTTTCATAGACTCAAAATTCCATCTGTTTCATATAAATTAAAATATAATACTAACTGAGTAATCTCTTCGTTTCACAAAGAATGACCTGATTTGACTTGACACGGAGTTTAAGAGTATAAAAAAGATTTTTATATCTTATGATTCTAAATTAAAGTTAGGTTAAATATACAAAATTGCTCTTTGATCTTAAACATGTCACGTGAAAAACTGATTTTAAAATATTACCGAAAAAAGTCATTTTTTAAAATAGAAGAGTAACATATATTAGGGTGGGGCTAGAACTTGAGCCAGGGGTATTTTGGTCCTTTAAAGCTCAGGGTTCATTCTTCTATTCATTCTCAGTTCTCACTCCATTAACATTTTTCATCAGATTTGTTTGGTTTTTATCTCTTCCCAGGTATGTATGTATGTATTTGTTGTATATATATATATGTTCGAATTTGGAACTGAATTTGGTGATTTGTGATTTTGAGGCCTAAACGGCTATAGGGGTTGAGCTGCCCTGGTACAGAAGTGTGTCTGTTTAGCTGATACAATACAATGATAAACTTTTTTAATGGTAAAAAGAATGGAAATGTGAATTTGGGTTTTCATAGTTTTGTGTCTGCTTCTTGATATATGTAGGAAAAATTGGTTCTTGATTATTCAAATGGTAACCAGATTTGTTTAGATGATATGTTGTGTATGTAACCTGTTTGATGAAATGTCTATGAAATAATTTGAGTGTATTTTTAAAAGTTTTACAATCAGTCAATACATTAATTATATGTGAGTTGTCAATTTTCTTGATATATGTAGGAAAAATCGATTCTTTATTGGTCAAATAGTTTGGATTTCCATGGTGTACCTAGAAGTGTGTTTGTTTAGATTGTGTATCTAACCTGTTTGATGAAAGAATTTGGGTTTATTTCATTGTTAATTCTAACAATCAGACAATGAAGTAGCTATAGGTGCGTTATCATGTTAGTCAGACTTCCATTTTTTCTACTTGTTGTTTATTGTTTAGAAGTGGCTAAGAAGTATGAACACACTGCAAGAACAAGTTATTACCTGAGTTTTACATCAAATTTGGGCTAACATGTGTATGCCTGCCCCTGTATGTTACCATTTCAAAGGAGGAAAACTCATTTTGGACTAGAAAACAGTTTTGTTATAATGTTGGTGTTGTTTTGTTATTTTGTGTGTGTTCTTGTATATGGTCATAGGATAGAAGTTCTCAAACATGTTTGGATATATGATCCGGTCCGCATGTTTTGGAATGTAAAACAATGATTGACTAAGCAGTAAATTTCTGTGGCCATCAACTCGTTAAGTAGCTTTAAATTTGTATTTGCATGATATTGATGCCATGCAAGCTAAACTTAGTATTTAAGTGGTGAAGGGTAGAAGGGTGTGCCTGTTCTGCCGAGCTCCAACAGGTCATGAGGGTTGGCATTAGACAGATTTTGTGATCATAAAAAATTGTCATGAGATGGAGTTTAAATGGTGTGACATGCACGTATTCGACCTCCACTTGTTTGGGACCGAGGCATAGTAGTTAGTTTGTATTGGTGTTGTAGCAACACTCGGGTAGCTAAACCATTGAGAACCACCATCTCCAAACTGAAGATTCTTTAGAAGTTTAAACTTATCTATGATTATAATTGTTAATTTTTCAGCCATTAAGCTCTATATATGTATATATCTGGAAAACTAAAACTTCTTCTCTTTTCAGTTGTCTCTTACCAAATAAGCTAATGGGTGACAAGAAGAAGGCTGGTGCTCTATTCGTGAGGCTTGTTTCAACTGCTGGAACTGGATTTTTCTATGTGAAGAAGAAGACCAAAACTCTTATAACGAATCAGACGAAGCTTGAATTTAGAAAGTTTGATCCTCCAGTGAATTGTCATGTTCTCTTCAAGGAAGAAAAGATGAAGTGATGCAAACGCCAAACTTATTGCCAAATCCTCTTTTTAATGGTTAGCTTTCATTTTTGCAGCAGCCACTCAGTTGTGAAATTAGACAACAGGACCTTTTGCTCACTTGTGCTACCACAATAAAGTAAGTTTGTTTAGTTCTATCTTTGCAATTTTCTGAGTTCGTTCGTGATCATGTTGAATGAAACATATATATATATATAGTTATAGAAGAGTGAGTTTGGACGAACAATTCCATCAATTTACATGTATGATTCTTAAGGTCGATTTGATTTGATATTTTCTTGAACTCCCCTATGTTTGATTGTTGAGGTTTTATCTATGGCAATCAACATGGGTTGAACCCGTAACGGACACCTAACTTACATATTATTACATTTTTTTCCTGGGCATGGTAGCTAATGGAAGACCAATATATCAAATAACATATCATAAAATTAATACTATACAACCACCACATATTTTACCATTGAGCACTTCAAAAAGATGGCTCTCACAAGATTTGTGTATCTCAATCCAACTAATTAAAAATCTATATTACATACCAAACAATCAGAAACAAATTGTCTCAAAACACAAATGAAAACTAACAATAATTACTAGAGGAAAAGGCAACCCGACAGTTACAAACAAATATTCAGTGGAATTTCATAAGTGGGATTACGGGATGATGTTATGTAGAGATAGAGAGACTCCTTCTGATAACCGAACTAACAATTGCAAAGTGAAATTTTACATGTCTCTAAGCAACGAGGAAAGGCAGAATAGTCAGCATGAAGGAATCATAAGTAAATGTTGCTGAGCCAGAGTATGTAATATCCTTCTCCTTGAATTTCTCCGTCAGTCCCTGCACATATACACGACTTTGTGAGAATCGAATGACATGACATGTTTAAGATCAGTACATACACCTCTTAGTCATTCTTAATTTAAGACGACAAGAATTAAAAGTCTTCTTTGCGATCTTAAAGATTCAGACCAACATTCTCATTTCCCCACAATGAACCTTTCTTATATGAATAACATGACACGTTCAAGAGCAGAAGATATAAAGAGTACTTTTTATATATCATACACCTTTTGGATCTTTACCTCGGGCTAAGGTTTGCATATATTTTATCCTCCTCAAACAACACATATGGGATTATAATAGATATGTTATTGTATAAAGACAAGATTCTGAGATTTCTTTACGATCTTAAACTTTGAGACCAACATTTTCATTTCATCCTCAATGAACCTTCTTATAAGAATGACATCGCATGTTTAACATCAAAAGATATAAAGGGTATTTTTGATATGTTATATACACCTTTTAGTGTAAAACGATATTAAAGTATGTAATCAGTCAAACTAAGACACATGCTAAAACGGAAGGGGGGGACAAAAGAAGCTTACCTTGACAGTGAGGCAGCACCTAAATTAAGTCCATGAAACAAAAGGAGAAAACACTAAAGTTAGTAAAAATAGAAGAAAATAATGTTAGGGAAGTGATAAATTGTTAAGGTAACATACTCAATGAAGTTATCATATTCAATGGCTTTGTTCAGTCCACCAGTTTTGTCAAACTTGGAAACTAGCAACTCCAAAACAGGACCATATACAGCATATCCCAAGCTATGTAAGGCCTCTCTTAATTCAGAGGAATCAATTTTTCCACTCCTATCCTTGTCAAATCTTTCAAAAATTGCCTACACATATTACAAGTTTTTCAATAAGATATAGCATATAAAGAAACACATCTCTCAAATTTGAGAAGAAGTAAATGCACAAAGTCATGTTGCTCGTGATTCTCCAAAAATGTTGTCGCAGTCATGCCGATCCTCAAAATATACACTACTTTTGGAGGATCATACATGCATCCGCATATATTTTTACGAGTCCAAGCAACATAGATCCAAATGTGGCTATGAGAAATTCAACTTCAACTTACCCTCCAGTTCTGAAGACTATAGAAGACTGCAGTGAATTCTTTGGGACCTGCTTCCATTTTAAAAAAAGGTTGGATTATATGAAAAGAATTGATGGTAAAAAACACCTATAGTATCATCTTTTCAATTTAGCATAATCCATAAACATGACCCTTAACTTGACTTCCATGGACAACTATGCCCTCAAATTTTGAGTGTGCACAAGTAAACACTTAAACTTTATAAAATTAAACAAGTAAAAACACGTGTCATACATGACATAATTCACGTAGTAATGTAGGATAAAATTGTCATGTTAGGATGCCATGTAGGAAGAATGTGTCTATTGTTCAACTTTATACAAGTTTGAGTGTCTACTTGTGTAAATCCAAAGTTAAAGGTCATAGATTCCATGTTAAGATTCATGTTTATGTATTATGACTTTCAATTTTGGCATAGTATGTATATTGGACCCTAAACTTGGCTTCAAATTTTAACTTTGACCTCCAACTTTCATAATGCACAAACAGACACTTTAATTATCCAACTTTTAAATAAATAAATACATGAGTCCTGCATGGCACAATACACGTAGGACACCATGTAGGACAAAAAATGACATGTAGGATGACATATAGGACATGTGTATCTGTTTGTTCAACTTTATACAAATTTAAGTGTCTACTTGTGCACATCCAAAGTTGAAGGGCATAAATGTGCTTTGAAGCCAACTTAAAGGGCATATTTATGTACTATGCCTTCAATTTTTGCTAATACCATAACTCAACAATTCATTTTGGCATAATACATATATTGGACCCTAAACTTTACTTCAAATTTTAACTTTGACCTCTAACTTTCATAATGCACAAACAGACACTTTCTATCCAACTTTTAAATAAATAAGCACATGAGTCCTACATGGCAAAATACATGTAGGACACCACCATGTAGGACAAAAAATAACATGTAGGACATGTGTGTCTATTTGTTTAATTTTGTACAAGTTTAGGTGTCTACTTATACACACCCAAAGTTGAAGGGTATATATGTGATCTGAAGCCAAGTTAAATGGAATATTTATGTATTATGCCATTCATTTTTCTATTTAACTACCTAAATTATCACCATTTTGCAAATCTCATACCTCAACTATCCATTATTCTATTTAACTACCTAACCTATCACTAGGGGTGTCAATGGTACGGTTCAATTAGTTATTATTTAAAATTATCATTCCAATTTCTCAGGTATTTTATAATATATAATCAAAATTAAATTTTTTAAAACCATTCCAATTATATTAGTTTCTCTTTGGTATCGGTAGAATTCTGTTTATTTCCGATTTTAATTACTTTTAAAATACCACTCAAAATAGACTACTATTAAAATATTTCTTTCACAAATATGTTCATGAAAAAACATTTTAATTTTTCACCAAGAAGACAAGAATGTAAGCTTTATTATTGTATTGTTTGATCTTAAATATTAATAAAAAAGTGTTTGCATAGGTTTTGTTGTATTGTTTGATGGAGTATCTATTACAATATCTTTTAATTTTAAACCTAATTAAGTAAATGCTAATTAAAGAGCAAAGACCCAAAAGTCCTCTAGTCACCAGAAGCCTAGGGCCTATGTTATATTTATATCTGAAAAATGTTATAAAACATTTTTATATATAAAATTTAACATATTGTTAATAACAAAATATATTTACATACATGTTAATGTTACTTGGTGCGGTTTGAGAATTTTTTGGGTTTTTCATAAATTAAAATAAGCATCCCAATTTTTCGGGTCAATTATACATTTAAATAAAAGTCAACGATTTTATTGAAAAAATAACATAAATCGGTTCGATCGATTTTTCATATTTTTTTGACACCCCTACCTATAACCAATTCATACCTCAATTATTCATTGTTCTGTTTACCTTCCTAAACTATCACTATTTCTCAAGTTCCATACCTCAACTATCACTCCTTTTGTATTAAATCACACCTCGACGCTGAGTTGACCTACACACATCTATTTGCGATTGGGAATAACATTTGATCTACACTCTTCCGTTGGTTTCATCACTCTCATTGACTATGCTTTTCAAACCATTTTGTAATGCTTTTATGTGAATTGATCGAGAATTTATCAGACCCAACCCCTCTACCTTCCAAGGTAGCAAGGTATGGATAAGGTCGATGTACACACTTCCTTTTCTAGACCCTACTCATATAATTATACACACTATGTGCCGACTCTATGCTTTGGATAATTAGGCTTTTGCCTTAGGCCCCAAATTTGGGGGCTCAATTTTTTTTATCAAGAATAAGTTATGTATTAGAATTTCTACAGAAAAATTAATTATTTATGAAAAAAATATAATTTTTTTAAAAATATATTATTTTACCCACTTTAGCATATTTTGTACTTTGTTAAAACAAGAATTAATAGTGAAAAGTGTTGAATAAAGTGAATTACAAATTCTTTTTAAATTTTAGTTTCAAGAACTACTACAAGCATATTAAAATGGGGTATACCAAGTCATCAACTTCTTGCATCAAATCCTATGGTTCTAATGCTTATCTTTATTTAATATTTGTCAACTTATTACTTGTACAATTATATTAACAATTTATTTAATAATTGCACCACTGAAAGGATGTTTTTCAATATTGAGTTGATAAAATTTTACCTAAAACTAATAACTGAAAAAACAATATTAAAATACTAATAATATTCATCTAAATAGTGTAAGAAAAATAATTTTTAGATGAATACATATATAAATTTTATTTATATTTAAGTCTCGAATCACGTTGAGCCGCTGGTTATTGTATCGACTGTCATAATTATTTTACAACAATAAGAAATACAACTACTTAGTATTAGAAAAAGAAAAACAAGTTTTTTAACCATGGAAGAAATGTCAGCCAGAGCAGTTGACCTAAATAATGAAATGTGGATTAACAAATAATCTTCTACTCTAATTCTATCTATAAGTACTTTAGTTCACACGCGTTTATAAGGCCCCAACTAATGGCCTTATTTCCTTTTTTTAAAAAATATTCTCCTTCCGTTTCATTTTATGTGGCAACATTGATTGACACGAAGTTTAAAAAATATAAAATATTTACCAAATTGTCTCTCTCATCATATATATATTAAAGTATTATCTTTAAAGTTAATTGAGAGTAACAAGGGTAAAAGAGGAATTTTATCTTTAAATATTTACCTTATAAGAAAATGTGACATGTTTTTTGGGCTGACAAAAAAGAAATGATGCCCACATAAGACGAGACGGAGGGAGTATTTATTTCCCCTTAAGTCAATAAGCAAACCTTAATTACAAAGTTTTAATCCTAAACACAACGTTCTGCAAGTGCTCAAATCAACCAAAATACTTCAAAGGTCTCATATTAATTTTCACATTTTTCTTTCGATTTTTACGATAAAAAACAATAAATTAAACTATTTTTTACTACTACACTCTTGTCTTTGTCCAAAAAATCACATTTTATTTAAGAAGAAGATTAAGCTAATCTTATTTTAAAAATATTTAATACTAACCATTAAATGGTACAAAAAATAATAATTTCAATCTTAGAATATGTTAAACGAAGTAATCAATTGGTAGAAGATATTTAAATATTTGATACATACTAATTACTACACATTATTTTTGACAAACCTTAAAGTATAAAAGTATATATATATATTTAATCATTTGCTCACTTTATTTAGCCTTTGAGCATATCTTTGATTAATTTCACAACACATTTATCGTCTCTCATTAACAAAAAAATATTAAGTAATTAAAATCACATGATGTTTTTATCTTCAATAGATTTTAGTTTTTTATATCAATTTTTCACTATTTTTAACATAAGTCCGTTTGTGTCCGATTCAATTAATTTTGCGAAATATCTCTTATATCTCATCTCTAACAAATATTTAGTCCACTAACACCAAACAGGGAAACTATATATTATAATTTGAACCTATATCGTGATTCTCAATTCACATCATTCATTTTAAAAAAAAAAATAAAATTGGTAGAGGGAAGAAGAATTTACCGATTTTTCTGATATTGGTATTGGTGAAGAGATACATAAGAAGATGAACAGTTCTCAATCCAAAGCTTTGATTATATGAAGAAAGTGCCTTCTGCAATTCCTTATCATCAATAAAACCACTACCATCCTGATCCGCCATTTGAAAACAAGACATCACAGTCGGGTCCGTTCCCGGTGGGAAAATCGACGGCATCAGTGATGAAAACGGGTTCGATCCGTAAGGTGGGGTATTGTCCTTCGGAGGTTTATTTAGGTCACCGTAAGGTGAGCTGTGGACTTGTTGTGGTGGTGGTACCGGAGCTGAACCGCCGTATGGAGTGGAGGAGTACGGTTGAGATTGTTGGCCGTAACCATAGCCGGAGGGATTGTGAGGGTAACCGGACATACTTTTGTTTCAAATTTCTGTGAAGTGATTTTGGGGAAAATGGTGAATTGCACCTTGTTTGGATGGTTAAATATAAAAAAAAAAAGAAAATCTATTTTGATTGCTACTTTGTGATAAAAATATGCTATAATAATAATAAAGGAAAAAAATATATTTTTATGTGACGATCAAATTGGTTAATTTAGATATATTAAATAACATAGCAAGAAAAAGTCTCATTTTATTTTACGACTTAATTGATGTGCTTATGTTGTTATTTTCTTTTTATTTCTTAATTTTGCTTTTTAGAATTTCATTTTATTTATTAACTTTGTATACTTAGAAATTACATGCGTGAATATTGATATTCCTAATATACTACTCGAGACAATATTTGTTTACCAAATAAAAAGGCACGAGGGAATAAGGCTCAAGAAAACGTCACTTGTTATATCATTATTATAATATTTCGCACTAGATATTGATGTAAATGATACCATTTATACAAACATTTTTTTCATCAAAGAAATAGTATAATAGAATGCTGTATATTATGAGGAAAAAAATAACAAGCTATTAGGGGAGTGAAGAATATAGGTCCTGAAATTGGATATTATCACAAATTTGCCACAATAATATTTAATTATAACGTGGGTGGCTCAAGCATATATTTTTTTTATGACAAGGGAAATCCACAGTCGCTACCCTTTAAGTGCGTACAGGGTAAAAACCCCACTCCTATACAATAAGCTCACAAACCACACAGGAGAGGTAACCCTTGCCAAGAGTTTTCGAACTTGAGACCTCCAACATGAAAGTCTCAAACTTAAATCACTGGGCCACCCCGAAAGGTACTCAAGCATATAAGTAGCCTAAAGCACAAGTCAAAAGGGACCTAAGACTTAAATTGTTGATATTTTTATATAATTGATTTCTTCTAATTTTCAATTTGATAAAATAACCATTTTTATTTTAAATTATTTTTCATGAGAGATAGTATTCCAAATATGTCAAATTTCTTCATTTTTCTTGAATATTTACTTTTTCTACAAATAACATTTAATATTTGTTTAAAAAAATAATACTAACTTATAACCTGTTATTATAAAAAATGAAACCACTCAAAATTTCAAGACGTAAATAATGCACGTCCTTTTTTAACACTGCCAAGCCACCCTGATTACGCAAATGACACATACTACAAAATTACAAGTCAACCCTAAAAAGTATTTATTGTTGACGTCTATAGCACGTCAACTTTAATAATTGAATTATCCTTAATTTATTCGAAAAAGTCATTTATACCTTTATGACTCTTCCATCCAAAAAAGATAAAATAGTTAATAAAATACTCCCTCCATTTTTTAATTAACTAACTTTTACCTGATCAATTTCAAAGACAATTTTTAAAATATTAGTTCAATTTATTCTTTATTTGTATTTTTAATGTGATGACTTCAATAAAATTTGACAATAAATAATAAAGATAAAAAAAAAAAAAACTATGTTCAATCTATATCGTAATCTACTTTCTTAAAGAGTAAAACATCTCAAAAATTCAATTAATATGAAATGGAGAGAGTACAAGAAAATATATATTAATAAAGGAAGAAATAAATTATACGTGTAGTTGATAACAAATTAACCACTTCCATATATGCATAAGCAAAACTTGATCTTATTCCTTTTATATGCTGATAAACTCGGCTAATTTACAATTTGCCCATCAAAACTCCAAGGTAAAGGTCCACTATAAAGGCAAAAATGGAAGAAAATAAAACCCCCTTTTTTTAGCTAAATTTTCCAACACCTCCACTGGGCAAGGAGGTGCCAAACTAATAAAAGCTTCATCTTTGGGGAAAAAAATGTAATTTGGCAGAATGTCCAGGGGCAAACCGGTCATTAAGATAGAATTTTGTGTCTTGCTTAGCATGATCAGGTCACCAATCTGTGACATAGCTCAAAGACCGAATCCGTTTGATTTCTAAAAAGGATTACTAATCCTTTACTTTTCGAGGAATCCTTCATCTTCAAATTTTTCGACCTTGGTTTAATAGGGGGGCAAGTCAGAACTCAGAAGGATTGAGAAATAGAGAACCATCTGATCATCAGGGCTGTAGGCACTACTACTAATTCTACAGATATGTAGAAGATGCATACCTTTTACCATCTGGGATGTGATTCTCCATAGGTTCTCCAATACTCTTGTCCATAGTGCCTACTACTACTTTTTCCAAATGGAGAACCGTAAAAGTTAGATTGTCTTCGTGACCAGTTCGTCCTCTCAAATGGAGAAGAATAAGAATCAGAAGGTCTGCAAGAACCGCTGTTTCTCGCACTTTCCCTTTGAACATCCCTTATTACTTCTTCTAAATCATGTTTTGCACGCTGCAACACAGAAATAATACCAAGGTTAGTAACTTACCTACACACGAGAAACAATAAACTCTTTCCCAATTTCATTTGTCCCCAACTCTTTCCCGATCCGGGAGTTCCTAAAATGGCCAAGTTTACATACTCATGTAATGAGATGGGAGTTTTCCCAAGAATGATGTTCGGAATGTAATCCAAAACCAATCATCATCTAAAAAATGAGCCATAGCAGTCAACTAAAATTGACTTGGCATTTCCATGAATTCGTCATTGGTGCTACCGTGAACACATGTGATACAACTGAATTTACCCACATGCATGCGGTACAGCTTGACTAGACCGCTAATATAGAGAAGCATGCTGTCCATATCACTGGTCATATATGGAGCTGAGCAGCAATTTGATGATGAAAAAGACACCAAAATGTTAGTCGTTGACATGGTAAGTCAATTGACATATAATAAGTTGACAAGAAACCTATCACCAAATGTTCACTAGGAAAAGTGGAGTGCTAACTTAACAAGTAGATGACTTGGACCAATGATATCAAGCTTAGGATTGATGGTCCATGAAGCATGTAAAACACACAGCTGGAGCTACTATATGGAAGACACCCCGAACAAGATTTTTACTAGTACATGAAAGCTATTTCTCTCTCCACCAAAACCGTACAGGTTCTAATATCATATGAAAAATTAAGGGGGGGGGGGGGGGGGGGGGGTTCTTATGAATATGTTAGAGCATCATAAAGTTGGCGTAGGAGCTTTGGCAATGCAGCAAGTTCCCTTAACAGTTAACGATCCTGTTGAATATTTTACAGAACATTTTCATAGATTCGCTTTTTACAACATAAATCATAATCATCAAGAGTATTCTACCGGATGTTAAAAGTCTAAATCTGCATGTTATACACGTGCAGCTTGCAAAAATTATTAAGATGACAGTGCTGGAGAGGCATATGATCAATTATTTGTGCAGAAAGGATGAAAATTTAATCATGTGTTAGTGTACCTTGTCGGAATTTGAGAGAACTGCATACGCTTCTCCAATCAACTTGAACAGCCTATCAGCATCATTGCGGACAGTATCAGAGATCTCTTTCCACAACCCTCCATCATCCATGGCATCACTCCTTGCCAAAATTTGACCCGCCTACATAAACAATATAATGATTAATGAGTACAGCATCAGTATCAACTAATAATTCAACCACTGAACTCTAAAAGGCTTGTGACTTAGACCTTATCAGGATGATGTCTGAGGGCTGCTTTCCTATATGCCTTCTTGATGTCAGATTCTGTATCAGATGACTTGATTCCCCTGAGAAAGAATATAAGCTCACCAATATGTCAATTGCATAAGAATATTTCACAAATTTTCAGCGAGCATAGATTACAAGAGGTATACACTGGCTCTAGCTATACAACACTGGAGTATCAACTACCAGATGCAAGGTCTTCAGGTCAGAAACATTGACCACGTGAATCTGGTAGATTTCAATGTAGAACAACCAGTTTTTCAACTTCAAATAGTCAATTTTTAACAGAGGAAATTTCTTCACAGAAACTGAGGTAATACACTAATACTACATTAAATGCAAGAAGTAATGCACACTTTGTATCAGAGAAGTACGGCACCAACCACATACAGCAGAACATGCATTTTCAGACTAGATACAAACATGCAAGTAGCCAGTAGGTATTTGCTCTATGGTAAAAAGGTCAGTTTCTTATTACATAAAATAGCATCTTTAGGATAAGGGTAACTCTACCTCCTAAAGATAAATAATGTGACTTCCATCTGAACAATTTCTTTTCACACTTCTCGATCACCGAGCTCCAAATGTTCATGGAATTTGATTTGTCTCCCAAAGGCATTCCAAGGTAGGTGGTAGGTAAAGTTCCTACTTCCCTCTTAGAATTCTAGACAACTCCTCTTTGTTGGTAACCTCAATTATAGGGAATACTCTTCCTCCAATTTATATGCAACCCAGAGACACCTTCAAATAGCACCAAAATTGACCTTAAGATCAGCAATTGCCCTTCCTCATCATCACAAAAGATTAAAGTGTCATCTGCATATTAAAGGTGTGTGACTGCCAAGTTTGGTACAGAATTAGGATTTGTTGCCACCTCAAATCCCCTTAGATAATTAGTGTTCCTTGCTACCTTTATCATATTATTTAAACCCTCCATGGCTATAACAAAAAGGAAAGGGGACAAAAGATCTCCCTGCCTCAGACCTCTTTGAGCTGGGAAAAAACCTTCTGGTGCTCCATTGATCCGAACAGAGAATTTGACTGTTGAGATGCAGAATCTTACCCATTTGATCCATTTCCTCCCAAATCCCATACAAGTAAATATTTTCAGAAGGTAGTCCCAATTAACATGATCATAAGCCTTCTCAATATACAATTTACATAATATTCCTGCCTTCCCTTGTGATATTCTAGAATCCACCACTTCATTAGCTCTCATAATGGCATCCATTATTTGCCTGTTTTTGATGAAAGTATCAACCAACTTGGCTACCATACTCTCTTCAATCTTTCTGTGAGTACCTTTGACAGCAACTTGTAGATACTACCTATGAGGCTAATAGGCCTAAAGTCTCTCGATTCCTTAGCTTCGGTGTGCTTTGGAATTAATGCAACATAGGTATCATTAAAACTTTTCTCAAAAACACCCCTTGCATGAAAATTTCTGAAAGTACCCATGATGTCCTCTTTCAGCACCTCCCAACATTTAATATAAAATCCCATTGTGAAGCCATCTGGACCAGGTGCTTTGTCCTTGGCACACATCTTCAAACAAGAAAAAACCTCTTGTTCCTCAAAGTTACCCTGTAAAGCTTCCTTCTCTGCTTCAGAGATAGTAGGACAGTTTACCAGGTTGCTTATGGGTCTTCTACCTACATTCTCTGTATACAAATTCTTATGGAAACCAATGATTTCCACTTTGATCCTCTCTGAATCCATCATGGTTGTGCCCAGAACCACTAATTGATCAATGTGGTTGCTTCTCCTATGTGCATTGGCCAGCTTGTGAAAATAGCTGGTGTTTCGGTCCCCCTCTTTAACCAGGGTGCTCTAGATCTCTGCTCCAAGCTATTTCTTCATTTTTTAGATGTTCTTCATACTCCATCCGAAGAGATGCCTCCACAATAGTTTCCTCTTCTGACAACACTCTATTTTCTTGGATAGCCTCTAACCTGACCAACTCACTTAGAATTTGAGTCTTTTGAGTTCCCAGATTGCCCATGTTACTCCTGCACCACTCTTTAAGTTTTCCTTTTAGAGCTCTCAATTTGCATGCCAAGATTTGATCAGGTTTTCCTGTAAACTCAAAAGACTCCCACCACCCTTTAATTTTATCCACAAAACCATCTGTGTTTAGCCACCAGTTGTCAAATTTGAAATAGACTTATTCTGCTCCCACTCTCCACATTGTAGGGCCACAGGGTTGTGATCAGATACCAACCTATGCAATAGGGTTTGGTTTATTTTAGTGAAGTTGTCATCCCATTCTTTGGAAAATAAAAATTGTCAATTCTGGATGTTGCATTGTACCATCTCCTTTGAACCATGTATATCCCCCTTCTAATTGTGGGTCTATCAATTCCATATCTTCAATGAAATCAGAGAACTCCACCATGGTTGTTGATCTTCTTCTACAGTTTCTTTTTTCTGAAGGAAAACGAGTGACATTAAAGTCACCATAGACAACCCAAGGACCCTCAAACAGACTCCTGACAGCTCCTACTTCTTCCCATACATGTTCTATTTCTATTATGCAATTTGGAGCATATACTCCTGTTATGTGACACTTCAAGTCTTGTAAAAGTGCCTCAAATTTACAGGTTAAGATATATGATCCCACTTTTAACACTTCCCCTCTCCAAGACCTACTATCCCATATCATCAAAATTCCTCATCTTGTGCCACTAGCTTGTAAGCAAGCAAACTTCACCTATCTCCCACCCCAAATTTCTTTGATTAAATCTTTAATAAACCTTCTAATTTTGAATCCTGAAGGCAAATTATGTCTGCATTCCAGTTGTGAATCATACTCTTAACAAATCTCCTTTTCTCCCTATTGTTCAAACCCCCAACATTCCATGACACAAGAAACAAGTCTTTTGAGTTCTTATACCCCTTTATACCTTGGTCTTTTGATGATACTTTCATTCTCCATCTTTCTTGCCTGTCTGCAGCTGTCTATCTACATGAGTAGCTCTAATGTCTCTTCCTTGTGCCCCTGAAAGTCAATTTCAAACATTTTCCCCAATTAATTAGATTTTGTCTGACCCATGTCGTAGTCTCCTTATCTTTACGAAGAAATCGTACTTCATTCTGTTGGATTGGCTCAACATCCTCAACCACCCATTCTTCAATTTCTGTATGGCTACATGGAACAATGGAAATATGATGATCAATTGAAATCTGACCCTCTGCCCCTACTTTGTCACTGGCAATTTCTATCTCCATTTCCTTCGGCGATAATTCCTTCTGAATATTAGCGATTGCTAGACTATTTGATAGTTCTTCTAGTGTCGCATCGATCTCCTGGGTGCAAGATTGTAAGGTTAGAGGACAGTATCTATTTATTTCCACCAAGTGAGGATCAAAAAGGTTTTCAGATGCTGGTCTTGTTAAGTCATTAAAGATGACTTGGGCTGCTCCATCAGGCCCAATTCCCTTATTCAGTTGGCCCACAGATTGTTTTTGAGACTTTAAAATCACCACCTCCTCCTCACATGACTTGTTTAAATCTTTTAAGCGACATCCAGCTTTGTCTGCACCTCCCCCATGTTCAACCTGTCCTACACCAGAGTTTGACTTACACCCTTGTCCTCCTAGTACCAAGGACTCCTTTTGTCTAGGGGTCCAAAGGATTTAACAAACCTTTGGATCCTTCACCAGCTTTCTCCTTCTCCATCTCCGGTGAGGCTCTAATAAATCGAACCTTCTTTTCCACCCAGATAGGAATGAAAAATTTGATTCCATCTCTTTCTAGCATAACCTCATTTGGGCAATTATCTCTGTTCCCTGAAATTTGAATTCTTGCCCATTTTAAGTGGTTCTTTAAATCTGTCTCCTTCTGTTGAGACCCAGCGTCCACATAAATTCCCAGTCTCTCTAAATACTTCTTGAGACCATAGTTGCAATGGCACTCCCAAAGCACGAATGGCAAGTAGTGGTCGATTTTCGAGTTGTAGGTATACAAACAGTAACTGGGTTCCACCATTGAAGACTGACTTTGGTCTTCTTCCAACTCCATTCCCTCTGAATTATTTGTTCTGCCATATTCCTATTTGGAAATTCAAAAAGAAACATCTTCTTTGACATCTCATAAATATTGATCCCAAATACAACTTTCCACGAAACCGAGGACCACTTCTTGATGTATGATAGTGACGGGATCTCAATTTCTCCTTCTTCGAAAGATGCCACCAAGCACCTTTTGTACAACCCAGTATCCTTCACTCCAGGAGGTAAACTAATTCTGATGTCGCCTTTGCCAGCTATCACTGTTGAGTCTCGAAGGTACTGCCATTTACTCTCCCCAGCCACCCTAGCATAGGGTAAATCTTCCTTGATGAATCTTGGTTGTTCAGCCAATGACATATGATTGGAGCATTGAAAGAACCACTCTATCTTAAATGCTATCTCTTTCCAACCTGCCTTTACGGCTAACTCAGGGATAATAATGATTGTTCTCTCTAAACCATAAAGTGAAAGGATGCTCATATATCTGCCGTATTGATTTGACTTTCTTGTGCAGAAATATTCAGATTGATTTTCCCTCGTCTTCCACCTTCTAGACACGGTCTTCTCATCTCTGAATGCTTCTTTGAGGATGTTGCAGATCCATCTCAATATCTTCAAACTCATATCAGACCGTGTCATCATCTTTCGACTGCGCTCCACCCATTCAAACCAAGTGTCTCTGCCCACTGTCCGTCTAGTAATATCAAAAGACTTGAAACCTGCATTGAAGTATATCTGTCTTCTTCCATCTTGTATACAAAGTCTTAAAAACCCCAAGCTGATGTGAAAGGAAATGAAAAGTGGAAACCTACCACAAAATGTGGTAGATTAAGGTCAATGGAAGGTTTCCGACTGAAAGGACGCCGGAAAGAAGCTTCAACCTCCCTACTAGAAAGTAGGAGAGATGAGGGTTTTGGGAACCACATTTCTTCTCTTTTTATTCTTTTCCAGCAATTTCTTCTCTTTTAAAACCAACAACTATGTTCCTTCTATTTTTGATAAAGGTTTATCACAACATTCCTTCTTCCGATCACCACTGTATGGGATTAGATTCGTACAATAGTAAAGACACCACTATTATAATGAATCATGCAAGATTACACTTAAAATTTGGCTAATATTAGACCTGAAAAAGTGCACAAAATATACGAGACGAAGGAAGAATATTTTAAGAGTTCAAGTATAAGAAACAGGAGATAATATATGTTTCTACGTACAATCAACCGAAACTTCCATTTGGAAGTGCTATGTAATGCAAGGACAATGAAGAAACAAGGACATTTGTCTTGGAAAAGATAGAATGTTGAATAACAGTAAAGAATGGCAAGCCTCATACAGTCACATTCAATTCATTTATTCTCATTGACAAGTTTTCGGTTGATCAAAATCATATCTATGAAGAAATTCAATGGTAATTGGAATGAAATTTCAACTTACAAAATAAGATAAAGATCCAATGGCGTTGCTCTTTTAGCCTTCTCCTGAATTGTCGAAAGCTGCCGACGAGTTCGCTTTGCTTCTTTAGCACTGCTTCCATTTGACTTATCCAGCGCCTCAGATTGTCGAAGCCTTTCTTGAGATTGAGCTTCCTGAAGGGATATGAGCCTCTCAAGATCATTTACAGCATGCCCATAGTCTCTAATCATCTCATGTAAGGTAGCCCTCCTTGAAACAGCCTGTCAAATTTAGAAGACCTAGCGGATCAGGTATAAATCCACTTCAGACACAAAATAACTAGGATGACCATGAAAGTATGGACAGCATAATTAATGTTACAATCTCAAGCAGCAGCTCCCTATAGCAATCCGCCAATATCAACACCAAATTTGTGGTGTAAATGATAGTAGAGCATCCACAATAAACGACAACTGGGAGTACATAAAATCTTAACTGACACCACAACATCAGCAAATATCACCATGTCTACATTTTACAAGTTATTTTCCACAAAGTGATGGTGCATGTCAACCCAACTGAAAACGTTAAATATCTTGAAGAAATCTTCTGTTGTTTTTGTGTTCTGTTTTCCCGCTTCTGCTGTATATGTTGATCCAGCGTTTAAATAGTGGAGATACAATAAACTGTTTTTATTCTAAGCCATGCGGATGCAGAGGCTGAGTACTTTAGCTGTTTCTTTAAAACATAGATTCATATAATTTTTAAAAAAGGCGAAAATAACATGACAAAAATGATATTACGTGACTTAATAAAGATAAGGATTAGGAAATTATTAATAGAGAATAATAATAGTATATATCTTAATTAGCCAGATGGAAATCACAATCTCAGAGTACTTTTTCTGAAACTCGCCACAGGATAAATGAGTTAACCCATCTCTCTCATTTTCTACCCTATGGAAAATCCGTAGAAGAAAATCTACATTAAAAGACAATACTCGAATAAAATCTAAAATATAATGCTGTCCTCTTTTCCTACTTCTCCTTAACAGTTGAGAATTTTCAGGAGGAGAAAAGGAGGAAGAGAGAATATGCGTTCCAATCCAGGTATGGCCATTTGAGCTTAATTCTCCAGCACACAAGGAAACAATCTACGGAGCACCCTTTCAAACAGTCAGCTAATTGTAGCAGTAAAATATTTTCTTTTAAGCATGTTAGGAGTTGGGAAGTGTTGTAGAGAGTCGGCTACTCGGCTTACAGTCAACTACTACTTTTTTAGAAATGAATTTTGGTGACTTTGGAAGGGGAGAACAGAGCTGGCTTTTTGGAATACAGAAACCTGACAGCAACTGAAATTTTATGCTCCCATTATTTTCCTTTCAAATTAAAATTGGGGAGGTGATTCAAAAAAATAATTTATTTTATCAGTAAACAAGAGATTTTATAAATAGGATAAAATCAGACACCAAGAAGGTCGCCGGGAAGTACAAGGTTGGGCAGACCCCGAATGCTAAATAACAGAAAAAGGGGATAACCTCTATACAAAAGAACCTACTCAGGAAACAAGTTAATGACATCTATTAGTTTGTGTATCTCATAAACATCCTGGAGTTTACACCAAAAAAGCAGGCATACACACACTTGATATTTCATCTCATGCACAGTGATTGTTCTGCCCTACAAACACCTACAATTCCTTACTCTCCGTAGAACCCAAAACACACATGCTGGAACAGAGGAAGTTGCTGAAGCTAGTATTCATTGTCTAATCCTAATGCTTGCTCCTTTGTAAAAGTGATCACTGCTGACTCCAATAAAATGTCTAATAAGGTGAAGACATGGAAACATAGCAAAGGCCTCAAGATCTGCATTGTTACTCTTCCTGCTGCTTACGGCTTAACAGATTGTAAAACCATCCAGATCTATAAACTTCCCTTTCACAATATACTTACTGTTTGATTTTAAAAAGAAATGGAACATCAGGTCATTGAAGATAGTTAGAGAGAGAAAACTGAAAGTCTGCTTAGTGCATGTTTGCAAACAAACCTTTGTGTAGTTCTTGTCAAGAGCAATGGCAAGACTGCAATCTGCTATGGCATCAACAATTTGACCAAGAGCTTGGTGAGCAGCAGCTCGATTGCAGAAACAGATAGCTGCAAAAGGGCGCGACTCAACACTGCTGGATATAGCAGCAGTATAATGTTCAATAGCTTCCGTATATTTGCCAGATTTAAATGCCTCATTTCCGGCCTTCTGTTTTAGAGAGAAGAACAATTAACCACTTAGAAAAGCTAGTTGAAGCCGATTCAAACTGAAAAAAAAAATCACTAACAAGAACCAGTGGAATTCTACAACCGAAAAGACGAGGAAAATAGTCAATAATTTTGGTCAACCCAATACCAGATGATAATGAGATAAATCCTAAAACAATAGGTAAAATACCTTTTGATGCAAAAGTTCACGGATAGTGGCTGCTAGAGAAGATGATGATTCCTGGGTCATGTTTCCAGATCTACAGAAAGGTTGAGCAAATTACTCAATATCATTCCTGAAATCAAGAAGAGGAGGAAGAGAGTTGAACAAGCTTCTTGAAAGTTCAGGCTTACCTTTTCTGAACAGAAACCAAATGCTCTTGTTTCTCAATTAAGTCAAGGGCCATCTCAAGCTTTCCAAGATGAAAGTGCGCCCTGGACTTAAGGAGACATCTCCAAAGCATCAAAGAGGAGCTTTTGCTATCAACATCATTTAAGTTTATGAAGCCAGAAGTAAAGTTCTTTTCAGCAATATCAAGAGAACTTTCGCACAGCTCAATCACTTCATTATACATCTGTAGCTGTAGAATATTACAGTAATGACACACAGAATTCAGAATCAAGTTGCTATAAGTTCTACTGTTTTATAAGCTGCCTAGATTAAAAAGCAAAAGATACTCAAAATTCATAATAGCACTACCACACACCTTGCAAAGAGCCTCTCCTTTCATTTCAAGTAACTTTTCTGAATAGCAGCTGATAGACAAGGTTTCATTGGTAATTGCAAGTGCATCTTTTGCTGCATCTGGAGTTCTTTGTTGCAAAAGATCGGCACACCGATGCAGATGTTCAGATACTTTCTGCCACCAATAAGTAACCGAATCAGAAGTTCACCAAGAAAATATTAATTTTGTAGCACACTCTATGTGGGATAACAATCCCAGAACCAAAACAACAAAATCACACATTTGTCCTTCTCCTAGGATTTTTATCCCAATTCTTTTAAGAAATACATGTTTAAAATTAGAAATATAATTTTTTTCCCCAATTTATCCAGTTTGACCAAACAGATATTTTATATTATAAATTAACCAACTTATTCTTGTAGTGTCTTGCTTTTGATTTCTATGAGCATCTATTATTTATGGTGTTTCGGTTATTGCACTATTTTGTTGTTGTTATTGTTTCTTTATTAGTTGCTATGGTTTCTTCACTGTTGTTTTTCCTTTTCATACCTACTTAGATTAGTTCAAATCGAGTCAAGGGTTCTCTGGAAACAGCATCTCTGCCTCCACAAGGTAGGTAGGGGGGGGGGTTAAGGTCTTTGTACACTCTACCCTCACCATACCCCACTTGTGGGATTTCACTGGGTATGCAATTTTAAATGAACCAACTTGATTTCAAAACAAAACTTTTAATTCATCCCCTCACCATACCCCACTTGTCCTCCATTCCATATTTAGCAGTAATCACAACCTTCCTGAGCATGCCATCTTCATTTGCAAACTTCCATAACCATTTCATCAAGCTTTGGTTTTGTTTCTTTCGGTTCTTGATGTTCAGTCCCCCTGTTCCCTTGACCACAATTAATTCATCCCACTCAAGTATGTGGTACTTTCTATTATCTTCACTCCCTTGCCATAGGAATTTCCTCCTCAAAGCATCAATGCAGTTGGACACACTAGCAGGCATTAGATTATACAAACATCATATAGGAAGGGAGTGCATCAAGTACACTATTAACCAAAGTCAATCTGCCTCCCAGTGACAAGTATTGGCATTTCCAATTGGTAAGTCTCGCAGTTTCAAAAAAAAATTGGTAAGTCTCTTCTCAGTTCTCACACTTCTCCAATACCCCATTCCAGATTCCTTTTGATTTGCTATCGGCCCCAAAGGCATGCCTAGATAAGTAGTTGAGAGTTCACCACCCTTTCCATCTAAGATATTAGCTAGGCCTTCAATTGCATTCACTGTGTTGATAGGATAGACAAAACTCTTCCCTCAATTAATATGCAACCCTGATACTACTTCAGATATTACAAATATCACCCTCAGCATCTTGATTTGTTCATGTACTGCCTCACAAAATACTAAGGTATCATCTGAAAGTACGTCCACATACCACCACATGCTTCACAACCCCAATAGAACTCATTCTGGAAGGGAGGCATTCCTACAAAAGTGAAATGTTTCACCTGGCTAGTGATAAAGAGGGCTTTTTTGTGCAATTTGCCAGGATAAACTAACTACCGCCTAGTCTTGCATTGTAACTTCACCAAGCAAATCTGGGATTTATTCCATGGCATAAGTCTGAACTGGACAATGCCAGAAAATACATCAGAGTTGTTAAAGAGATGGGTTAGGAGAGGAGGCAGCAAGAGTCAGCGGAGATGGTGAAGGCTAATACCATCATGTTTATGGAGGTCTGTTTGGAAGGAAAGGAATGTTAGATGTTTGACAATAGATCCAATTCAATACACAAAGTTAAATAGAATTGTTTAGTATTATTACTCTAACGGTGTAAGCAGTTGTGTATAGTAGATACAGATCAAATTGTAGATTTATTAGGAAGCTTGTAGTAATTGACACTTTTTGGTGGTGGCCAGCATGCCCTTAATGTTGAAGAATACAATTAACCAGCCTCAAAAAAAAAAATTCATTATCAATAGCTTCCAATCTTAGTAATTAAGCATCTTCTTCTTTTTTTTTGACGACAAGGGAAACCCGCAGCTGCTACCCTTTTTGGGTGCGCACAGGGTAAAACTCTGCTCCAATGCAATAGCTCACAAACCACATAGGAGAGTTAACCCGCACCGCAGCCGCTACACTTTTTGGGTGCGCACAGGGTAAAACCATGCTCCAATGCAATAGCTCACAAACCACATAGGAGAGGTAACCCGCACTAGGCAAGCCTGGTGCGACGAGCTCGACCCAGAAGGCAAACCCCTTGCTTTCGCTGGCAAGGGGTTTTGAACTAGGTAATTAAGCATCTTTTTATTGAACACTTAATCCGTATTTAGGCATTCCGGAAGAAAAATTTACGCTAAGCAGATATCATCACAATTCCAAAACAAGTAGTTGACAACACCACAAACATACTCCCATTGAATTAAAACCTAGTTTGACTAGAATGTTGATCAAGAAAGAAAAGTTTGACAGTAAGAATCAAATTACAGTTAAGGAAGCTTTTCATAGGTGAAAAAGTAGAGTAATTAGATGAGAAGAATTTATGCCAAGATTAAGGCTACATAAACAAGTAGTAAGTAGCCTACAACAACATATCTAGTGTAATCCCATAAGAAGTATAGTCAACATCATTTTGAATTATTAAAAATCGGAAAAATAAGCCATTCAAAGAAATAGGTAAGCACTAGGACTGGTGGGAGCATCAGTTTCATTGGAAAAGAAAAAATTGGTCACCTGTGCTTTTTGCAAGCCTTCAGCTGCTTCAATTGTAATTCTCCTATCCAAGCACAAATTAATTCTTGATTCCAAGCAAATGTTGTAATGCTTAACTGCTTCTTCAACCTCACCAAGAACCAGATAACAACTGGCATGCAAAGATTGTCAAGATATACAAGTTTGTGAACAAACAATTCACTCATGAAGGAAAAGATAACAGTCTTATAAAAGAACACACTGCATTCGGTTCAACAGTCAATAGATTTCTTTCTAAAATAAGGAAATTGAATCAAATGATGATAATACGACACCTAATGTTATCACTAAGACACAAACCCTCAATTTCTGTTTTTTTTTTTAATATAGGATCAAAAGAAATTCCATCAGATTAACTCCATGGCCTTTGTCTGCTCTAATTTCATGTTGGCGTATATGACCATCTCATATAAAAGCTTAAGTTGCAAGAGAGTACATTTACCTAATTAAGTCTTCAACATTTTCTGTAGGTGTCTTTTTTATGATAAGGTAGTTACTATTATCAGTGTTAGATATGGAATATTCATGTTATAAACATCAGATGCCAAATGTAGAACCCTTACTTTGCTGCTCTGAGTTTTACTTTTAGAAAGTGAGGGTCTAAGGCAGCTGCAGATGCACAATCACTGATGGCTTCCCTCATCCTTCTAAGTGACATTCGAGTGGCAGCTCGGTTGCTGTAGCATAACAAAAGAGGCTCCAGGCAAGAGCCTGAAATTTCTGTAGCAGAGACTGATTTGATACCCTTAGTGTATAAATCCTCAGCTTGCAAAAGATTTCCAGCCTTATAGGCTTGATTTCCCCTGATACAAGACAAAATCATTGTAAATATGAAGGACAAGTTTATAATGCTTAATATCAGAATGTGATAGTTCCAGAAAAAGCCAGAACACAACCATAATGATGAAATCATTGCAGCAAAAGTGAAATCCTAAAGCTCAAAGGAAATCTTGACAATCATAGCAATTCACCAAAGAGTAGCTAAAAGATATTAGCACCTGAGCCGCCACTTTTCACAGACTTCACGGTCAGTGAGCCCCAGCATCCCATGGTCTTCGTCTACTTTAGACACATGTATAAATTTATTTCTCATATGAGATGTAACTCCGCTTGGGATGTCTCCTGAAGTTTTGCGACCAAAGGAAGAATGTTGAACTGCATCAGTGGAAAACTCAACTTTTCTGCAATTTACGTTGTTTGAACAACTATCAACTTTCAATTTGTATTTTTTCCTATATTGACGCCTAATGGATGATAACCCATCTTGAGCAGAAGGTGAAGTATAGGAACTAAAATCTCTCCGAATATCGGAGTCCTTTCCAGAATCAGTTCCAGAAAATTTCTCATTTCCTTCTCCACATTTCTTGTGAGAGTCATTGAAAACAGGAGTGTCTTTGTTAGCAGCCACATCGCCCTTGCTTTCAGTTGCCCTGGTAAAATTATCAGCAGAAGTAGAAGAATTTGTATCCTGATATGGTGAAAAATCCATAGGTGAACAACATCCAGGAGACTGATCATTGTGCGTGGAACTGTTTCCATTAGAAAGATCAGTCTGCCCAGCTACCCTCTGTACCAAGGTTTCTTGCCTCAATGACTTCTTCTTTTTCACTTTTTTGTCCCTCAATCTGCTACTTGTTCCACAACCCAATTTTCCATTCACTCCGGAAAATAAATCAGCAGTAAAAGAAAATGATTTACTTGAATTGGATGCACTAAAATCAGAAAAGGACTTCCCAGGCATAAATGGTGTTCTCGGAAAGCTGAATTCTTCTTTCTTTTCATCTTGATGGCCAGAAGGTGCTTCCGGGGTGTCAACTTTGTGCCGTGAACCAAAAATCTCTGTGGTAAATAATGGGAAGGGTATATTATCACTCTCCGTGTCACTACTTGGACGATCCTGCGGCAATTCACTCGAGACTACAAACTCACTGTTAAAATTTATTGGCTTATTTTCTTTCCCAGAGATTCCTGCTGAAAAGCTAAATGAATTAATTTGCTCACCCGAAAGACCAAACATAGAATTTGTATGCACAGTATCTCCAGGGATCCTTTTGTCCTTGCCCCCCTTAAATGAACTAGCAAAATTTTCACCAATTTCAGATGCACAAGCTCTCTTGGCATTTGATTCTCCATCAATTGTATCAGCTTTATCAAAACCAGAGCTACTAACAGGATCTTTTAAATTGACATCCTTGGGCAGATCACAAGAATTAGAAGCACCGTTTTCAGTTGAAACATTTGAAGTACTTTGGTTAAATTCAAACACAAATACATTCTGAATGTTGACACGTGACTTTTCATTCAAACCATTGATCTTCTCAGCACCATTAACCGGTGCTGGCTGGCCAATGTTTAATGAATTCATCTCATCGGAGAGTTTATAAATGGGGGTTTTTGGGAAGTCAGTGTCTACAATATTTCTACTACTTGAATCAAACTTGAGCTTCCCATCACAACCCGTGTCACTTTTTGGGGCATTCCAACAACCATTGTGGTTTTGAATCTTTTCTCTGCTAAAATTCTCCATGTCTTCAGCAACTTTACCATCTTCATTCACTTTATTCTTCCCTTTGAAGCCACAACCAAAAACAAATGTGTCATTCAGTTTTGGACCCTGATACTCTGGTTCCCTGTATGCTGCATCTTTATTACACACTCCCTTTTCTGAATCAAAGTTAGGTTTACTAGCACCAAATACAAAGTTAGCATTCAATTTATCTGATTGCAATGTACTAGACTGCCCATCTTTATAAGACTCACTCAAGCAATTCTTGACCCCTTGTGGTTGTCCAACATTACCATTACACTTCCTCTGTCCAAATTCCATTTTTGACTTCGAATTACCATTGCTCTCACTACATTCAGGCTCCTTATTAGACACATTCAGATAGGACGCTGAGCTGCTCTTATTTGTCCAATCACCGTGCTTGCTCTTCGAGTTAAACTTGAAGCTACTAGTATTACTAGCTCCGAAAGCAAAACCTAAATTCCCCAAACATGAATCCAAATCAGAATCAATCTTCCTAGCACCAAAAACAAAACCATCTTTGCCATTTTTTCCAATTCTACAGCCTCCCATTCCCTCCATACTCTCAAAAGATTCTCCATTTTTATTGTTCCACATTGCCCCTGAATTCCCAGCCACATCACTCTTATTAGAACCTAAACTGTCCAAATTCGTATTGAAAGTAGAATCACTCTTACCAGCACAAAAACCAAAGCTCACATTGTCACTTCTCCCAAAGCTACCACAATCAGGAAACCCATTTACAGTACCAGTACTACTAACCTTTGGGGTCGGGTCGACCCGATTAAAACTCGATTCATTCGGGTCGATAATTTGAGGACCCGATTGTTTCCTCAGTTTCATCAGCCTTGGCTTCCGCCTTGATCGACCCAGAAAACCGGAACTCGGTTGAGGAACCGACGATGAAGTAGAAAACGAGCAATCAAATCCTGCATCAAGCTTACAACTAGTGGAGGAGTTGGAATCAGCGGTAGTTTTCGATGATTGAACAGATGAACTGATTGAAGATCGGAAATCTGTGACGGCGGCCGTCGACGACATAATCCGATGAGATAAACGGATAATCACCAAAAAAAAAAATCCCAAATTTAGGGATTTAGGGTTTTTTATGAAGAAAAGAGGAATCTTTTTGAGTTGTTTGGGTTTCTGTTAAGAGGAGAGCGGGGTAATTAGGGGGTTTAAGTTGACGTTTGAAATTTTGTTGTGGTTTTGAAGGGTTTTATATCTCGTTAGTCAGGTAGGATCTTTTCTTTATACGCAGATAGAAATTTAAAAGATTCAACCCGACTAATCATATTTAAGACGTTCACATAATGCAATCAAATACATTTTTGATTGAAGTTAGAAATTTAAATCTTATATCTATCATTTTACAAGATGCGCCTTTTCAGGATATTCGTAAGATATTTACATTGAAAACTATCATATTAGAGTATATATTCATATCAATACATATACTAATTCTACTTATATTTATGCATTTTACCAATTAATTAAGAGTTTCATATCATATATTGAAGAAGATACACTTATATGGATGTATTTTTGTTATCAAATACACTAAGTTATAGAGAAAGGCAAGTGAGATAGTCACATATCTCTAATATATATATATATATATATATATATATATATATATATATATATACATACTTGTAAAATTACTCGCACTTTGCGCGGAAATTAAATATCACATAATTTATAAAATATTATTTAAAGCATATTCAATATTATCACTTAAACACTATATTATCTTACATGCACGATTACGTAGTAACAAACATTACTAGTGTAAAGGAAAATAAAAATGACTACATTTTATCTTTATCCGTAATAATATAAGCATAAATTAATAATGTAAAGGAAAATGAAAGTTATTACATCTTATCATTTATCCTTAAATAACATAAGCATACATTAATGATTGTTAAAAGACATACCAGGTTATGTAACATAACAATGGTGTTAGTGCGTCATTCAACAGGAACAAAATACACAATTGTGAATGAGGAGGAGGAGAAGGAGGAGAAGAAAGACGAAGAGGTTTAGAATTTTCATAATTTTAGAATGAGAGGGAATCCCTATATTTATAGACAACAAGGATAGTGTAAAAAAAAATATTTATTGTGTTTTATCAGAAAGGTTGCAATTATTTGGAGAAGTTGCGACCCGTTGGAAAGATCACAATTTTTTATAAAAGTTACTACTCTTCATAAAAGTCGTAATTCTTCATAAAAGTCACAACTTATCATAATAATCGCTACTCTTCATTAAAGTCGCAACTTTCATAAAATTCACAATTTTTTATAAAAGTCACAACTTTTCATCAAAGTCGCAACTTTTCATTAAAGCCATAATTTTTTTTATAAAAGTCACAACTTTTCATCGAAGTCGCAACTTTTTATTAAAGTCATAATTTTTTTTATAAAAGTCACAACTTATCACGAAAGGGAAAGGTTAGTTTTGGTAATAAAATAAATTAAAAGGAAATCCTAATTTGTGATGGATATATACACACTAATAAATATGCAACCTATTATTATTAGCTAGCGTTTGGCCATAGATTTCTAAATATTCTTGGCAAATATTATTTGAGTGAAAATTTGAGTGAAATTTCACCATGTGTTTGGCCATGGAATTTGGAAAATATATTTCATCTTTTTAGAAAAATATGATTTATATCCATAAGTTTTAGAACTATCAAAACTAACTATAGGTTTGTATTACAAGTCACTACGACAATAACAAATAGTGTCCATGATATTAGATCAATGTGATAATTTGGAGTTAGTGCAACAAACATCATTACATACATCGTGAAGTATACAAAGTGCATGACTTTGTTACCTTGAGCCAATTTTTCATCATTTTCATCAACAATCAAATCACTATTTAATATTTAGTAAATATTTCATCACTATTTTGGTGTTCAACATAAAAAAATATGTTATATAACGCAAGCAACTACTATAGAAGATATTTTTGTAAAGATAAAAGTTTGGGATAAAAATATAATTTTCAAAAGATTCCAAATAATGAGATTTGGTCCAAATACTAGAAAAAACTAGTATTTGGGATATTTGCCAAAAATATTTGCCAAATAATAGCAAATTGTATGAACAAACATCATTTGTCAATTTTTTTCCAAATATTATTTGGGAAATCTTATGGCCAAACGGGCCCTTAGTATAAACTAATGTTCAGAAGTTGAAACTTTGACTATTCTTTTTTTATTTAAATGTATTGATTAACAACATGAGACGTTTGTATTTTCTTTTCAATATATTTCTGCATGTGTAATGTGTTAGCATGATACAATTAAGATTCTTTTTTGAATTCTTGAAGTCATAAAACTCTATTATACAAGTTTATATTAGTTGAAGTTGAACAAACTATAATTACCAATTCATCATACTGTAAAGAATCAGAAACGAACTTCAAAATATCGAACCATACTAGATTAAATGGGTATGATAGTGTTATAATAGTTTTGAAATCGAATGCGGTACCAAACCTTTAAAATCTGCATCATATTATACAAAACTCACCCTTATTTGTATGTATCTAATGTAATTCACATGTTTCTGAGCTATCAAATATATAGGAGAGTAATGAATAAAATGAGAAGTAGACGAACAAGATTTGTTATATATACTACAAATTAACTTAGATAATATTTATCTATAATAAATTACATCTAATTTTGATGTATATATCTTAAAGTAATGAGATTTCTTTCAATTTTCTTGAAATAAAAAAAATTCCATTTATAGTATGAAAAGACACCAAACACTTGGGCCAATAATGTGCACAAATCAAGATTGGGCCATTGGGGCAACTTTTGCTAGAATTCAATTCATAAGTTGGCAGCATTGCAAAACGACAAAGATACGTGTTCTCTCTTCCTCTACTACACGTATATTTTGCACTGTCAACTCCACTCAACGCCCTCATAAACAAAAATCACATTCAAGAATCCCATAACAGAGTGCGGCAGAATAGTTGATATTGCAGATACCCTTTTGCTTATTTTCTTCATTTTGGTCAGTCTGCTAACCCCTTTTAATATCTAATTATAAGGATACATTGATATTGTGTTTTATTAATCAACAGATGCATAAACATATGCAAGATTGGATTTTTCTTGAAAAAGATTGGTTCTTTTTAGTGCTTGCTGCTTATTTTTGAGTATTTCTCAATGGATGACTTGTTTTCTTGTGATGGTTCTAGCTAAGATTTTATTCTTTGATTTTAGTATTACCTGATGTCTGGTTTGCTTATTATTTTGTTTTTTTGCTATGTTTCTCTTCTTTGTTGTTTTCAGCATGGTATCTGCGCGCTATTATATTTGCTTTAAGTACTTGTTTTTATATGCTTTACTTGAGCCGAGGGTCTATTATTGAAAGAACCTCTCTACCTTCCTTCAAAAGGTAGGAGTGCGGTTTGAGATTTACAATTTGACATAATTGGAATTGTTGGGAAATAATGAAAAATATTTCACAATGATAATAATATAATATTATTTAGCAAAATAGTGGTGTTGGGCATTTTCCTAAGAAACTATTTCAGCGGAAATATTTCCCTAAATAAAGCAAGCCTTCCCTATTTAGATAGAGGATACATGAATCAACAAATTAATTAATATCAAGAAGTTATTAGTGGGGGAAATAAATTGACACATTAATTAAAATAACTAAAACTAAGATGGGAAAGGGGAACGAGTGATTGGAAACAAAAGAAAGGATATTGATATATTGTTATGTATTGCTGATTATTTTGAGGGACTATCTATAGTGGAAAGGAACATATTTGCACATGAAAAATGTTAAGTCACTTGTCTTCCTACAATAACAACAAATGCCACTAATAGCTAGTAAGTACAAAACAAGTGGATCATTTGAAAAGTGACAGGTGTTACAATCTTTCAAATCACACTACAATTCCTCACTATTTCAAAGATTTAATACAAAAAATAATATAACTTCCTGTATTTTCCGGGCAAAATGCAATAGGTTTGGTGTCTTTCGGAGTCGTTTGTAGCTTTGGAGATGGTTGGTTCTGAGTTTGAATGACTAAGAAATTTCTTAGCGAATATCCTTTTAATAAAGGATGAATTGCCTCCAGTATTTATACACCGTGATTGTCAAGCCACAATTGCTACTGCGAAGAATAAATCTTATATTGTAAGAGTCGACACATGAAATTGAGGCATGATGTAGTTAAGCACCTCCTGAGAAATGGAATAATTGCAAATGATTATATGAAGTTAGAATTGAATTCGTCCGATTCACTGACTGAACCTGTGGAAAGAAAATTAATTTTTCAGATCTATTGAGATGGGTTTTAAGGCCAATTGATTGTCAATAGAGATGGTAACCCAACCTAATTGATCGAGATCCCATGAAGTAGGTTCATATGGGTAATAACAAGTCAGTATTGACACTGCACACTAACTGAGAGTGCTTGAACTGCTACTAAAAATGAGGAATGAGTTATTAACTCTTAATGAATTCATAGTCCTTAATTAAAAATGGTGTATTTAAAGCAGTTTAGATTTGATGAATTCACCTATATGAGAAGTGGAGTGGCCGCTCCTATGAGACTTTGGCCTAGTCTTTAGAGCTCTCATGAATACATTCAAACACGCCATCGCCTATTGCATTTTGTATATCTTTTCTCATTAAATCTTTGAAATGTGGGAAATTGTAGTGTTATTTGAAAGATTTTAACACTTGTCACTTTTCAAATCTATTGCATAGGAGGGGTTTTTTACCCTGTGCGCACCCAAAGGGTAGCGGCCGCAGGTTTCCTTGTCATTAAAAAAAAGGATCTACTTGTCTTGTGCTTACTAACTATTAGTGGCATTTGTTGTTGTTGTTTGAAGACAAGTGTCTTAAGACTTTTCATGTGCAAATATGTTCCTTCCACTATAAATAGTCCCTCAAACCATCTGCAATACATAACAATATATCAGTATTTTTCCTTTGTTTACAATCACTCGTTCCCCTCTTCCATCTTAGTTTTACTTATTTTAATTAATGGTTAATTTTTAAATTAATTTGTTGATTCCTGTATCCTCTATTTAAATATGGAAGACTTGGTTAATCCCGGGAAACATTTCACACCGCTGAAATAGTTTCTTAGGACAATGTCTAACACTACTAAAGTACTAATATTTCTGCACTATTATTAACATATCATCGTAGTAATTTTCATCTTATCTCCAGGACTACTATTCTGCTAAATAATATTATATTATTATTATTGTGAAATATTTTTCATTATTCCCCAACAATCTAAGATAACCAATTAGGTTCATGATGAAACCTAGAGAACGATTGCTGATTATCACTGATCCAAGGCTGTGTACATTCCACTCTCCCCAAATCCCACTTGTGGGATTACACTGGGTATGTTGTTGTTGGTTCTAGCTATGTTTTCACCTTCTCTTTCTAGACGAAGGTTTAAGACTAATTCTTGCAAAAAGTGCTTATTATTGGTGGAGGAGGGATGAAGAGGAAGTTGGTGTTTTGAAATGACTGAACTTATTGAAGGATAAATAATAAAAGTGCAGTTTTTGTCTTGAATATGTAATATATATGTGCGTTGGTCTTTCTAGATGTATGTATGTTTACCAATGTAAAGAGGGTTAATAACAAACTCAAGATTGAAGTCCATGATAGGCAGCTGTGTGGTTGAGGCATAGGAGTAATAACTTGAGGATTCTTTCTTTGATTCCTAGCTAGTAGCGGAGGCTGGATCTTCGTAAGGGATTCAAGTTCAACATATATGATGCGTACATAATGTTCTGTTGGACCTTAAATGAATTAGGAACCGATTTCGTCCCTCTAGCTCCGCCCCTGGTCCTAGCCACAACACTCAGTATGATCCCATCTGCTCTAGACTTGGTGCTCAAGTTAAATTGGTTGCCAGTAAATAAGTCAAGGTGCACACGAAGTAGTGCTAACTCCACTAATCATTCCCCTAAAAAAGTAAAAAAGAAAAAGAAGACAAAATGAGAATCAGAAGGATATATTGACACAAAATGTTTTAAAGGGTACTATAGAGTATAAAAACTTCTCCAGTTGGTACAAGCAAGTTTTTGTTGAAAGGATTGGAGTGAATTGATAGTTCTTTGCCTTCAGAGGCGGAGTCAAGATTTGAAACTTATATGTTTGAGACTAGAGACTTAAGTTATAGGGTTTTAAATTAATAGTATAAACATATTCAACGAAATTTTAATACAAATACACGGTTTGAACCAAAACTGCTGGGTTTGGCCGAATCCATAACCGAAATGCTAGCTTGCTTCTGCTCTCCTTTTTGTGTCTGTTAGTGACTGATGATTTAAGAATAGAAAGTTAAGGTAGCAAGACTGGTAACTAGTTCAAGAAATGACTGGAAATTCTTTTGGTAGATTGCGTATTAGGTCTTCGATGTGTCTTGGTTGAGAGTGGGGAAAATAAGCACGAGTAATGGTATGCAGTAACAACAATCATTTGGTTTCAAAACTGAGTCTTGATCTGACAAATATTGATAAGTGTATTTCATCTTCTCTTCCTCATTTGCTTGCTGTTTAGTTTATACTCTCATTTTGTAGTATGTTCGTGGTTTCTTGTCCTTGGATAATAATAGATGCTGCTGCTGTTACAGGGTTTTTGAAAGTTCTGTCGAGGGGCTTTGAGCTGGTGAAGGTACTTGTGAGTGGAAATCTTAAGTGGTGAAGGTACTTGCTAGCGGAAATTTAACTTCTGTTTTAATTTAGGCAGCATGGACCACGATACAGTTGGAGCTTCACAAGGTATTTCAGCTTGTTATTAGGTCTCCATTTCTGCCCATCACGTACAACTGATCTTGTAACAATATTTCTGTTTGTTCTGAAAACAATTAATTTATGTGTAGGTTTGTTGCTTTTTAAATTTCCAACAGGTTATAGAATTGTATGTCTTTTGGTGTCTGAAAGAGTTTAATTAGGGGTTTACATAAAAGTATATCATTGGAAGAAGCTAACCAAATAGTTAAAAGGATGCAATATTGATCAGAAAATAGTTTAAGGATGCAGGTTATCAAAAATAATAAGGTGGAAACAACGTGGTGGATTATCGGAGCCCAAAAAATTGGATAGGCAATATGAAAAATCAAACTTGAACATTCCTCAAGGCTAAGTAGATAGATATTACCGTTGATGGGCTGTGTGGGATTTAAGGTGCAGGACTTGCTTAAGTGTACCAGTTTTCTAGAGCAGGGGGTATCCTCAAAACACAGGACATTTCAATATCTTGCAAAAACTCCTCACTTTCTGAGAATGAAAAGCATCACCATAAAATTAAGGGTGGAAGGCTGTTGCAAAAAACACACTGGCGTCACTGCATCAGAATGATCATCAATAAGATTAGGTAACGTCCTCTGCTTAGCAGGAGATGATGTATCTACTTGGTTAGGAAACTGACAAAATGTTCTCTTTGGCAAGAGTAAATAATGCCCTGCAGAAGTTAATAACTCCCCTCCTTCCAAAGAGTTGATCAAGGCGCATTACTGTAAGGGAGAAGAAGGTTTCTGTTCGATCTGTTGTGGGAATTCTTCTCCCTACATCAGTATTTGTCTATATGACCCTTAAGTTACTCGAAAATTCATTACTCAGTTGGTCATCATAAATTCATTACTCTTAAGTTCTTGAATGTATTATCCCAACAAGATGTCTTTGTCATTTGATCTATCAAAAAAGAAGAAGATATCTTTGTCATTTGATCCATCAAAAAAGGAAGATGTCTTTGTCATTTGATTTTCTGGTGGTTACTATTAATATATGCTGAATTTTGACCCACTAGTGATATCTTGATCAAAAAATTAATCTGAGAAGTTCCACAGTTCGTAGTTGGATAAGATGTTTTCTGAAGGACAAAGTGAGGGATCTTAAAGCTATACCAGCTGCCTTGAAGATGTAAGGATTTAGTGCATCCTAAATTTAGTATTTTACCATCTTTCTTTTTGCGAAGGAAGGAACAAATAAAAAGGGGATCATTCTCTTTTTGTCGAAGAAAGAGCTCTAACTCACTGTCTCCTAGGGTAGATATCACAACTAAAGTGTTTTATCTTTTCATGAATCTTCTCGTCGATAGATGTATTTGAGGTGTACTCAAACTTAGCAGTTGTCCAATTAGATGATAATAAGTTGTGTCTGATCTTAATCAATTCCAAATGCTGCAAAAAATAAATGATGTCCTTCCCTTGACATGACACATCTTTAGCTGCAGCTAAGAGTGAGGGCATTGAGTCCTATAGAAAAATGCAGCAGGCTTCTGTGAAAGAGACATCTGAAGTGAATAAAGGTCAAGGTGGTAAAAACGTCGCAGCTTATGTGGCCCCAGCACATGAGAAATCTCATGGTGATGTAAACATGGAGGCGGATATCACTATGGATGATGTAATAAGAGCCGGAGGTCTAGGAGCAAGAGACGATTTAAATAGTGTTCTTCCTGTGGCAGCTGATACCACTGACTTTGAAGCTTCTATTCGTGATGCGTGGGACTATGAAGGGCAACGTGAAAGCATTACTCGACCAGGCCTTGGCTGGACAGAACCTGCAAAGAAATAGATCTAACCATGGTACAACTTAAGGTGGACTTTCAAGGTGTTCTCCAGTTTTACTGGCACTCTTAAACTCTCAGTTCTGCTTCTGTTGATTGAATGTTCCCTTATATGTCTTATGGTTCTTCATGAAATAAATCATATCCCCATGTATGAAATTAATTATAGCTCGGTGGATCTTTTTAGCAACATGCTTACTTGTCAATCTATTGTTTCTCCTTTGTGCACTTCCCGGTTTGATGTATCTTGTTGTGTTGGAGATTTGAATTCCATATTAAAATTCATTATGCAAAATTAAAATGTCAACCGTGAGTAAAATCTTACTGAATCTTTAATCAAATCCCCTAAGCACAAGCATCAAGTTGTTGCCAGTTTTCAGGTATTCAATGTACAAAGATAGTTCTTTCTGAAAAAGAATACTACAATGCTTCAACTTTGTTACATGTGTACGTTGTGGAGCATTATAACCATAGATCTATGTAAAGAACTCTATATAGCTATTTATTTTATTGGAAGAAGTTAATATTGTTTAAGGAGTGATGCTCTTTCAAAAATTCTGTGTCCAGGAGCTAAGATAGACAAAGGGTCATAAGTGGATTTCCTCCTAGCAAATGTTTCCCATCGAGGGCCAAAGTGAACTTTCCAGTCTTCCTGTGTTGTGTAGTGTGGCAAATACTGTTTCATTCCAATATGTGCTTTATTGCAAAAGTTCAGTATCTTCTTGTTCTTATTTAGAATATGTTCTAGTCCATCCTTTCCTGTTGAAGATGGCATGGCAGAAGATAGAAATGCTATTAAATACATGACATCTTCTTCAGGTGTAACCATTGATGTTCCTTTTATCCACCTGCAACACAAAGTGATCATACATCATGTTAGGAAGACGCATACATCCTGTAAGAAGATTATTCGAGTGATAATGATTTCCGTACTTTGATTTGTTGACTGGGTAAATGAGTATAGGCCCATGGCTAGTGTCAGTTAGAATCTTCCCAAAAACTTCTTGTGCAAAGTCATGAATCCTGCTCTTTGGAATTAAAAGGTTTAGCCATGGATGAGGGACATCCCATAACCCCTTCTCTTGGAGTTTCATCTCAGACACGTGGACTCTGTCGAGGAACTCCACGTAGGAGACTTCTGATTGGAAAAGCGTGGATTTGATATAACTCAACTTAGATAAGAGGACATCAATATTCTGTAGTATAAAGAAAACAACAGTCAAGATGTTGACATGTTTAGGTGAACACTGTGTAAGGTTGTCAGAAGATAGAAGCTTAATAAACTTGACTTTAGAAAATAGCTTACCTGATCAGTATTAGGTGTCTCTTCTGGATTGAAGTATTTGGCAACTTCTAGGCAGTAGAGAACTTTTCCTTCTGAACTGAACTTTGTGGCTAGAAGTGGATCTTTAGGATTGAAAGTAGACCTCCAGTTGTTCAGCAATCCTGTTTTATTGATAATGACAAATCCTTCTACATAGTCGAAAGAATCCTTGGATGATATCAACTGTTCTTGATCATTGGAAAATGTTGAGAAATCTGAATACAGCACTCTGATCCACTTTACCTGTTAACAATTGGATTTAGTAGAAATTTCTGGCTTGTTCCCCTGTTTTTTCCTCCTTAAATCTTGTTCAGATTAACGTTAAACTTCTTTGATATTAGGAGTCAGGAAAATTACCTTTTTAGGTGCTGGTTGAAGAGCAATCCTAGCCCTTGTGATAATACCAAACTGGCCTAGTCCTCCTAGTACACCATAGAACAGGTCAGCATTCTGCTCCTTTGAACAAGTAATCACCTCTCCTTTACCTGTGAAAAAATATATTATTTTTAATAACCTCCAGCGATAGAATACATAACTCACAGAAATGGAGGGATGTGATTTTTCCACTATAGTTTTAGTTAAAGTATCCAGAAGTTAGAAAAAGAAGAAGGTGATAACTTTTGTGGTAACAGAATTGGCTTCTGTTGCTGACTTTGTTGAGTCCAAGTCCACAATGTAATCACTTTTTTACTAATTAATGATATGACTTCTAGGTGCTGATTGGTTACTCTATTGTATAAAATAGAAAAAATGGGAAGACTTTGAAAATTGTGACTATTTGAAAAAAGTAGTTTTGTTTTCAAAAGTGAAAAATTGAAGTTGTGTTTGCTTGTTTGGCTATGAATACAAAAAAAGTAAAAATAATTCAGGGCCAAATGCTCCCTCAGAACTCTGGCTGATATTATGGAGCTGGGGCATAATAAACTTGTTGTGCATGAACATACCAGTGACAACTTCAAGTTGGTAGACATTATTGATCTGAGGTCCATGTTTGAATGCTTGCCCACTGATTCCGGCATTCGACAAAGTACCTCCAACTGTAAGGTGAAGATAATCAGTCCAAGATTTTGGTGTTAATTCAAGTTTAAGACTTTCATGCAGGATGTTTATCCAAAGCTCTCCAGCAGAGACATCAACAAAAGGCAGTTCCCCTGCATGGTGGAAACGCATCGCTGGTGCTCGAAGCGATTCCATGCTGATCACTACTCCCTGGTAAGCTTGAGCTTGTCCTTCTAGAGAGTGACCATGTCCTCTAGCAGCAACAGTTAGGTCAGTTGTTGTTCCCATGTCAAAAATATGTTTTAAAGTGGATGATATGTCTGAAACCGATTTCGGGTACAGAACAGCTGATGGAAGGAAGTGATATCTGTTGCCGAAATCCTTCGCGACATGATCGAAATTCTTGAAACTAAAGCACCCTTCAATAGTTAACTGTTTCAGTGATGATTGAATCACTGAGAAGCTTGAAGGGGTGGCAAAAAGTTGATCACAACAGAGGTTACTTCTGTTTATTGAGCAAATGCCTAGTATGAATATAAGAAGCCTTAGAAGCATACTATTATGTTTAAAGAAGAAATGAGTTGGTGATGACTTCATTCTTTCTTAAAAGTGGTTGTTGACACACAGTTTCTTGAAAATTTGCCTTTTCTTTGAGTGAAAATAGAGGGTGTAGAATGGCCTCAAGAAAATTAAGGTTGGTCAAGAGAATATATAATGGGGAGTTTTTTTTGAAAATGTCACTATCAATAGCACTAATTAAGTGGTCTATAGGACTGCATGTGAGGACTATATATCTTGAAAGTGGATGTTAATTTATGGAAAATATTGAAAAAATTTTGATTTTAAACTCAACAGTGTTTTTGTTTGAAGTGGAAAATTTTACCTGCACTTCACTAGTGTGGTTCCAACTACCACCATATATGTCAATTTTTAACATGTCTCATTGCTATTTTGAGCAAAATTTATCTGCTGAATTTGGTATCCTACACCAACTATTTATTCAAAGTGTTCACATTTGGTGAAACAATGTCACCAAATTTTTTATTTAAAGCCATCTATACGAAAGGTGATATGTACTACTATTATATTTTTGCAACCTTTTCAGTGTATCCTAATCTTCTATTTCTGTTATTATTTATTCCTGTCACTTGTCATAATACATAAATAAACACTCGAACTTGGTCCGTAGACATTCCAACTTTGAGTATGCACATCTAAACACGTCAAATTGTCTTTACTCCGTCAGTTGAACATTCCTACTTACAAAACGATCATCTAGACACCTCTAATTAAAATTTGTATGTCACGTTAGTGTTGGGTGTTCACAAGAAACAGTGAGGATGAGTCGGAGTTTTTAGTTGTCAGTTTAGACAAAATTGAAGGTGTGTACTCTTAAAGTTTGAGTACTTGCTTGCTAGCTGACGCTAATTTTATGCATTTATCGTAGTTTCTATTCATTTTTTAAAATACTTTGTTCAGTAATTTATCTTAATTTCTGTACTCTTGTTATTTTCTCGAGTCGAGGGTGTACGAAACACCCTCTTGTTTTGGTAGGGGTAAGGTTTGTGACTTTATGTACATACTATCTTTTTCACACTCGACTTGTGAAATTATATTGCGTATGTTATTGTATTCAGTGTATCCTAATATGTAAATCATATATTATGGCTGCACAAAAGTTTTTCCTCAATGGCTTTTAAACTTCACTAGGTCCACAAATGTTATCTTCCACAATGGGGTAATAGGCTTTGAGAGGATATTCACTTCACGTGGGAGTGAATGCATGTGTGTTTTTCTGTCTGTCTACAAAATCATTTTCCTACTTGGATTTGACATCTATAGATATACACCGCCAACGTAAAGAATTAGTGCATTTTAATATGTTGTAGCAGGTAACTTATGTTAGATCAAACTTTTCAAAAAACGTTGCTGAGTGCTCGTCTCTGAAGATCTGACACGAGTGCAACAACTTTTTTGAAAAGTCCAAGCAAGGTAACTTGTTGTATGAGCTGCTCGGTGTGGAGAAGTCAATTGCTATCCTCTATAATAACATTTCACTATAACAATCGAGCTTTTTTTGGAATCGATTATGTTATATTATGTGTAATAGATGCAAAATATTCAGACAAACAACATCGTTATAAAGAGATTTTGACTGTTGAATACTTGTCAACCTCTACAAAGGATCTACTAATAGTGTCAGGTATCTGTTTGATGGATTTTAGTTCTTGATGGAGAGGGCTTAGAGAAGGGGAGGCCCCTACTAAGTTACTTGTAGTTAGGTCTTATAAGTATGGCCTCAGTTGAAAAAAAGGACTTATCAAGCTTAGTGGTGGTCCTAAGCTTTGTCACATTTAGAAAATTTGGTACATTATTATAACATTCTTATTTTGTGATGAAATTTATAATTGGAGAAAGTTTCATGTCAAAGAAAAGAGATATTTGAGGCTGAAACGATAATAATATATCTAGTGTGATCTCACAAGTTTGATCATTCATTGTTGAGATAAAGAGAACAAGAAATTGTCCTCGATAGACTCTTGTTTCGAGTAGATATTTTGAAAGTTGTTGAGGGGTAAATACATTTTAACATAGTATTTAGTGGATTAGGGGAGTGTTTGGAAGGGTGAAATTATTTTTCAGATCGTCTTTCAAATATTTTTTTTTTAAAGAAATAATTAGTTCTGTCAAAATGAGGAAAGTGTCTCTCTTGATGGAAGTAAAGAAAGTAAGTTTTATAAGTGACGTATTTATGATCCTCAGACATCTTCCGAAATCGGTTGAGACTCTCTCCATAATCCCATGGAATGCTCTACGTACTTGTTTAGGATAAATGAGATCTTCGGTCTGTGTGCTCCAGTGTACATTCCCTTGGACTTTTCATAATATTTATCTAGATGCTATATAAATATTTTTAAGATAATAATTAAAAAATTACTTATTTTTTAGAAAAACATTTTTCGTAGACTTATAGGTTAAAGGACATAAATAATTTATAATCCAATGTAAAAAGAAGAAAAGGGTCTTTTAAGTTAGGCAACTTTTCAATGGTCTATTTAATTTTTCAATTATCTCTATGTTCTTTTTCTCACTAATTGATAAAAAGACTTGTGTGAAAATATGGTCATTCTTATATTACTATAAAAAAATGAACAATAATTTAGTCAACAAAATTGACTGACAAATGACTAGGATAGTGTTGCCAAAATAATTATTATATAATAATCTTCAAACATAGTAACAATAATCTATTTGCTGTTTTCTTCATGAAGTTACTGTATTTAAAGACCATAAAATAGTTGTTTTGGCAACTTCATCCTAATCTCTAATTTTTTCGTATTGGATTCTGATTAATTCGAATTAGATTGAAAGGGAAGTCGCTCTCTCTAGCATTTGCCATTTATGTTACGCATACATGCCTTTTCTTTAGCTTTCGATTTATTTAGGATTTATCATCGTTATTTTTCAATTTAAATAGGCTCCTTCTACTAACGATTTCTCAATCGTCAAAAAAAAAAAGATCAATTTTGATTGGAACAGTAGTGAAAGAAACATAGATATAATATATGGACATTCTCCAATTGTACAAAATGTGTTGCAAAATATTGTAGAGGATATATCTAAGTCAATTGATTGGTGTGTCGTTGGAATTTTTTGATGTGAATTTAAATTTAATCGAAAATAAAATAAAAGGAAATAGGGAAAACACTAATTAACTAAACAACACAATATTCTTTTTCTTAAAATATTCTTTATGTTGCTTTCTTGTTTTTTTCTTTTTAATGCCAAACAAAGAACTATTGTGGAAATCATTACCCCATTTTCTTTTGCTTCTTCACCTTCCAAAAATGAATAATTATGTATGTTTAGTGCCTCTTCCATCCATTAATGTATTAAGAAAGTATATCATAGTTTATAACTATTTTAATATTATGCATATTTGTGAAGAATACATCAATTAACAGTGTGTTCACTATATTTGTTAATGCTCAATCACTCTAATTTATACAAATAATTATAGTTTTTGTTGTGACTAATGTATCATTTTAGTCACAACTATATACATTAAAAAAAAAAGGATATTCATGTTGACTCAATAAGATTGCCACAAAAAGCTATAGATATAGTGGCCGGTGACCCTTACAAGTGTCATTGTCCTAAAAAAAATAGGGAAAAAAGTTTGACGTAGCCCTCAACTTTGTTATTAAAATCAACACGTTCGTTAGAGAAAAAGAATATATGTTAGATGGATAAATACTTCAAATGACATAGTTAAAGGGTATATTAAAACCTTTTTACCAAAAATATATCATTTTAGGGTATATTTCATATGAAGGGAAATGTTTTTCTGGAAAAAAGAGTAGATTTTTTACTTATTTTCTCATATTTGATTGGTGAATAGAAAAAATTTTCAGAAAAGATTTTTAGTGCTTGTTTTTTGAATAATTTTTTTTTGAGATATATATTTTCACTAGAGCAGAAAATGATTTTGCAATGAAAATATTTTTTAAAAATAAACTTAAAGAAAATATGTTTTAACAACAAACTTAAAAAAAAAATTGGGGTGGGGGGCTTGTAGGGTGGTGGGTGGAAGGCGAGGGCAGGGGTGAAAAATAAAATTTTGAAGTTAAAACTACTCTTCAAAAATAAACTTAAATTGTTTTTTTTTGGGGTGAAGTGGGGGTTGGGGGTCGAAGGTAGGGGTGAAAAATGAAATTTTAAAGTTAACATTAATTTTTAAAAACAAACTTTTTTTTGGAGGGGGGGGGGGGGGGTTTCGAGGTAGGGTGGAAAAACAAATTTTGAAGTTGAAAGTATTTTTAAAAATAAACTTTATAGCGTGGGGGTGGGGGTCAGAAAGAGTTTTGAAAAATATTTTCCTTAAGTTTTGAAGGGAAGTCATTTCCCTTAAATTTTGAGAAAAATAAGTTGATTTGGAAAATATTTTCCAAAACATTTAACCAACCAAACATGATAAAATTGGAAAATATTTTCCTCCATTACCAACACACTCTTAGTGATGACGTTTTGATGTATCGATTATCTACAATAATGCAAAAAGTAAAGATATTTAGGGCGATTCAATAAATTGCCGCAAAAATTATTGTAAGACTCTCGTAGCTAGTCGATGGAAAGAGCAAATAACTACTAGAAATAATACTTGGATTTCATATTAAGTTTGTAAGGTAACATAAATTCATTGCTAATTCATCATTAACTTGGATTAATGATGAGTTTTGTTGTTTAGCTATACAATTTGTTCATAACAAAATACAATTTTTAATAGTGTAAGATCAAAAAAGAAAAAAGACTGACCCTTGAAATTGTCATAGAAAATATCATTTCAGTGACAACTATAAATAAAAAAATTAACAAAAGGTATTCGTGTGTGCATAATAAAAAACAAAATCAAAGTTAGGCAGTGATAGAAAGTACTTTTTATTTACTCTTTGTCAAAAACTATATAACTTTTTCCTAATATTAAATTTATAGTGTCATGATCATTAGCCATTGAATTCAAAACCATAAATTCAAAATTCTTGTCATTTAATGTGCCAAAGGTTTTGGTCTAGTGGTAAGGATACATCATAATATTGTGATGTGTTAATTTAGTGTACGTCGTTTATTTTAATGTAGAAAGGTTTAGATGTTTTTTATCTATTAAATTTCAATTCAACTGTCGTTAGTTATTCAATTCAAAAATTTCAGTATTTGTTAGATTTGTTTCAATCTAATGAAATGATTGAGTAGAAGCGCCACTTTACCTAAAACTCGAACATCATAATAAATACATTAGCTGGACTCATTAAGTTAAAGATCATCAGATTATTGAACCGTTGAACATTTTAATGTAGAAATGATTTTCAGTAATAGATTATCCAATAACAAAAACAACTTAATATGCTTTTATTTTTACGCATCTCTAAAATTACAATTATCATCGTAACCCTTAAAACTCTCAAACACACTAATTTTTTTTATATCTATCCTCAAAAATTATTGGTCACATAAACAAATTACTCTTGTCTCACTTAATTAGTCATATTTTTTAGACAAAAAGTTTATAGTGCTCATGAATAACACTCAACTACAAGTAGGTTATAAAGAAAAAGAGAAAGGTTCTTTTTTATTTGTGGGGGGGGGGGGGGTTAGGAGGGGACATTATACTATATAGTGGTTATTATAGCCAACTAAGAGAATTGTTTTTTATATATATAAAAAAAAACTCATGTTGCTAGACATTGTAATGCATCTTTTGATATTGATCTTCTAATTGCTTGGGTGTAAGAAGACAAAAATGACAAAAAAAGATTTATGTTCATCATGACATTCACATTAATTTAATTTATAACATATACAAATGTGTTACTTGATTATAGTCTAATGATGTTGTAAAATACTTAAGCAACTAATAAGGGATTTGGTTATTATGAGATAGATACATCATGTTACAAAACAAAAGAAGATTATGATGGAACATTACAAACCTAAAGTGAATATATATAATTTGATTTGGTTATTGCAACATTAGGGTTAGTCTTTTGAGAATAATAGATCGTTTTAATTTTATTGAATATCTTAAATGCGTTTAAAAATATATATATATGTACATACTATTTAAGTTTATAGCTGAAGTTTGTTAGAGTTGGTAATGCAAAAAACAACCACACTCGTGGTGATAGTACATGCTCTATATCGAATTATCGATATTATACATTTTACTGGAATAAAGTTATCGTGAAAAAATTTAACTCTCAATTTAATTTTAATAGTAATTTGAAGAACCTCTTTTTTAACACATATAAAGGACAGAATCTTGAAATTGTATGAGGTTATTATTATGTCTCTTGTTGAAAGGAAAGGATCATTATTATGGTGTTGGGAATATCTGTTTACTATAAACCATAGAGAAAAGTCAATGAACCCTCTAATCAAAATAAAGGGTTTTGGTAAAAAGAATAGGATCAATATCCTTCTATTCTAGTTCTAAGAGATTTCGATTTTGAATGTTGAATAGAAAAAAGGGAATAATATATAAATATATATTTAAATACGTATTTAATTTATAAGTAATTAAGTATTTCAATTTTGAAAGTGTACATCTAGATATCTCAACTTGATCTTATTTGGCAACTAAACACTTCAACTTGTTCCCACTGTGTCTTATGGACATGTAACATTGACGAACCACATACATTTTTGAAGACGTCTAAATTATTCATTTTGTAAGTTGTACTCATTCCATTCAGTATTGTTTGTCATGTTGTGCTTTTCGGAAGTCAATTTGACTAATTTTTAAAGTTAAATTGAATCACATTAATTTGATATTTTAAACAAAAAGATTAGATATTCTAAAACTATATGAAAAGTACTATAAATTGTAATTTTTTGCATATTTATATGATGAAAAATACATCTTAAAATATTAGTCGAAGTTTTTATCGTTTGACTCTCTAATAGAAATCATGACAAACAATACCGGACGGAGGGATTAGTATTCATCAACTAACACTATAAAGACGAATTAAACTCTCTAAATGTAACTCAAACAGAAGTATTTACTAACCAACAGAGACAACCAAGTTTCCGTGTTAGTTTACGTATCATCTCTATGAAAAAACTTCTTTTGTGCTCGAATGAGCCTTACACTATGTTACATTTTAACTTATCAAGAAACTTTATATGAACATCGAATATCGAATAGAAAAAATCAAAAACATTTTGTTATGATTGTCATGTTGTCACAATGAGTCACAAAGCAAAAACATTTCATATGTGACAACCAAAAAGGATCTGCAAAAGCTAAAAGATGGTCTACAATAATAGATATTGTCTATGAAGTCCTAGATCCCAGCATGATTCTCTCTGCAAATGATTTTCTGGCCAACCATTGTGCTGTTTATTTTATTTTATTTATTTTGTTAATTTGTTATGTAGATTTTAAGTCATGTGCAGCTTTTTTCTCTGAAAATATCACAACTTTCCAATTCAAAGTACTTTCGTGTGCACTTATTATTGGTAGATGAGAAAAAAAAATTTCAAAATTTTTACTTAGTCTACTATTCAAATAACCTTATTACACTGCATAAAAAAATTTATCAGCGGTAATTAATTTTTATTTGTCATTATATATATATATATATATATATATATATATATATATATATATATATATATATATATATATATATATATATATATATTAGTGGTAATTAACACTCTTTAGCGACATTAATTCTAATACACTTAATTAATGTCGGTTAAGTTTTTAGCGCTCTTTATGAATGTTTATATTTATATTTATTGCCGCTAAAAGTTATTTTTATGCAAAATACATAAATGCGTATTCCTAAATTTGTTGCGTTTTTTTCTCAATTATCTCAATTATGCTATTTTTCTATTGAATCATTGAACCATCCATAATTTGTTCTTTTTAAACACCGTTGGCTGATAATGGAACCATGTTTTGTGAAGGATAATAATAGAAGATACATATATTGTTTCAGAACTCATCCAACTGATAGTGACATTGTTCGAGAATTGTGTTTTACTTCAAATCATTTGAACACATTAGAAAACAAATGAGACTAACACACAGTTTGACTTCATTCCTTAAATCAAAATCAATACACTACAAACACAATTGAAGACATTTACGATAAAAAACTTATCAAAATCAGCCAATAGTGTTTAAAATGAATAAATTATGGGTGATTCAATAATTCAATAGAAAATGGAGTAGCTGAGGTACCTGAAGGAAAAAACCCAACAATTTTAGAGACCTGTTTATGAATTCAACCTATTTTTATTGTAGTGTTATCATGTTCATACAACACCGACATGTTTATAGTAAATTGTCTCGTATTTTATTCTTACTTAAGTTACATTAATTTGGTATATATACATAGATACTCTGATTTTAGTTACAATTTAAAATCACCTTTTAAAATCAAAAAACAAAAGCACAATTGTTTATTATAAAATATGATATAAGAATATTATCACGTTTTCATTGATATTTTACAATTTAAGAATCTAAATATAATTTGAATTTTATTCAAGTCCTCATCGATACGTATCCAAATTAGTTCGACCATGAGGTAGGGTTTGAAGCATAAAGTTAATCATATGGAAGAGAAATCTATGAAAAAATTGTGAAAGTACTTCTTGTTGTGCACACATTATTGGTAGATGAGAGATGGTTCAAATTTGCTTATGTACTATTTCAAATCCTTTGTCATCAAAGTCATGTGTATATATGGAGTCCGAAACCTAAAGGGTACAAAATATTAACAAAAATTTTAAAACAGTATATAAAATTTTATATTAACTAAAACGGTAAAATTGCTGCATCAACAACGACTTACCCCACCAGAAAAAGCAAAATCGCTGCCTCTGCAGCGATTTTGCGAAAGTTGATTTTTTTTCTTAAAAATCGCTGCCTTTTTTTTTTTAAAAAAAATATAGAAATCGCTGCCTCAGCAACGATTTATAAAGATTTTTTTTTAATTTTTTCTTACAAAATCGCTGCCAAGGCAGCGATTTATAATTTTTTTTTTAATAAATCGCTGCCCTGGTAAGGGTATCCTTGCTGCTGACGAGTCTACTGGTACTATTGGCAAGCGTCTATCCAGCATTAATGTTGAGAATGTCGAGTCAAACAGCAGGGCTCTTCGAGAGCTGCACCTGGTGCTCTTCAGTACCTTAGTGGAATTATCTTGTTCGAGGAAACCCTTTATTAGAAGACAACAGCTGGTACGTTTATATGAATTCTAATATCTAATGTCTAATTTTTTTTTTATGAATCCCTGCCTTGGCAGCGATTTTGTAATTTTGTTTTTATAAATCGTTGCTGAGGCACCGATTTCTATATTTTTTTTATAAATCGCTGCCTCAGCAGCGATGTACCTTATTTTTTGAAAAAATAATTTAAAATCGCTGCTTAGGCAACGATTTCATTTTTTAAAAAAAAAATCAACTTTTGCAAAATCGCTGCAGAGGCAGCGATTTTACTTTTTTCAGTGGGGTAAGTCGCTGTTGATGCAACGATTTTACCGTATTGTTTAATATAAAATTTTATATACCGTTTTGAATTTTTTGTTAATATTTTGTACCCTTTAGGTTTCGAACTCTGCATATATGTTGTAGTAAATCTTCTTATATTAGAAAGTGCGAGGATATATGATTTTCTTTATCTCGTTTATAAAAAGAAAAAAGATGGAGCTAATTATTTTCACGTTTTTCAAATTCAAATTGTAATTAGTTCAATAATTTTTTGAGGCAATTTGATATTAAAGTGATTAAAGTTTTGATTGTCTCGCATATGAGTTTCATTCTTTCTTATTGAAAGTCTCTAATAAATACCGCTTCTAGCAGATTCAATTAAGAAAAAAATTATTTCAATTGATAATTCTTTGATATTAAATCACATAAAAAACAAATGAAAAAGAAAAACTATTAAAACAAAGATTTTGTATAAATCTAAACTCAATTGTCGAAAAAATTCATGATCATATTTTTACTATACCTTAGAATAATAAATACGAAGGGATAACTCAATTTTTATGGTGTCTGTTAGTTTTCTGACAAATTCTAACAAAATGATGAAATTGCTAACCTTTTAATACTTGAAGGATGTTTTATATATATAAAAAAACATCCTCTAGGTTCCAAGTAATAAGTTAGCAATTTCATCATTATGTTAGAATTTTTCACACACGCACGCACGCACGCACGCACGCACACACACATTAAGAATGTAGTTTAAGTTTGAGTTATAGTTTAAAGATTAATTTGGCCAAAAACTCATTAGTTTTAACATGATGACTGTATAATAATAATAATAATAATACTAATAATAATTATAGTAAGTTGAGATCGACTATCTAATTACCAGGGATAATATATATGAATCTTTTTCTTCCGTTATGTCTTATCTTTTAGCTAAGTCTATATTGATACCTAACAATTACAAGTTGAAATTACCCCTCAACTTTTAATTACGACTAAAAATTGCCCACTACTTGGAACTTCGTGTCACGACCCAAAACTGAGCCGCGACTGGCACCCACACTTAACCTACTATGTGAGCGAAGCAACCAATCTAAACCCCAACATTTCAAACATAATTAAAAAAATACAATGCGGAAGACTTAAACTCATTAATAAAATCAATTCAATAACTATTATTATCCCCAAAATCTGGAAGTCATCATCACAAGAACATCTATGATCAAATTACTAGACTAAGAGTATTCTAAGAACTACATAAATAAAAGCTAGTCCGTGCCGGAAGTTCAAGGCATCAAGACATGAAGTGGAAGATCCAGTCCAAGCTAGAAGCATTAGCTCACCCTGAAGATCCGGTGTGACGAAGACTGGCTAGAATTACTGTTGAGTTGAAGACGACGGCACGTTTGCTGCACTCCACAAATAAACAAGAAGAAAACATAAAAGTAGGGGTCAGTACAAAACACGAGTACTGAGTAGATATCATCGGCCAACTCAAAATAGAAAACAATATATATCAGTTAATATCATAACTCAACTATAATACTCAGCATGTAGCAACAACAAGTACGATAATCATCAATAAGTACTACCAAGTTCATCCATGAGGACTCAAGCCTCAATGCCATACTCATTTGGGAATTAGGTTCATTAGATTGAGTATATTTAACATCTTTCAAGATTCATTATCTTTCTTCCTCTTGTGTCGGTACGTGACACTCCGATCCCTTACTTCTATGTGTCGGAACGTGGCACTCCGATCCCCTAATTCTACGTGTCGGTTCGTGACACCCGATCTCCTAATACTATGTGTCGGTACGTGACACTCCGATCCCCTAAATCTACGTGTCGGTTCGTGACACCCGATCCCTTAATACTATGTGTCGGAACGTGACACTCCGATCCCCTAAATCTACGTGTCGGTTCGTGACACCCGATCCCTTAATTCTATGTGTCGGAACGTGACACTCTGATCCCCTAACTCTACGTGTCGGTTCGTGACACCCGATCCCTTAATACTATGTGTCGGAACGTGACACTCCGATCCACTAATCTCATTCTATCAATTCATCAAGCCTTCTCTTATACCAAGGCATCATCAACCCCATTACTTTAGTTCATCAAGCCTTCTTTATACCAAGGCATCATCAACCCCATTACTTTAGTTCATCAAGCCTTCTTTATACCAAGGCATCATCATTAACATAGTAGATTAGGGTTTCTTTCAAGATTTAGGATTCAATAGCTTCATCATGCTTATTTTATCACAATTTCATAATCACAATCATGCAAGCATACAATTAAGCATATAGAATGGTTTACAATACTACCAATACATATCATTCGCTATTAAGAGTTTACTACGAATAGTTTAAAAAACCATAACCTACCTCCACCGAAGATTAGTATTCAAGCAAGCAAATTTCTCCAAGCTGCGTTTTCTTCTTCTCCCTCGTTCGATCCTCTCTCTATCTCTTTGTTCTTTCTATTTTCTTTATTCAAACCCTCTTTCTTTTACCCTAATTAACATATAATTAAGTGTAAAAGATGACAATAATACCCCACTAATTAACTCAAAGTTACCTCTTTTATCCCCCAAGAAATTGAGTTATTAATATAAACCCACGAAATATATAATTATGGCAGGAATAGTCCAAAACGCCCCTTTAAAACTTAACCAGAAATCTGACTCCGACTGCGCAACCTGTGACGGCCCGTCGTGCCTGCGACGGTCCGTCCTGCAGGTCGTCGCAAAGATCAGAGACTCTATTTTCACTAAAGAGTCTGTGACGGTCCGTCACGCCTACGACGATCCGTCCTGCACTTCCGTCACGACGTTCAGAGAATCGTTCCCTGTACCAAATTCTCAAGAGTTGAAGTGTTTTGAAACGGGGGCTCACGACGGTTCGTCGTACCTGTGACGGTCCGTCCTGCAGGTCCGTCACAGAGTTCAGAGAGTCGATTTCAGCACTCAAATTTCAGAATTTCTAAGTGTTTTTGAACGAGACACCTTGACGGTCCGTCGTGCCCACGACGGTCCGTCGTGATGTCCGTCGTCTCAGCCAGTTTTCCCAGAAATAAAATCTGCTGCTCAAAACGACTAAACAGGTCTAAGACTGGTCAACGGAACGGGACGTACCGGTACCGTTCCGGTACCATTCCGGTTCGTTCCGATTCGTCCCGTTTCGGTTACCTACGGGACGGGACGGGATAGTCCGAACCGGTACACGGAACGGGACGGAACCGTGATTTCGTACCGGTGTACCGGTACCAGTTCATCCCGGTTCATTCCGGTTCCGTTCCGGTCCGGTCCGGTTCCGGTCCGGTTTATTTAATATATATTAATTTTTTTTATTTTATATAATTTATATTAATTTAATTTTTTTAAAATTACAAATTTTATTTATTTAATATTTACAAGATACAAGTTATAAATATAACTTATAAAATAGATATTAATGAATATAAGTAATAACTTATAAAGTATAAACTTCAAAAGATTTAAATTTTGAAAACTTTATTAGACTTTACTTGCAAACTTACCAACAACAAAAAAATTAATAAAATATCTTTAAAATAAACTTAAGTAAAAATTATAGTATAAATTTAAAAACTATTAATTATAATTAAAAAATAAAAAAAATAATTATATTTTTCGTAATTCCAAAAAATATCGTCCCGTTAATTCCATCCCGTCCCATCCCGGTCCGTTCCGGTTCATTCCGGTTCCATCCCGGTATATAGTGGAACGGGACGGAACCGATGAATCATCCCGGTAATTCCGGTCCGGTTCATCCCGGTACCGGTCAACATACCGGTCAACGGGTTCCGGTCCGGTCCGGTACCGGTTCACTCCGGTCTGGTGAACCGGTTCCGGTCCGTTGACCAGTCTTAAACAGGTCGTTACACTTCGTTAGAGATCAAGGGTACACAAGATATTTTTCCAAAATCGAGGGGACGGGATGAAAAGAATGAAATCGATAGTTTAACGAAGAATAAAGTAATGGATAACTTTCACATATAACAAACCAAAAAGTCATATTTGTATGCTATAACAAAGTTTGCATAATTGCGCTCCATAGCAAATATATAACTGTATAATTCGCTATACATATACAACTGTATAATTCGCTGGCCTAAATTGTATAATTCGCTGGTCTCGCTATACATATACAATTGTATGATTCGCTGGCCTAAATTGTTTAATTCACGGGCCTATTTCACTGCAATTGTATAATGCGCAATTGTATAATTTGCTGGCCTATTTCACTGTAATATGTGTATAAATTTTGCTTTGCATACAATTGAATCAAACTAAAATGTTTGTTATTGTATAATTATAAGTGTACATGAAGAAGATATATGTTTTTCTCTCGCTTTATACAAAAACAGAAACACAATTTATACACTTCTATTGTATAAAGCGAGAGAAAATTGTATTTCACTGCAATAGTATAATTCGCAATTGTATAATTCGCTGACCTTTTTTGTTGCAATATTTGTATAAAATTTGCATTTGTATACAATTGAATCGAAGTAAAATATTTGTAAATTGTATAATTAAGTGTATAGCACGAAGATATATGTTTTTGCATGTGTATATATAATTTTCTCTCGCTTTTTACAAAACAGAAACACAATATTTACACTTCTGTTATATAAAGCGAGAGAGGCGAGCAGAGGGAGAGTGGCGAGCAAGAATGCGAGAGTTGCGAGAGAAAGTTTCGGGAGAGAGGCGACCGACAAACTTTGACAAATATTTGCTTTGGTGCACAATTAAATCAAACAGTAACTACTCCATTTATTTTAGGTTATTAGTTTGCTATTATATACAATTATCCCTTAAATAGAATTGGTCAATTTCAAACAAGAGATAGGCAAATTTGACCTCTTACCCTTAAGACAATTTAATGATTTAGGAGTTTAAACCTTATTTGGTAGAGATTGAACTAGTACTCCCTTTCATACAAAAATTCAAATTAGTTAGGTCAAACGAGTAAATCACACTATTCTTTTTAGATTTCATATGTCATATCATATTAAACATGTTAGCCTAACTAATTCAATTATATGTTGAATAGGGCCAAGAAGAGATAAACCCCTCTCTTTTAATAGAATGAATGCATCACATTTCTTGTTATTTAGTCGCTATACATTGAGTATACATCAACAACGATTATAAATAATTATAATTAGAGAAGTTTAATAGCTAGTTGGTTGACTATTTGAACCTTTACCTCGTTGGTTTGTACCCCCCTCCCCCTTTATTTTATTTCAAAAATTATAATGATAATTTTTTTTAATTATAATTAGGTAGAAAAATGTTTTTTTAGCCGCGTGGCTAAAAAAAATATTAAAATCCCTAATAAAATAAGTATTAAAGCTCATTGTTGATAAGCTTATAAGTCCAAGAGACACATTTTTAGCAATTAGCTTAAGTTAAAATCTTACTTAAAATAATTAAACGTTAAAGAAGATACTATTTTAGGCAATTTTGTATTCTGTTAACCAAGTGCTTATCAATTGCATTCCTACTTTAATTAGAATAAAATATTTCCTTATAGACAACATCATTGCATCTTTTTTTAGTCACTATTTTTTAATTAAGAACTCTACTTTGTTTTTTTTTTTTATATTTCTTTTTAGCCTTTTTAAGATATTCATGTTTGATTTTGTCTAATCCTGAGAAACATTCCAATTGAAACAAAACCATTAATTCATTATTTTATTTGTCAATAAAATATTAATTATGAAACACATTAAAAACTAACAGCTAGAAAGTATTCTAATATTATTTTTATAATGAATAATGGAGAATTAAATTATTGCATATGCTCATGAAAAGGAGACAACCAAGTTGAAAAAAAGATCAAGTTAGGCATATAGTATAAAATTAATCATTTACAAAGAAAAATGATCTAGATTTTTGTTCTTTTTTGATTGGTTGTAGGGTGTGGAGAGACATTGAATGAAAGAGTGACACATCATATGATTTAATTTAATTTCATATAGAAAATAAAACATATAGGATTATGTAACATTTTTTTTGCATAGGACACACGTTGAATAAAGAAATGAAATATTATACGAGTTGATTTTAGTTTCATGCAGAAAAAAATATATATATGACAATATGCAACTTTTTTTTATATCAAACCTTCGATGGTAGAGAGATATTCAATATAGGAAAACGACACGTTATATTGTGTTTATTTTTTATTGGTTGTTGGGGGTGGAGAGATGTCAAATAAACGAAATGATTTTAGTTTCATGCAGAAAAAAGCATATGAAAGTATGTAACCTTTTTCTATTAAGCCTTTAGTGGTAGAGAGATATTGAATGAGAAATCGACACATCATACAAATTGATTTTAACTTGATGTACAAAATAATAGAATTACGCACAATAGTAACTTTTTTGATTGGTAGATAGGGGTAGATAGACAATGATTGAGGAAACAACACTTTATATAGACAGATGTCGAATGAAGAAACGATACATTATATGAGTTGATTTTAGTTACATATAGCAAAAAGCATATATGAAAAACATGTAACTTTACTGTTATTGATTCCCGAGGTAGAGAGACATTGAATAGAAAAACAACACATCATATGAATAAATTTTGATTTTATGTAAAAAAAAAAAAGATAGAATTGTATACAATATAACTTTTTTATTAATTATTAAAGGATCGGGAGACAATGATTGATGAAACGACACATCATTTGGAAATCCATCAAATGGAGAAACTACACATTAATTTCATTCACATATAGAAAAAAAGACATGAAAATATGTAGAGAGACATTGAAGGGGAAAATGACACATCATGATCAATTAATTGTAATTTCATGTAAAAAAAAAAAGAAGAAAAGCTTCATCAAAAAAAAAAAGAAGAAAGAAATAAGTAGAATAATTTAATTTTGCTGTTTGGGATAGAGAGACAACCAATAGGAAAGCGACACATCATATTTTAAAGTGCCTATCATAAGTGAGCAATCTAACATACATTATGATTTTTTAAACTTTTTTTACCTCTCCCTCCCTAGAAGCTCCTTTCCTTTTCGCTTTCTCGATTCAAATTTATAATCTTTCGATTAAAAGTGAAGGATATTTATTATTCAAACAATACCCTCTCGTTAAATACAATATAATATTTCTTTTACTACAAATACAAACACATGTTACTAAGAGTAGAACAAAAAATAAAAAAAAATTCATATAGAAATTAAATTAATTTTATTTTTAATGAAATAAAAGAAATAAATATCACATGAAATGAAAAAAAGTTATTCATGAGGACACTAAGAGTGTGTTTGGTACGAAAGAAAATATATTTCCTTCGTACCAAACACACCCTAAATTAAGTGAGATACCGTGTCTTGTCACTAGGAGAGTAATCATATTGTACTAGTCAATTTCATTCATTCATTCATATCTTTGAAATAAAAATAGAAAGTTATATAGTAAAAAAAATCATAAGATGCTTTTTGAGTTTTTTTTTTTAATTTAAAATTCAATGAAAAGATGGGGGTCAAAAAAAGTTTCATAAAACCTAGCTAAAATATTATGTAGGAACAATCCTATTTTATCCTTATCTTGTTCCCCATGTTATTTACATTCTTTCTAATCTTGTCTAGTTGTCTCTTTTGCTATACTTCTATTTATTTATTTTATTTCTAAAGGTAACCTAGATCTCTCTATTCACATATTGTTGATGGTGCCAAATTTTGTACTTCAATTTCTATATAATTTTTTGATATGTTGTTTTAAAGTTATAAGAGTATGTTCTATTTCATATTATGAATTAAAATTTGATATTAAAATAAATTGATTTCGAAAAATTCATTCATGATTTACATTCTAGTGTGTAACTTGCTTGTATGAAGCCTCAATCGCTAGTAATTGACTTGTGCTTACAATTTTCTAAATCTTTAAATTAAGAAATTTAGCGACTTGTGATTATGATGAGGATTTGAATCACTCCTTCTCTTTATTATCGTAAGAGCGTTGTCAAGATGATAAGCATTAAGGCAATAGAAAATGAATATTATATAGATGATTCATTAAGATTAGAGATGCTTGATATTCGCCTTAAAATATATATATTTAGTCATTATTTACCTCACATGATTTTAATATACTTATTGTTTTTAGGGTGTTATTCTAGCTAATTATGCTTTTATGTGTGTACTTTTATTATTAGGTGAATTTTGTGATATTTAAACCTAAATCAAAGTTGAATGAGCAAGAAAATAACAATATAATCAAACCTCTTACTAGTCATCCATAAAAACAATGTTTTACTATATGATTATGTTTTTTTTAGAATTAATTTTCATATTATGTTATATTATATATTTCTATAATAATATTTTACTATAATAATAAAAAAATATTTGAACAAAAAAAAAAAAAAGGTTCAAGTCTAATAGCCTTACAACATTTTGATAGTTTGGACTTGAGAGGTTTATATATATATATATATATATATATATATATATATATATATAGAGAGAGAGAGAGAGAGAGAGAGAGAGTAATCCTAGTTACAAATCAAATATTTGTATACAAATATTATTTATATATTATTTTGATTGTACTACAATAAGAAAATTATCTCATGACTTTATAGTGAAGAAATTTGTAGACTCAATTATGAAGCAAGAACAATATGTATAGTGCAATACATATCACTATTATAGAGTACTCGAAATAAAAAAAATATGTATTAGTATCATATAGATTAGTGTGTTTCAATAAATATACCTGAAAGTAACAATAACAATATATATCTGAATATTGTAACTGTGTGCGTATATATATGTTGGACATGCATGAATTATTCTTATTAAAAAAGGTGCAATCAAAATTTTATTGACTTTATTGATGCAACACTAAAATTAATAAAAGAGATATTTTGAACTTTTCAAAATGTTACATAGTTTCATCATTAGTACCAACTATGTTTTACAGATAATTAGTAGCATTATTTTTGGACCAAAATCAAAGAATCTCACTTGTCTATTTAGGATTTAGGATTTAGCATTTGAATTAGGAGCACTTATTTTGGTCATTATTTTTCAATTATTCCCATTTGATATTTGTTAGATCAGTACATAGAATAATGCATTTAATAATTGATTGTGGAATAATTGTTGAGATGACATAAAATAACATGATCAATATGGTGCAAGGGCATGATGAATTTAGACATTTTGTTAAGAGTGTTTAAGGATGTATATATGTTTAACACAATGTATATATATATATATATATATATATATATATGAAAAATTTAGATATTTAATTAACCACCGTTTCATCGATATATAGGTGAAAATTAGGGTAGAGAAAAGTTTAGGTAGTTGAAGAGGTTCAATTTTATATTTCTTCGCTCAATTTTTTTTGAAAAATATCATAATTAGATTTTCAAGCTTTTGCGACTATGAGGGAAAGTTGAATGAAGTTGTGAATTTTAGAAACTAAAAGTGGTGTGTAATATGATCATTATAATTTGATTTAGCCTAATATTAATGGAGGTCATTGTCATATTTTAGGTTCATGTAATATGATATACTTGGACTATAACAATATAATCCTCCACCAATTTAAAAAAAAAATATAAAGAATGAAATTCTTAATGACCATGATTTGGTAAGTCACAAGGGATCCTTGACGTAACTGGTAAAATTATTGTCATGTGATTAAAAGGTTATCAATTTAAGCTATCAAAAAGACTTCTTAAAAAAAGGATAAAACTACATACATATATATAATAGACCTTTATAATCTGATTTTTTTTTTTAAAATCATGCATACAATGGGAGTTTAATGCATCAAACTGCCTTTTTTCCGAAGAAAAAAAGTTTTTCCACAAACTAAACTATCCTATCCATAAACAATATTGGTTGATGCTATATAATTATCTTATTGTTAAAGAATTGCCACTAATAAAAAGATTCTTAAAGTATGATGCAATAATAAGTTTATTGTACATGATTTTACCTTGTTCTCCGGACTGGAGACCTTTTTTTGACAACTTGAACACGATCCTTCTTAATTACATAACATCAAACTTTTACCATTGTATCGATCTATTTAATATACCAAAAATCCAAGACATGTAAGAAAAGGAGTTATGTGGTCCAAGAAGGGTCGGACTACATCGAGTGATTCATCATTCATAGTCTTAATATATATATATATATATATTATAAGAAACTGTTTTTATAACTTGAACTCGTATTTTTCTAATCACATGATACCAATTCTTATTTTATGCCAATTAATCATATAGCAAAAAAAAAACAAAAAAAACCCAAGCTAGCTTGGTTAAATTCCAATTAAACAAGGATAAGATAAACCATAAATATATTTTGATTGTTATATGAAAATGACCTTTAATTATTCATAACACACATTTTCAATGAGCTATATAATAACTAATTGAAACCAAATTAAGCTAAACAAAAATAAAGATAAAATTCATCATAAGTATTTAACTATCTTTAATTAACTAAATGTTTCAAGTTTTAACTCTAGTATTGAAATCATCTTTAATCACTCGGAAAATCTGACATTAGTTGAATCACAAAGTAATACCATACATCATAAGAAACCATTAAAAAAAATATATAATACATTATTTATATTAGTAATTCTAAAAGAAAATTTCTATTTTAATTATATGGAGACAAATCTAGAAAAAAGAAAAGAGTATGGAAGATATGTTTCAACTAAAGATATTATGGATAAAAGAAAGAGATCACTTCTTGTTTTGGTTTATGAATGATAGGTCACTTTTTATCTTCACATGATAGAAATATTGGTTCTTATTTTTAATTTTTTTAAAAATAAAATTATATTTTTATGAAAAAATCACTTGAATGCGCAACTTAAATAAATTTCACTTGACGCGTTATATCAGTTGAATACATCACTTTACAATGTATCAGGACATTACTTTATACGCGATGAATCAACCGGATACATCACTTTGTGCGATGTATCAGGATCACTTTATGCAATGTATCGAGACGTTCATGATCTATCAGAACATTGAGTGATGTAACCAAAATCGAGACGCGATGCGTCAGGATATCATAACCGGGACGCAATGAACATCTTGGGATGTATCCGGATTCCACCAAATTTAAGAGATTTTTGTAATTTGAAAAAGAATAGAAATAACATGTAAAATAATTAACTCTTAACACTATTAAATTTACGAAAAATCTAATTATTTATCAAAATTGAGCTTTATATTTACTGATTTTCGGAATTAGTCAAAATAGGAATAAAGTTGATGATACTTGAACAACTTATTTTTCATGTATTTAAACAAAATCTTGAATTTACATCACTTGTAATAGTAAAATTTTGAATTAAAAATTTCATATAGATCATAATATAACCTTGCCCTCATCGATCGTTGTTAGGTTTTTTTCATCTCATACAATTTTTTATTTATTTATCTTGGAGCAAGTTTGTATAAAGCAAAAACTTGTCCCACGTATGATTACTACTCAACAATATGTGCTTGATCAAGATTAATTAATACAACAAATATACAATGTACTCATCAATCGTGTTTCAATTTTTTCACGTGGGAAGGAGTTTTTTTTTTTTTTTTTAATGATATTAAAATGTATAACGATCTCATTGGAAAATTTAAAAAGACTATAGATATATTGGTTGGAGATATAACAAGATATAATATAACAATTAAATTAAAAGGAAAATAAAATTAGTATAAAGATGTTTAAAATGACATCTAGATTTTTTTTTCTTTCTTTTTGTTATTTATAAGTTATATTCAATATGGATATCGAACTGGAAGTGAGCTCTTTGAGATTTTAGGTGGTAAGTATTTTTTCTTCTTTAATTAAAGATTTTAGATTTAAATTATAGGTTGTAGCTATCGATTCACCTTTGATATGAAATGCTTTATAACAAGAGTTTAAATTAGTCGAGTTCTAAACTGAATATCAGATACTGAATAAAATTTCACGCCCCAAATCTACCCCTAGGACGCGGACATGGGACAAGTGACCCCAAACTAACCCTGACGATATATCATAAACATACTAAATTAAACTAAAGTAAAGAATTACTGTGCGGAAACTAATCATAAGATAATCTGAAATAATGAATTAAGTACTCAAATTAATTTAATAAAACATTTATAGTTTAGAAGCAACTCAAAGAAGTGGAGACAAAAAGCAAGTTCGAACTCCACAAGTCCTAAGAAATTGGCTTTTTAAGGCCACGCTTAGGGAAATGTTTTGAGTTTTTTCTTTGTGAAGACTTTTTGTGTCAATAGCCATCTCCATTATCATTCCGTTCAGAAGCGGATTCAAATTTAAATTTAACAAATTTAAAAATCATAAGATTTTTGATATTGATCTGACATATAAAAAGTACTATTTCGAATTTCACACACACACACATATATATATATATATATATATATATATATATATATATATATATATATATATATATGTATATGTGTGTATATATATATATACACACTTTGTGTTCTTGAAAAATATTAAATTCAAATAAACTTTCTAAGATGGAGTTAGTTAAAATTTTATGAATCCTAGATTCTAAAAAGAAAGAAACTTTTATTGAATTTTGATACATTATTTATACATAATAAATGATTTTTTCAAAATAAATAAGTCATACATTTAGATGGATTTTTCAACATATATAAAGTCTATTTCTAAGCCATTGAATTCTGCCGAATTGTCTACTATCTCAACTATATCGCTGCTGTCATGTCGCTATTCATTTACTATATTTTTCTTGAGGTAATCACTATTAATTTTAAATATAGGAAATTGATTTATCGAAAATATTTCCGAAGTATGAAATTTTTATGATTTACTTTGACGATAATATCCGTCGAAAACTCATATTATTTGATAATCAATCATGATAAGATTTGTAAGTTGATAATAAGTTATCCATCTCATACAACTTGACATAAACATGTTAAGATACCACGTGAATCATGTCAGGTAGGACTAATTCTCCTCTTGGAAAGCATTGAAACTTCACCAATTATAATGGGAAAAGTATGTTTGGAATAAAATTTCTTTAAAGATTTTCTATTAGAGAAAATGATAAGTCACTTTCCCAAATCTAGATTTATTCAAAATAGCTAGCATGTGCTTACCCATTTGTTGTTTAATGGCTAAGATAGCCTAGTTGAGAATATCTAATCACTCAAGGAAAAAAACAAGTTTGAAAGTTACAACTCAAAAATGTTTTTGCACACTTGTAATTCATGCTTCACTTCTTGAAAATGATGGGTTTGATGTGATTTTACCGTTCTTAATTAGAAGACTTGAATTTAGGCAAAAACTTCTATAGTATCAACGCTCGTAGGGTATGTGGACGGATAGCCTTGCGAATTTCTAGTAGGACACACTTCTCCCTTTAATAGGCCCTATATATATATATCAAGAATACGAATCAGATCCTCTACATAATTAATGTATTATTTTTTTTTAAAAAAAGGTAAATATAATTTGAAGCTTTAAACTTAACGAGTTCAATATTTAAAAGTTTTATGAGTTTAATATGGTCCTTAATAAAACATATTAGAAACCAATAAATGTTGAGAAAACACATTGCACTTAAGTGTTTTTGGGCCAAGAAAATGAAATTTAACAAAATGCCTTTTTTCTTAACTTAGCCTTTCAAAAAGAAGGAAATAAACCATAAAATTCCATGATGTAAGTTGTACACTTATTTTATTGTTGTTGCATATTTTAATAAAAAAAAATAATATAAATAGTGTTTCTGAAATGGACCCAAATTGACTTATGATTCATAAATAGAACAATTGTTTTGCTAAAATGTAAACAATTGATAATATTAGAGTCACTCTACTTCTCCTCCTTTAAATGAATTCATAAGAATATTAGTATTTGTGCATAAAAAGTGTCAAGAATCTACTGGAAACAACATTTCTACCTCACGAGATAAGGTCAAAAAATGACGATGCACAATTAGAAGGTCGGCACATAATTGACTTACCCCTTTTTTTCTCCACTTTAATCCTTTTGTGTGCCCCAACCACACATCTTACCATTAGTCATGACACGCGCCTAAATTACAACATCGCTGATATAATGCCACAAATATTGGAACATTCTATTCAAGTAGAATATCCAATGTCAAAGTAGCATGATATTTGTGATTGAAATAAACAATGAAACAGTTGAAAAAAAAAAAAGGGAAATGACACAATAGCAATTAGCAACCAATGTGAAAATGAAGTCACTAAGTGGAGACCCTGACAAGACCTAAAAGTGCAACATAGGCATCTCCAAAAATACTTTTCAAAGAACAAGATTCTAATTGCAACTCAAAATCCACCATCCAAACACAACTCTGAGACCCCCTCCCCCTCCTCTCCCCCCCACCCCACAATAAGATCATTCAACTCTTAATCACAAATCTCAGGTTTGAGTTCTAAACATGAAAAAACTTCTTAATCACCAGAGAGCTTACCCATTCAATGAGCCTTAAACGACACAAATCTAAATCAATTGAGACTCAAATTAGCCTAAAACGACACAAATCAAATCAATCGAGACTCAAATGCAGATACTGAATATCAACTGGAAATCAAATAAATAAATAAATACAATTGTGAAAGAAGAAAGATTTTAGACAAAGAGGAAATGGGACATTTCAAAAGTTGAGAAGGAAAATAGTTGGTTGAAGTTAGTTAGTGCTCTTTGTAGGGCAAGCAATTGAGTTAGTTAAAGACTACTAATATACTAATTCTAAATTGACAAGTGTCTCATTACTATGTTACCTTTTTCTTGGACTCACATAAAGCTTAACATGCCGCCACGTGGATGTAACTGCACCTTGATGGAATTTTGACAATAATCCAATCCTAATAAAAAGAAAGCCAACAGCTTTGGTACAATAGTAAGAGAAGAGCATAAAGTGTGATGTGTAAGTTAGGCACATGTCACTACTTATATTGCTTACACTCTTCTACATGTCGATAAATGCGTATTTTGCTATTTAGTAGTGCATTTTTTAAGAACCCAAAATAAAAGACTAGGAAAATTCTGCCTTTATTTTGACTACCTTAGGCTAGAGGACTTGACGGATAACATCAGAGGTTGGAAGAAGATTGTTGGAGACCACGACAACCCTTGCTGAAAGGGGTATGGGGGACAATGGTACCGCAACACGTTTGGCGTGTCCGGACAATTTCTTTATTTGGATAACTCCCCAATCAAACTCAAACTCAAACTCAAAAACTCAATGATGGGTAAAAATTAATAGTAATAAGGCAGTTATAACAGTGACAAGTTGCTCCAATGTTAAACACCCTTCACCTCCCAGATTGTAGGTACGAGTCACCAAGAAAACAAATAGATAAGTAACAGGGTAGTACACTTGTGCCGGTCAAGACTTTGAAAACAGCGAAGACATAAGCAAAAGGTTATGGTAAAAGACCAAGATAGTTGTGTAAGGTTTTCCTTGGTGGTATAGCACTTGCATATGAGTCTAAGAAAGGCAATTTGATGTACACTACAAGGTTGGAGAATCGAACTCTCACCAATAAGGTGAATGTTCAGGTAACCAACCAACTTGCCAATTGAGCTACTAAAATTTCCACGTATAACTCTTTCTCATTAATGAAATACACCTTACAAAGAAAGAAAGCTTCAAGGTTGTGTAACAACGCAGAAGAAAGATGCCCATCATCAATTAACTGACAGTTGGATAGTGCAACAGATAATTGCACTAGTCCATACAGATCCTTCTTTACATATTTGCATCAGAAATTTTAATCATCGTATTGTCTTTATGATGGTGGCGTTCGAGTCAACTTATGCGCACTTCGACTATTCTAGCTGGTACCTTCTACCTCCCACCAGCCCAAGTGCCGGGCGACTCCATCTGCCAAAGCTCAGGCAGATAGGAATAAATCACCTGATTGTTCGCCACCACTAGGCTAAGCTTAAGACGTCATGGTTCACCTACTACCTCATTGACCACTAGGCCACACCCTTGCGTGCACAAATTTTAACCATTATTTCATCTAATGAAAGCATATTTAGGCAACAACATGGCTACAAATAATCAAAAAACTAAAGCAGTAAACCAACTTAACAGTGATGAGGAAAAGAAGTAAAGGCTCCAATTTGGTAGGCAGATATTTCAATTCCTCTCCCTTCCTTTGTCAATTATCAGTATGGTCAGATGTAGTTTAGGGATACTTATTGTTCAATGTATTTTCTCCATTGCATCAGGACAATGATTAAAATAAGTTGAGCACAAAAAGCTTCATACACTACTCTCTGGAATAGTCTAACCTCATTTGTTTACCTTACTAAAACCAACTTATAAACTTCATTGTTTAGAAAGGGCAGACAGATTAATGACGTTCTTCTAGTAGCTACAGAGCATCGATCTTCTATACGAGAAAGAGATGAGGCAATCCTGGACTTCTATGCAGGCTAGACATTGAGAAAGCATTCGACCATATCAATCTGCTCAGTCAAATGCTTGGAGACAAATGGATAAATTGGATCCATTTCTATGTGTTTTCAGTTAGCTTCTGCATTTACTAATGGCAAACCTGAACGTCACTTCTCTTCTCAAAGGGGACTGAAGCAACAAATTAACTCATTATCCCTATGTTAATTATGAGGAAGTAAGGGATGAACACTCTGAAGAGTTTACAGAGCATCTTTTCCTACACTAACATAGGACATCAGAGTTATGAACTATCTTTCAAGACATCTGTGTAATACACAGGGCAATGCTCAGAACTGTATAAGGAACTGCTTGCAAGATGGTCATAAAGTAATCTCACAAGGAACAGAAAGAATTTAGACCAACGTCCCTACTAGCATTTTATGGATCTTATGGAAAGAGAGGAATCAAAGATGCTTTGAAGGGAGAGCTATACCTGCCCCTAGCTTGAAACGTAAACGGTTCTATCAACTTTCATAGTGTCAGCTCAAAAATGAGTATGAAGTTGAGACACTGTTAGATTTCTTGCAATCTTTGCAGAAGTAGTTTGATACCTCTTGTACTTATCCAGCACTTATTCCTGATCTTCTATCAACAAAAAGACTTGCACACACTTGTCAGGAAAACAACTGTAATCAGTAACCTCAAAGAACCCCAAGCACGACACCTCAAATACCCGAAAAATAACATAGTTGACGTTTCTCAGCAGCAAACGTTTAAAAGTTACAAAAATAATCCTGTAAAACATCATTAAGAACAAGAATAACAGCTAAAACACCGCATATTATAGTACATATAATCAATAATACATAATTTACATGAAAAATTGGACACTTAACTCCATCAGAAAGCTTCTAAGTTACAATCTTCTACAGTGCTAAGTATAACCCAAAATCAATAATACATATTCAAGATGAAGTACAATCAAAACTCCCTCATCATTTTCAATGTAAAACTGCACAAATTAATGGGTCTTCTCGCTGGCAAACCAACTGCGCACACTGATTGAGAATTCCGAGTAGTTCTAGGAATTAAATCTGACCTTTCTAGATTCTCGTCAAGATGTCCCAGCAGCAGATACCTTCAGCTTCTTGGGTAATGGATTCCCCCCAGACAATACCACGTAAGAGTAGAAGCAAAACATTGCAGCACTGTCATTTCAGACAGCAGAATTCAGATAATGATACACATCACAATGAATTTTAAAGAAAAAAAGACATTACAATACCTCATGGCAGCATAAAAGCCAGTGGGAAATACTTTCCTTGTCTGCAAAAGAACTACAATCATCAATTTGAAAATGCAAGCCACTAAATAATCTAATAGAAGACTTCCGGAATACAAGGAACTACCAGAGAGAAAGTCTGCATGTTTTTCCATAGAAGGACTGCAGCAAGCACTGCAGGGCCATAGCAGCGAAGTCATTAATAATTGGAGAGACGGTATATATAGAATATCAACTTGGCTGGACGTATTGATGTCAGCAACAACCAACTAAACAAAATATTTCCATTTGCTTCAACAAATATGGCAAGAAAGAGTGACAGATCATCTCGAAATTGTTTGGCTTGATGTAGGAAAATAGAAGAAAAAAAAAGAAAAGAACAGATCTTCAAATGGAAGATGGGAGAAACTTTCCTTCTTTCCCTTCTTTTTCCTTTTCAAAGCAAGGATTATTTCCGCATAAAAGATGTTTCCATGGACTTAGTATATTCATATTACCAGGTGGTTGAGGGCGGGAAGCTGTGAAGTCGAGAGCTAGAAGTATACATTATTAATTTATAGATGTCTGGTTCATTTCAAACAATTACACAATCAATTTTTACTAAAGTTCCATTTCCCAAGTGTTTTTACACATCCGTTGTCTCATTCATAGAAAATATCTATCAACTGAATGAATACACACACAGTTCGTCTTTCCTATCCCTGACTTACCATAATGACAAAATACTATTGTTCAACAAAAAGAAAGAGTTACTGCTCAAAGAAAAGAATGCGGAAACAAGGCTGACAAAAAATGCTAACACTAAGATCAGATAAAAAAAGATCACACTCAAAGAAATCGTTCCCTTTTCATCAGCAAACTAAAGGAAGTCCAGCTGCACAGATAGCAATTAACTTACAGGAAACCAGCAAATACCTGCTTGACCCAGTATGAATGGCAAGCTAGATTTTCCTTGTCTCCAGACCCTCAAGCTAATGGTGCTGAAGGCCAGTAAAGCACCTCCAAAAAGAACACCATTACTTAAAGTCGCAGGGTTTCTTGAGAAAATAAAACCAACAATGCCCCCAGTGAAAACAAGACCACCTGTGATGAGTATCATTAAAGTACTTACTAATCATAATAATTAAGTAGCTGCAAGAATTATAAACAACATTGTGATAAGAAAGTATAGGTAAGACAGAAACATAATAGAAATATTTTCTGTCATTTTGATCTCCTTATTTATGTTACTCGACATCTTTCTGATAAATTAATGTTTCCACTTAATTAATGTGATTAGTTTGATTTATTATCACAAAAGCAGTGGATATAATAGAAAGAGGGATAGAGAGAAGAAATGTGCTAGATTGCTGAAGGCATTATTCGTTCTTGAAAGAAGCACGGGAAGATTCAAAGCTAGTAACAGAGAGTTATAGCTCAAGCGAACACTCTTACATAGGCACCAGAATGATTAAAATATTTCCTGAAACTACTGATTAAGATTCTGAGAATTATTGGTTCCTGCGTAAAGTTCAGAACTTTATATAGCTAAAAGAAATGCAAGGGACTAATACCTTGATGTTGTTAACAAGGGAATGATTCTACCTTTTTGCCCTACCTATATCTACTGCATCACCAAACATCTATAGGATGCACAAGCTCCAAATTAATGAAGCAAATATATTGGATCCAGTGACACATCGGGGATTCCACTAGGATAGGTCATTCAATAGAGCTGGTGTTTACAGTTACAGAAATGTGTTAGAGATATATACTGGTGTTCACAACATAATTAGCAGATAATGAAACAAATATGTATGCTTATGTGTTAGGTTGCGACCCTTCCCCTGACCCAGCTAATGCAGGATGCTTTGTGCACAGGGCTGCCTCTTTTATAAGAAGTATACATAGCAAAAGAAGGACCTGTAAAGAATGTTGCTCTCGACAAGAAGACACCTACCCTCTATTTAAGTAGTTATCCTAAGAACTGCAGAAGCAAAAGAATAACAAAAGATTGTTGCACTTTTATGTAGTTTCCCTAAAGAGCCCTTCCATTCCTCTCGATTTGGACTCCTAATGTAATAGTTAAAGGAATGACCTAAAGTAAATCCTAAGAATGATTGGAAACATAATCTTCCTTTGTCTTTACTTTAATTGGTAACCATAAAGTATAAAGAGGAGGAGTTAAAAAAGGAATGCAAAACAAACAAAATAGACAAAATCTTTTCAGTGAATCATTAAAATTCTAGAATAGAACTTATGTTTGGATAAGGCGTCAATCTAAAAAAAGGTTATTGGTATACAAGGTGGAAAATACTGTTTCTAGTTTACGCCTTTTATGTTTTAAGCATTATTCTGAAAAGTGCAACAACTGAGAATAAACTTGACAGAGAAAAGAAGGGCTGGTGATATCAGGCACTAAACGAGCACTAGTTTCTCTACCTTTTTGAGGCAATACTCACCAAAGGGAATACCAAAACAGAAATCATGGATTTTGGCTGTCCTTTTTGAAGGACTGATGGAGTTTTCTTGCACTGACCCTTTCATTTCTTTTCCTGGAACAAGTTCGTCCGACTTTAAATTTGAATTTGATGAGCTTCCATTATGTGATTGTGATGCATCTTTAGAACAACCTAAAGTGGTCCTGTTTTTTAAATTGGATAAATCCGTTCCAGGAGCATCATTTGTCACAACTACTACCTGAACTCCATGACAGATGAAGATGGTGAGTGCATGTACATTCCACAAAGAGTGCCGCTCACTCCACAAACCCAAATTTCAGCAAAAAAATAGAAGGTCCAATACAAGTAATATTAGAAAACTAAAATCATTATCATTTTGGAAGTCAAATGCCAGATGTCAACCAATAAATCACCAAATTGCTTCAAAGAAACAAAAGAAGGGAAACAAATAAGGACGACAAAATAAAGATTTTATGCATATAAATGGTTCCATCTTTAGTCTGATTTGATATGATTTGTGAGCAAAAACATCTTCTATTACTAGTAGCCGGCTAGTCGCAAGAGATTGATAGAGAAACATCAACTTGGAGTTTAACATGTGAATAGTTAACAAATTTAATTTCTTGCAAATCATAGATGATGTATACAATTCTGAGGTACACGTAAGTTGTTCCAAACACATATGTTAGGTTGAGAAAATGAGTGGATACAGAGGATTCACACAACTACACTCACCTAAATTATAACTGACCCAACTAATTGGAATGAAGGTATAGCTGATTGATATGACTCTTACATTAAAATTGAGCTTAATATTGCAACAACGTATGCAATATTAAATTCAAGCCAGACAATCAAAACAAAATAGGAGGGATAATTGGAAATAGACAAGTATGTGCAAATATTTTGCCTTATAACTACACAGGATAACCTGAAAAATAAGTATTTTTTATTAATTTTTCAATGTCAAAATGTGGTTGGCAAAGAATTATTATTGGACTCTAGTACTAAAACCCATTGAAAAACCACTACTCAACCTTCATAAAAAATCATGAAAAGAACACATCTTTACCAAAAAGATCAATTTTTAATCAAATTAACATAATTCCACATCAAGAATCCATCAAGTTCCTTCCTTTTTCTTCTGGGATTTATTAAAATCCTTTCCTTTTATCTCTAAACAAACAAAAATAACCACAGTCAACCTTCATTGCAAACCATTGAAAGACCACATATTTTAAAAAAAATAATCAAACTTTTAACCAAATTAACAGCACCCCACATCAAAAGTTCATCAAATTCCTTCCTTTTTTCTTGAATATCTTCATATTATTTCCTTTTATCTCCAAACAAACAAGAATATTACACTTAACCTTCATTGGAAACCACGAAATGACCACATTTTTACAAAAAAAAATAATCAAACTTTTAACCAAATTAACATAACCCCACATAAATAATTCATCAAATTCCTTCCTTCTTTTTCTGGGATTTCATCTGATTCTTTCTTTTTATCTCCAAACAAACAAGTATAACCACACTGAACCTTCATTACAAACCATGAAAGGACCACATTTTGACCAAAAAGATCAAACTTTTAACCAAATTAACATAACCCCACATCAAATATTCGTCAAATTCCTTCCATTTATTTTTTCTGGAATTTCTTCAAATTCTTGCCTTCTATCTCCAAACAAACAAAAACAAAAGCAAACACCAAATAAAGAACACTCATTTCTCAATTACAAAAGAAACATGAACGAGAAATTCAAGACAAGATAACAAGTTAAAGCAAAATTTGGGGAAACAAGAGAAATAAAAAATAAGAAAATAAAAAACAAAAAAATAAATAAAAAATAAATAGGCACCTTCCGTGGAAGAGTAGAACAAGGATGGAGATGAGTGTGGAACAGAAATCTCCTATTGATGGAAGAGAAGCACGAGAGCTGAGAAATCGTTGATGACATTCTTGATTCACTTCGATTTATTTTTTTAACTTTTGGAGAAAATATTGGAATATTCAAACTTGTTTTTTTATGTATTTGAGAAAGTGAGGAAAGTGGTTCTATATAAGTAACACTTTTGGTCCATTAATAGATAGAGTGTTTTTTTTTTTTTAAGGCGAAATGATCTGATAAATCTTGATAGTTGATTTTGTTTGTCATCTGAAATCTTTTTACTTATTATTTTGTCAATTAAACACTTAAAATTATTAAAATATATTATTTTAAATTCATCTGACAGCGAATTAAAGCTTATGTGATGTTTATTTGCGAAATAGGATGAAATGTGTGGTTACACGTGTTTAAAAGCAAATAAATATAAATAATTTAATTAAAAGAGAATATTAAAATTTTAAAAAAATTGTATAATGGAAATAAGAAAAGATCCCCTTCTTGTCATTTTCTCCATTCCATTACTGTTACTCTTCTTCTTCATAAATTACTACTGCCGCCATTATCATTGCCCCCCCACCCCCACCTCCTGTATGCCCCACTTCATTTATCTTTCTCTATTTTTTTTTATGATATTTATTTTTTATTTTTCTCTTCTAATACAAGAGATTTTCATAGAAAAAAGGAGAGAAGAAATAAATAAGAGAAAACAAGATTGAAATGACAAATAGATGAAAAGATTTAGAAGAGAGAAAAAAATGAAATTCCAAAATAATTAAAATTTTCTCCACTTTCAATTTGATGGATATTTCGTCCAAATAACTCGTCGACATTGATTTCTTTGCAATGACTACCTCAACGGTGGCTATCTATGGATGAAGGGGTCGGAGGGACATTTTTTTCCGTAAATCAATTTCAAAAGGTTGATTTTGAAGATAGAATATGAGACTTTTTTAATTTTTTTTTATTTGTAATGATAAATTATGATATGACATTTTTTTTGTCTATGTTACAATATCTATCTGATGTGGATAAAGATGTGTCTTCCACATCAGCACGATTGAGAGATACTCATACTCAAAGGGGATTAAAATAACGTGTTGGAATAATTTTAAGTGTTTAGTTGGCAAAGTGGTGAGTGGAAGTGTCTAGGTGACAAACAGAGCCAAGTATGAGGGTTTTCTATGTCATTCCGCCTTTTTTTTAAAGAAAGAAGTATTTGACAATCTTTTTGAACTTGACGTGAATTATTAGTTTCATTTTTTGAAATATCGACAATCTTAAAAACACTTTTTTTACTTGATTAACTAAACTTAGATAAACCTCAGATCTACCATGTTAGTCTCAAACTCTTGTATGTGCATGAGACTTTTAATTAAAAATTGAGAAAAATATTGAAAACACTCCTAAATTTGACGAGAATTCAGGAGTGTATTGCACTCTTATTGCAAGATTGAGGTGTATTAAAGTTTAGTTTGTCAAGTAACAAGGTGTTTTTAAAGTTGTCAATAGTTTGGGGGTGAAACTAATAATTTGCACCGAGTTTAAGATATTTACAATACTTCTTAGATAAATATTTATACATGTGTCATTCTTTTGCGAGTTTGGTCCTTGAATTATCCGTTATTTGCTGAACTATTACCAACTATTGTCAATACCTATTAGGATCATTATGTGCTCTGATACCACTTGTTGGCTTCAAAAGTAATTAGGGTGTCATGCATATGCTTACAATTATAAGTTGAGATGATGATAAATTAGATGACCAAACACTTATGCTAAAAACATAATTTATTATGTGGTTTAGCCAATCGACTTATATTTGAAATCTTATTAAAAAATATTAAAACTATTAAGAGTAAAATCTCCCCACAAACAAAATTTTATAAATGACTACGTTGTTGATGTCATTGTGTTCTTGATATGAGAAAAAATGTCACGATCCAGGGGTACACCCTAGATGTTATATGGAATACTTGACCCCTAAGGGGTCTCATACAAGCCCTTAGCATATCATAACATAAGATAATAGGAAAGTGCGAAAATTTTTAAACATTTTCCATACAATCAAAGACTTTTATATAGCAAAGCGCAAGTCTTATTACATTTGTCTCAAACCATGTAGAACATGAAAATCTTAGGGACCAAGCCTATATAATAGTCTAAAACATAAAGAAAGACATAAAAGGAAATGGTGGTTATATCCTCGATGCTATGAACCAAGTCTTCAACTCCTTGCTCCTACTAAGAACCTATCCTCGGAGATGAAACACAAAATCGCCACACCCTATATTTGATGAGAATGTAGGCAAAAGTATGTGTTAGTACAAAAATACTAAATATGATAGTTAACATAACATCATTAACATTAACATCATTAACATGAGAGTTAGTCAACATAAGTCATATGTCATAATCATAAAAGATACTTCATGAAACATAAACTTTAAGCATAAGAGATAATAACATAGTCATAGGCATAATCTCCGACATAGACATCATATAGGTATTAGTCAACTCTTAGTCTTTCATATCATCAGAGAAGTACTTCTTAAGTAACTCCAAAGCATACATGTGCGCTGCATGGATAATACTCCATAATTCCATCCACGCTAAGTATCACTTTTAGGTCATCATAATCAACTTACCATCTCTTATTCTCATAATTAACTTGTTTTTCGTAGACAAGGGAACCTTCATCTTTAGTCAAACATATCTAGGAAGGAAACTATGAAAACAATTCAAGCTAACATATGTATCACATAGGCAAATCTCATTTTAGAACATGCTTACAATACTTCCTTGAAGTAATCTAGTTCCATCATATACATTGTCACTTAGTTTAGGGACTTGTCCCTCATGTTCATAATATCCATAGAAGAGTACCTCTTTGCTAGTCAACGGCAAGTCATTTCTCATGAATGGTTACAATTTACTTATTTAAGGCTACCAAGGAAAAGTAATTTTACTCAATCCGAGCTAAACATACTTCATAGGTAGCTTCAAGTTAAACTTGTGCAATGCATGAATAAGACCCCATAATTCTATCCATGCTAAGTACTATTTTAGGCTATCATACATCAATGATTTCTATTTATCATTTGAAACTACCAAAGAATAGCACCCTATGAGGTTGGAACAAGCTACCAAGAAATAGTCACCATATTGGATTAGACCAAAGCTACCTAGGAAAAACATACTATCCTGTAAGCCCAAGATACACAAGAAAAGAGTATTATTCCACCATCCTAGCTACCAATGAAATGGTTTGGCCTAATCCAAGTTATGCTACCATGCAAGCATTCTATGATACTAGTGCAAGCTACCCTTAGGAGAGTATGAATTCTGAATCCTAGGCTATCATGAGGTCTTATACTTATGCTACCATGCAAACATTTTACGATGCTAATGCAAGCTACCCCTAGGAGAGTATGGTCATGAGACAGTCTTGTCTTACTAAGTCAAGCTATACATCAACGGAGTTTTATGTCACAATCTTAAGCTAACATAACTAAACACTGATTCATTTTAGGTGATTTCAACATAGAATCATTCTATGTGAGAAAACCTTTCACATTATATCATATTCATACTTAGGTGTGCGTGAGAATGTCCTTTTAACAACACAACAACATATCAAGATCATAGACACTTCACTCTCAAAGTGTACTTAAGCATATACAATTCAACATATTAGCTTTACTCTCAAAGCTCTAGGAATCAACATGTCTCACTACAATCCTTACTGTCAAAGCTTTAATTTCTTACCATCATCATAAAAATCTAAAATTCAAAGCATTCTAATCACATACTTCACTATAAAGTGATTTTAGTCATAAATCACATAAAGATTCAACTTTCAGCTTTACTAGTCATGATCCATCATATATGTACTATAATCTAATTCAATTAATGTATACATGTTTTTATTCTAGACCAATTATTACTCGTATCATCAATCTTAGAAGATCATCTCTAAAAGGCTTCAATTTTTCTCTTTTAAGGCACAAACCCACATTGTTCAATTTCATCAATTAACTAGGGTATTCCATGGACAATATGTATATTGATCATACTATCATGATTCAATACTAAAAAAATCATAAACAAGTAATATCCACTCAATTGGACTAATACTCAACTTGACTCACAATATTGGAAGGAACCCTAACTTGAATTGGAAATTTCATCTTCACAATTGTGGTATTTCTAACTAGGGGACTCCATGAATGGAAGAATCCATGGATGAATAAGATATCATACCTTGATTATAAATCCCTCACAAAGCTTGCAAAAATGGAGGAATTTGACCTAGCTTGCTTCTCTTTTTTTTCTTTTTTATTTTTGAGATAAATAATTCTTGAAGGGAATTGAGTCTCCTTGGTGAATTGAAATAATGATTTGGAAATCACTTAATTAAGGATACAATTGTTTTATATAGATAGTATAATTACTAATAAAATGTCACCATTTAATAATTAATTGATTCTAGAATGTCCCTTTTAACCGCCTAACCCAACTTCACTATCTCACTCACGAGACCACGCCAACAGGTTATGGGTAGACCCACGTGGCATGCTGGTTATCTGTGGGTGGAAGTCTGGGTGGGAACTTTTGGGGTCTTGACCCACGATCCCTCACCCACGGGGCATGGGTCTATCTACTGGCCGTGGTTCCCTTTCGTGGGTGGATTGTTTTGGCAACTTTTTGGGTGATTTCTAGGGTCCTCCTCAAGGACCCTTGGTTGGTTCTTGGGGAGTCGTACCTTGACGTTTTGATTCTAAGTCCTTGATTATAAGTAAAGAAAGTGATGTCTACGACTCTAACCCTAGCTTATTAGTTTTCGAGTGTTACAAAAGAGTGTTTTAATTTATAGAGTTCCATTTTTCCTCCTAGAAAAGAATAATCAAATATGGAAAAGAATCGTATATCCTTTTTAGAAAAAATTAAAGCATTTATGGTAATACTTTAATTTTCTTTAAGAAAAAAATTAAAACTTAAATAAGGTAAAAAAAATTAGGGCAAACCCTTTTGACTAGATTTTCTTGACAAAACTTGATCAGTCTTATTTACTGCATAATATCTTTGTTCTTCGTGGTCTTGATCATTGTTGTTTGTCACGATTAAAAATAAAGTTCAAAATATATGAATTAAAATAGTTTTAATTTTTTTGTTTTTATTCTTAAAATTACAGGAACAAGAATGCTGTAATTATGGTTGAAACGTCTTCTCAATATGTAGCTGGATAAAACTCTTTATTATCGTTAAATTGATTGCAAATTGATTTGAAACTGTCTTGAATCTACCTTCAATTTCGTTCAACTAGTAGATCATTGAATCATGTACTTTGATACCACTGGTTGAGTTTGAAAGTGTTACAAAGGAGTGTTTATTAGATGAAAAAAAATAATACTAAAAACATAATATTATTATATGGTTTGTATGAAAAACTAACAACAAAGAAGAGGAAAAATTACAAGAATATACTACTTCAGACCTTAATTTACATTATATTATTCTAGTCTTTTTATTACAACATTAGCATTTTAATTAGAAATATGACAATTTATTGTAAAATAAATAGCTACATGATTTAAGACTTATTTTATTGATTAATGAGTTGATTATGAGAATCATATTTTACCTTTTATTTTAGAGCAAACTACATAAATTTCATTACTTTAGACCATAATCATTGGAAGCCCATAGATTTCTAATTTACTTTCTTTACCATTTTTTCAGTCGAATGCATGAATCAAAAGTGGTTAGATACGTGCATCTATCAAAATTAAAAGGAAGAGATACGTTATTCAATTAATTCGAATTAAATGGTGTAACTTAATTTCATTATTAAGGAGTCAAATATGGGGATTTAACAAACAAACAAACTTGATGGATCAATTCATATCAACTGTTACAGATTTTTGAAAAAAAACTAAATCATTCATATTAAAATATCTGGTGTTATAAACTTCATCTTCTTCGTCGATTCATTCCTTTGAATCCTGAATTTTCAAAGTATTTTTCAAGTGGTGAATATAACCATATTGTTAAGGTATTCGACTTTATGGATCTCTAAAATTGCTTATGAAAATTATAGAATTGATAAAATACTATTGATGGAGAATGCAACATACAATGATCTAGTCGATCCTATTTCGACTCTAGGATTCAACGTAACAACTCTCTTAATCTTTTGTTATCAATTTTACCTATTTTTTTCTGAGTTTAACCCCTAGTAGTAGTTTTTATAAATAATTTATGACTTGTATCAATGAGTGATATGATTTTTAATTTAAATAATGGATTATATTGTTATTAATAATAAAGAAAAAATAAGAGGACTCTAGAGAAATGTTTTTTTGATTTATAACTAATAAAAACATGTTTCTACTTGATTAACTAAACTTTGATACATCTATGACTCTACCATGTTATAACAAGTGGTCTCAAAGTCTTGTACGTGCATAAGTCTCTTAATAAAAATCAAGAGAAGTGTTCAAAACACTCCAAAATTTGACAATAAATTAGGGGTGTATTCAACTCATGTTGCAAAATTGGGGGTGTATTTAAGTTTAATTAGTCAAATAAAGAAGTGCTTTTAAAGTTGTCAATAGTTGTGGATGAAACTAATAATTTGCGTCAATTTTAGGGTTATAGACAATATTCTTAGCTAAACTATTTATATAAGTATCATACTTTTGCAAGTTTGATCTTTGAAATATTTGATATTCACTGAACTATTACTAACTATCGTCAAATAGCTATTAGGATCATTAAACTATGTGCTCTGATACCACTTGTTGAGTTCGAAAGTAATTAGGGGGTCATGTGATAGTTTACAATTGTAAATCAAGATGGTGATAAATTAGATAACAAGTACTTATACTAAAAACATAATAAGGAAAAGACATAGATTTCCCCTAAACATGTCAGTTACACGCTTCAGCTATCATGACGACCTATTTCACTCATTTACAACTTAAAAGTAAATTTAATACCACCCTACGATGTGCAACACCACTCTCATAAATAGCATTACTGTAACGACCTGTTTAGTCGTTTTGAGCAGCAGATTTTAATTCTGGAAAAACTGGCTGAGACGACGGACCCACGACGGACCGTCATGGGCGCGACGGACTGTCGAGGGTGTCTCGTTTCAAACACTTAGAAATTAGAAATTGGGTGCTGAAATCGACTCTCTGAACTTTGTAACGGAATGGCAGGACGGACCGTCACAGGCGTGACGGACCGTCACAGATTCTTTAGTAGAAATTGTGTCTCTGAACTTTGCGACGACCTGCAGGACGGACCATCGCAGGCACGACGGGCCGTCACAGGTTGCGTAATCTCAGCCTGGGTCGGATTTCTGTTAAGTAATTTAAGGGGCGTTCTAGACTATTCCTGCTATAATTATAAATTTCGTGGGTTAATATTAATAAGTCTAATTACTTAGGGGTTAAAAGAGGTAACCTTGAGTAAATTAGTAGGTTATTATTGCCATCTTTTATACTTAATTATATGCTAATTAGGGTAAAAGAAAGAGGGTTTGAATAAGAAAAATAAAAAGAACAAGAAAAGAGAGGGAGAATCGATCAAAGAGAGAGAGAGAGAGGAACGAAGAGGAAAGCAAGGATTTCGAGGATTAGCTTGCTTGAATTCAATTCTTCGGTGGAGGTAGGTTATGGTTTTTATACTATTCGTAGTAAACTCTTAATAGCGAATGATATGTAGTGGTGGTATTGTAAACCATTCTATCTGCTTAATTGTATGTTTGCATGAATGTGATTATGTGATTTTGATATAATAAGCATGATGAAGCTATTGAATCCTAATCTTGAAAGAAACCCTAATCTACTTTGTTAATGATGATGCCTTGGAATAAAAGAAGGCTTGATGAACGAAAGTAGTGAGATTAGGGGATCGGGTGCCACGTTTCGGTACCAGGATAGAATATGGATCGGAGTGTCACGTTCCGACACCAGGACAGAATATGGATCGGGTACCACGTTCCGGTACCAGGATAGAATGAGGATCGGAGTGCCACGTTCCGGCACCAGGATAGTATATGAGGATCGGAGTGTCACGTTCCGACACCAGGATAGTATATGGAGCGGAGTGTCACGTACCGACACGAGAGGAATAAAGATAATGAATCTTGAAATATGTTAATATACTCAATCTAATGAACCTAATTCCCAAATGAGTATGGTATTGAGGCTTGAGTCCTCATGGATGAACTTGGTAGTACTTGTTGATGATTATAGTACTTGTTGTTGCTACATGTTGAGTAGTATAGTTGATTTATGATATTAACTGATATATACTATTTTCTATTTTGAGTTGGCCGATGATACCTACTCAGTACTTGTGTTTGTACCCTACTTGTCTGTTTCTTTCTTTGTTATTTGTGGAGTGCAGCAAACGTACCGTCATCTTCAACTCAACCGCAACTCTAGCCAGTCTTCACTACATCGGAAATTCAGGGTGAGCTAATGCTTCTAGCTTGGACTGGATCTTCTTCTTCAAGTCTTGATGCCTTGAACTTTCGGCATGGACTAGCTTTTTACTTGTTTTTGCTTTCTTAGATACTCTTAGTTTAGTAATTTGAGGATAGATGTTCTTGTGATGATGACTTCCAGATTTTGGGGATAATAATAGTTATTGAATTGATTTTATTAATGAGTTAAGTCTTCCGCATCGTATTTTGTTAATTATGTTTGAAATGTTGGGGTTTAGATTGGTTGGTTCGCTCACATAGTAGGTTAAGCGTGAGTGTCAGTCGCGGCTCGGTTTTGGGTCGTGACAATTACATCAGCGATATATCATAAATTGTATTTTTATATATCTTTTTTACTTTCTTTTCTTTATTACTTAACTATTATTTACACTAATTAATTCTTAGTTAATTATCAAAATTCTCTAATAATTCTATCTTCTTCATTGCAAAATGGTAAAGAAGAAACTTTTAGCAATGACCATCAAGAAAATTGCCCGCAATTTTGAGTTGATTAGTGAAGTGGAAGAATTCTTCCATTCCAAAATATACCCATAAGAACGTTGCTTCAGTTTCTTCCAATGATTGGCCATAGAAACTAAGTTTTCATTGTTATTTTTCGTGGCTTGTAGCTGTAAATATAAATTAGATTTTGACATACATTCTTTGTTATTTTCCATGTTCTTCCTGGAGATTTCTTAAAAATTTTCTTCCCATTTTCAGTCGATAACTAAATACTCAAAAATATTTGCCGAAGCCCCACTGATTGAAACCTCCTAATTTTTTACTCCTTTTTGAAATAATTTATTTCTTGATTGTTTGTTGTTATTGGTTTATTTAAGCTTAATGAACTTTGAAGAAGATGAGGAGGTAGGAGAAAACATGAAGAAGAAGAGATGTGGTGTTCGAGTTTAAGAAATATTTGATTTTTTTTACATTAATAATTATCTGACACGCATGATTTTTTAACTATTATTATTTTACTATGTCAGCTTTGGGGAGGGGGGAGGGGTAAAAAAATTCACTTTTAAATAGCAGAGATGTGTAATAGGTCGTCATGATCGCTTAAGTAAGCATGTAACTGACTTTCCGGTAAACCTTCAGGGGGGTTTATGTCTTATTGTATGGTTTAACCTATGCGCTTACTTATGAAAAACTAATTTAAAAATATTCAAACTGCTGAGAGAAAATCTACCCGTAAACAAAACTCTCTAAACAATTACATAATAAATGTCATTGTGTTCTTGATATGAGAAAAAAATCTTTAATTTATAGAGTTTCAAGATTTTCTTCTAAGTAAAGAATAAATCAAATATGGAAAAGAATCATATTTTTCCTTTAAGAAGTAATTAAATTATTTATGGCAATATTTTGATTTTCTTTTACAAAAAAGTAAAACTCAAATAAGGTAAAACATTAGGTCAAAATTCTTACAAATCTCTCCTTCTGACTTAATTTTCTTGATAAAACTTGATTCGTCTTCTTCACAGCATGATATCCTTGTTCTTCACATGGTATTCATCATTGTTTCTTGCTATGATTAATAATAAAGTTAAATATAATGACTGAAAAATGATTTTGAATTATTTTATTTTATTCTTATAAATGTAGAAAATATTGTTGAAACTTCTTCTCCACATTTATTTGGACAATAATCTTCATTATCATCGGACTTGTCAAAATGAGCTAGTCCAACCCAACCAAATTCAATCCTAACGGGCTAGAGAGTTAAGTGGGTTAAGATGGGCTGACCCTTTAGGTCTTATAAAATAATAGCTCAATCCAACCCTATGTGGGGCCACGAGTTAGGACAGATTAAACGTTCAAGAAAAAAATGAACAACATTGGTGTCTCAAAAAGAGTACCTAAAAGTATCAAATATTAATGTCTGATGAACATAACATCAATACATAAAGAAATTCATTTATAAATTACACACTTAAGTGAATACTTACAAAAATATATGAGAGCAAAAATATAATATTGTAAGATTCATCTGAGCAAAAAAATTACATGATCACTTTTTTCATAAAAAAGACAACAAAGGGGAAATGTAAAATTAGTGCATAAGAACAAAAGTAAATTGATTTTAGTTTAATAATGACCCTAAGATGTAAAAGATTTACAAAGGAGTTAGACTTGATTTTATATTTTTTAAATATTATTGACAAAATCTTTACAAATAAAACAATATGTGTGTGTGTGTGTGTGTGTGTGTATATATATATATATATATATATATATATATATATATATATATATATATATATATACCACACACACACACAAAATCTTTACAAATATTAACATTCATAACCCATGAGCTGGTTTAAAGGCTCGTGGATTGGGCCTCTAAGGCTAGCGGGTCAAATAAGGTCGGGCTAAAAAATCTCGTTCCTAAATGACACAAAAAGTTTAGGCTCAACAACACTTAATTCAAGTGTTGAGTTGAGTCGACTTAAAGGGCAAAAATTCATTTTAACAGCTTTAACTATCATTAAATTGATTGCAAATTTATTTTAAATCATCTTCAATTTCATACAACTATTAAATAATTAAGTCATGTGCTCTGATACTATTTGTTAGGTTCGAAAGTAATTATGACATCATGCCTACATATGAAAAATTAATTAAAAAAATAAGAAAATACAACAACATATTATTTTAGACCTTAATTTACATTATATTTTTCTAATATTTTTATTTACAACATTAACATTAATTACAAATATGACAATTTATTATGATATAAATAGCTACACAATTTATGATATATTTTATTGGTTAATGTTTCTTTAATTTTATTTAGCTTTAAGATTTCCAATAACAATTATATTTGGATATGCTTCTTTAATAAATACCTCATTTTCTCTCTCTTGTCAACCTTTACACGGAAGGAATACCAACTAAATGTCTTTCATCATATTTATCCTTGGTATTAACGCATTTCTGCACTATTTTCCCCCTCTTTTTCATATCTCCTCTTTGAAAATATCCATTAACAAATTGTTTTCATTCTTTTTTTTTCTTTTCAAAACTATCTCAAACAACATATCTACGAATGAAAAATTCTCCCAATGTTATTTTAAGAATATACAAAAAAAAAGGATAAAGGATAAGAAAGTTACAAGTGTTTTTTTGAAGAATATTTTGCGGCAAATAAATTTATATTTGCCAATAATAATGGTGTCCTTATTTGTTTAGGGATATGAATTGTTAACATGTAGATCTGCTAATATTATGGTGTATAAATATGGTACTAATTTTAAAATGACAATAATTGTAATGTATATGTAAGTTGTTGGGTCGTGTGTAACACCCCCTACGAACTAATAAGACCTAGCTAAGGCTTGACTAAATCTATTAGGTTGAACTAGGGACTCACATGTTAGTTTATAGTTGGAAACTTGTTTAAATTACTAAAAATGTCTATTGAAGTTAGTTTGGTGATTTTAGAGGTCAAACATTCTGAAACGATTAAAACGTCCAAAAACTAGTCATTTGAACTAGTTAGTTGTAAGGGTCTTGTCGTTGAAGTTTTAAGTGTTGTTTGAGGGTGAAAACTTGAAGAAGTGACCCCTGCACTTGGATGCATGTTTAGGTCCAAACGTCCAGGTACGACTCCCCCTCCCCCCAAGGAGCACCCTTTGGCCAAAAGCTGTAAAAAGAAAACAGCATAGCCTATGAGGGCTATTGACAGACCGTCAATGCAACCACGAGGCGTGGATTGGATTCGTAAGTTGAGACTTAGTATCCTCACCAAAGTCTTACACCCCTCTCTGATCCAATCAGTGCCATGTAGTACGGGGCGTGAACCCACATACGGTCCGTAGGTGGGTGGTCGTAGGTGCTGCCAAGTTTTAGGATTTTTAATTAAGTGAGGGTCAACTTCAAATGGTCATATCTCATAGCTAAAAACAAATTAAGTGATACTTACCTATCCAATTAAAGATCTCTGAGTCCTCTTTCCAACTCCACAGAGTTTGCCTAATTCAGATTTCAGAGTACAATAAGTTATGCTCGAAATAATGCAGCACTGTCAAAATTAAGGAGGCCAAACTACGCACAGTAACACCACCTACAGTCTGTAGATGGCTACCCGTAAGTGCTGCCAGATTTGGTAAGTTTAGTTCTAAGTTGGGTGTTTGGGAATTAAGTTAACTAATCAATTAAATGCTTAGGGAGTCGGTTAAGTGTTCAAATGACCTCTTGTAAATATTTAATTAGAACCTAAAACAAATCAATTAATTCACAACTCAAGACCCCAAATCATAACTAACTTTACTCCCAAAGTTTCTCACAAACTCTTCTCTCGAAAACCTCCATTCAAGACCTAAAGAAGGTCAAGTGAAGCTTTAAGATGGAGGGTTTTTAAAATGATTTTCATGAAGTTCTAAGTCTAAGGTATGAGAGCTTTTTATTCTTGGTTAGCTATCACCAAGAAGCCCTCTCAACTATGTTTTCAAATTCCCCAAATTCTAGATTTTCATCCTAAGCATGAGTCACCTTCTAAAAACATTTCAATTGATAAATTATGATTGCTTATGATTAGATATGTTCAATTATGAGTGCATTCATGGTTTATTGATAGTTTTTGGAGAAAACCCCAAAGACCCATGATCTTCCCTTTCTTTCCCAATTATAAGCCCTTGTGTGGATTAATTGATGGGTATAAATTGATAATATAGAATCTCTACATTGATTAGGTGATTTATATGAAGTTACTCTATCTCATGATCTATTCCTAAGGGTTAAGGTTAGGGTTATGTCTTGATGGATATGCCCTTATAACTAGATCACCTAGACGTGTATTGATTATAAGTGAAGCTAATGACATGAATTGACTTGATTATGATCATATTAGTTATGTTGTTGATTTATGATGTTCTTCTACCTAAATTTGCTAAATCAAGAACGATATACATGATCTTGAGTCTTAGCCTTGAAGGGCAATCTATGAAGGTATGATATGTTGAACTTGCTATTTATTACTTTTGATGCATGTTGAATTATATGTGGTTTTAATGTGGAAGGCCCCTAACCACATAACCCCCTATATGAATGTATGATTCTATACATGCCATGAATGACCTACTTGAATGATGAATGTATCCATGTAATGTAATGAATATTAGATATATTGATCTACCTTGTTTAAGATCCTTAAATGCAATATATGTATATTGTTCATGAGTTGGGATATGATGTACATGTTGTGATCTCTTTTGAAGGAAAGTGCGTATGATGATAATGTTGTTGTTGTTGTGCCATTGTGAGGACAATTATGCTCACACACACTCCATGCATAAATATGAATATGATGTGTTTATGGTGTCAATATAAAGGCTAGTTCTCATACACACTTTTACATACTATTATGCATGAAATGTATATGACCATGAAGATATGACTATTATATGAACATGAATGTTGTGAGATTATTATGAATGTGTTTTTATGTTGAGTTGCAGGTAATTCTCATGAACAACGTATGACTATTATATGAAAGATACAATCTCACATGAAGTTGTATCTATGATGAAAGGTCATTCTCATCTTGAAACCCTTGAGCTGAATGATATATGTGGGATTAATTCCCAAAGGTATTCTTTACGAACAAATGCTTAAGTAAAGATTAAAGATTAACTAAAAAGGGAAATTGTGCTTAACACCGAATGGATATGAAAATGAGAGGTGTTCTTCACAAATGAAGGGAGGTTTCCCCAATGTTTCTCATGAGATGGAAACCCCATGTTAGTATGTATAAGGTTTCTATTAGCAATCTTCTTATCAAATAAGTATGCACCCACATAGGTTGTAGTTAGTGGATCCACTTAGATGATACCATGAATGCATGTCCTACCTTGACAAGTCGAATACTCTCGTTTTGGTGTGGAAGGTAGACAAAAGATTTCATGTAACTCTCATGGTCTATGACGGTTATGAAAAAGTTTTCCAAATGATTAAAATATGAATGAAGATAAGAACATGAATTCTAAGTAGGGCTTCTTGAGGGATATTACTTAGTGTAGGTGAGGGCATGGACTTTACCTATGCATTGCACAAGTGGGTCTTAAGAGAGGTTTGAGTTCTTCATGCATGGTCACTAATAATAAATGATGTTATGGTTTTTTTTACTTATTATGATGACTAATACAATATGTGACTATGCTTGTGACTTATTGATGAGTTGCTTAGTATATATGGGGGGTATGAGACTTCATATGTACACTGCGAACTTAAAAGGGGGTCATGGGTGGTGTCTTTATGATATGATGTTAATTGAACTCATGGTTCCATTCCATTGTGATGATTTATAAATTGTTGTATGTTCTCTTTTAGTTATTACTATGATTGACTTTCCTTACAATTCAAGTAGTATATGTATGATTATATCTTTATTGGTGACTATTGATTATATTGAGGTCTAAAGATGAAGTGCATGACTAAGGTAGTTTTAAAGGAGTGCTTAATAGGGTTGGTATTATGGGATGCCAACCACACATTGCACAAGTATTTGCTTGAGGTTACTAAGATAATGTATATACTATTAAATGATTATGAATGTGATATTGACTTATGTTGCACATTATAAATGCATGATAGTTACCATATATTGAGTAAGTGTCTCTTAAGGGTTGTTGATGTAATGTCTATTTAATGATGAGATAGTCTTGGTGTTTGTATTGTATTACTTTATGATTGGAGGCTATATATTGTTGAGATTGGGATGTATTTTATCTTGATGTTGGAGACTATGCTTGTTATTGTAAGGATATCTCTTATGTAATAATGAAATGTATGTGAGTTGCCTTCTTGGTTGCATTCTCCAACTATTCCCAAAATGATGTTCAAAATAGAATATGACATGATTTCAAATAAAATATTCCCTTTAAAGCATGTTTTAAGTGTTTCATACATGACTTCCATACTTAGTACCTTTTCGTGCTAACCCTTTTTTTCTATATTTTCTACAAAGTGTAAGGTTTGGGGAAGTGATGTTCTATACTTGGAAGATAGGTTTCTAAGGAGCTTGGAGATGAGGACGTGGGGAGTCCTCATAGTTTCGAGGACGAACATACCTTGTTCACCTATGTCTTTACTTTATTTTTTAGACTTTGTAACAGTCATGTCCCTAAGTATTGTATTCAAGAATTGTATTCTAAGTAATGAGATGGTTTGAGACATAGGGTCATAGATACTCTTTCATTTTTATAAAAGACTTCGATTGTTAAAGAAAAGTTTTAATTTTTCGCATTTTATGCAATGATGTATGCGAAGGGCTAGTATGAGATCCCTTCGAGGTCAAGTACGATGTATTACGTCTAGGGGCTAGCCCGGATCGTGAAGTCGTGGATTGCTCATGTGGACCGACTCGATCCAAAATTGTTTTTTTAAAGAAAAAGATAACTACAATTTTAAAAGGGATGAAAATAGATACAAAGTAATTGTTCAAACGTAAAAATACTTTTTTTAAATGATTTATTTCACGTTTCTCTCAAAGGTTAGAGATAGAAAAAAGAACAAAGAACAAAAGAGTGAAAAACAAGAAAAAATAAATTATTTCTTCACAATAAAATCAACAAACAAATTGACATTTAGTTTGTGAAACATAATATTTATTTAATAGTGATTCGAAAGTAAATATGGATCAATTCATTTTGGTAACAAAAGCAAGGACATCTAGTGCAGGCATAAGGTACACAATTAATTGATTTTACTTCTCTAACATTGGTATCAGAGACATTTTCATGCCATGAGGCTACCCTCTAAACGTAACACGAGACATAGGATCACAAGTGCGCGTAAGCTGAACCTAAGTCTGACGTATCATAAGCATACTGAAAAATAACTAAGAAAGCGGAAGCATAACTAATAATTGAGTGAAAACTATCGACTCTAATGAGAATAAACCTGAACATTTCATGGTAATTCAAACCCAAACAATTGAATACTAACTCTATGTCTGAAAGCTTTTACTACTGATGATCTGCTGGGACAAGTCCCCGACTAACTCTAAAATAATACTAAAAATAGTGAAAGTAACTAAATAAACCAAGCATAATGAAATGTTCTCAAACTATGAGGACTCACCACTAAAGCTATTGAATTTAAGTTGATATTCGAACTAAGCGTGATCTGGATGATGAGTGCATGAACCTACATCATGAGAAAATGCATGGAAAGTATGTGTTAGTACTTGAATATACTGAGCATACATGATATATATACTAAGCTAGACAGTGATATAATTGAGCAATATAATAATGAATAATAAAATACTCTACGGAAGTTTAACTGAAATTTGAACTAAATGCAATGGCTAAGTACTAATCATGTAACTATTATGCGAAACTGAATGTTGAAGTGAATGGTAATTATAACATGGTCAATGCAATAAGAGTATGACTATGGAAGTTACTATTAACCTATATAAACCACGTGAGCTAAACGTGGAGTTCGATGTATATGCCTCATCAAGAGACCTAATATACCTTGTCAGGGGTATAAATGCATGACTTGACGTGATCACTAACAATAATGCCTAACAGAGGGGACTTCTGAACCTACATTTGCACGTATTCTATAACTGTGAGGGTATGTTGAATCGTAGTCCAACTTTGTGCTAAGACTACTCTCAATTTAATGAAAAGCTAAAATGCACTGAAATACTAAGTAATTTAAAATTCTGACATGCTATCTAGAAATGCACATAATTATGCTTAAAGTAATGACATTTAATTTTTAAAGCATGATTTTCTGATTGATCTGCCTAGAAAGTATAATTCATGAGTTGATAGTTGATACAAACTAGGGTTCTAAATTCTATACATGCAAATTGCATTAATTATCAAGAATCATGTTATTTAAATTAGGGAAAAGGGTCTGATATACCCTCAACTTTGTCATTTGGAACTGATATACCCCTCGTTATAAAAGTGACTCATATATGCCCTTACCGTTATACAAACGGCTCACATATACCCCTGTCGTTACAAAATGGCTCATATATACCCTTCATTTAACGGAAGTTAAAAAATTAGTTTTAAATTTATATTTATTATTTGTAATTTTAAAAAAAAATATTTAAGGGTATATATAATTCTTCTATCAAAGTTTAAGGTATATTTTAATTTTTTTCATATACAAATTATTTTTTGACTTTTTTTATTATAATATTTGAGTTTCTTATTCTTATTTTGTTTTTTTCTTTCATTCCTTAGTTTAAAGAAAAAAAATTTAAACTATCTTTTTTGTGTGTATTGTAATTTAATTTCATATTCGAAGAAAAAATTTGGTCATCTACAATAAGTTTTACAAGAATATTAGTGAAACATAAATAAATTTGATTATCAAATAATAATATAAATTAGCATTGAAACAAAAAAAGGTCAAAAAAATGTTTGACGAGGATTAAATTTACTCATATAGGATTATATTTTTTAGAAAAAATAATAAAATTTAGATTAATTTTTTTTTCATTTCTGTTAAAGGAAAAGGGTATATGTGAGTCATTTGTTTACAGTAGGGGTATATATGAACCACTTTCATAACAAGGGGTATATCAGCTCTAAATGAGAAAGTGAGGGGTATATCATACCCTTTTCCCTTTAAATTATGGGAATTATAGCAATTAAAATCACAATAAATCTTAAAAATCTGGTAACCCTAAGTCTGAACAGTTTATGAGAAATTAATGAATTGGCTGAATTATAGGGACCTAATGGGTGAAAGGAACTCACTAGTGAGATTCCACATACATAGTGACGAAATCTTCGAAGAACACTCCTGCTTGATCTTGGGAGAAACAATCAACTTTTCCCCTTTTTTTAGCTCTAAGTTGGGTGTTTTTTGAAGAATGAGAATTTTGGCTATTATCTGACAAGATTATTAGGCTTGCACTGAGTAAAATGACACAGTTAAGACATCAAATAACTTAGTTTAAGTGCCCAATGCATAAAAAAAAAATCAAAGTGACCCTGACTTAAATGTTGTCGAATTGACTTCAAGACAAGCTTCACGGGTCGTCATAATGACCAAGGCCCGTCTAGCCAATCGTGAAGACGTCTTGTTCGATAGGGCTTCATTAAAATGAGTATAACTTCTTACGATGAGCTTGGATTTTAGCAAATTCAGTGACATTGGAAAGAAGATTCAAAGATCTTTAATTTGAAAGGTCATGGGTCACATGAACATTTTCATAATAATGTAGAATTCACAACAACAAAATTGTGATACAACATCCACAATGAATTAATGTCTTTCAAATTGTTCTCAACATATCACACAACCAATAATTAGTCATATTGCTTTTTTTATCACCCCTTTTTCATTGTTTGAATTTTCAATATGGACACTCAACCCATCACCAAGTCTCATTACTCTCAAACCACATATTAACAAGGAAATATACGATCTATACACTTAACGACTTAGAAATCTAACTTGCCTCAATCAATTGAATAGGACTTGAATCTTCCCCTTCATAAACTTTAAATTGCTTCCAATCTATCAAATATATAATCCTCGTAAGAATACGAATCTAGTGACACTCTATTACTATATGTAGTATCGACTCGAAAAATCGGATCAAAAAGTCATCCCGAGCCGTCAAATTTGAATCTTAAATTTTCTTTTAGATTACGTTCACCAATGGTAAAACAAATTCGCATGCAAAATTTAAACTAAAACAGATCGTTATTCGACCTCTAAATCAAGATTTTGTTCTAATAACCTAAGGGTTATATTTTCTTAATTCAGCCCAAATTTTACACGTTTATATTCTAAAAATCTATTGATACTCACATAAAAGTTTTATGAAATGACAAGAATCATTACTTTAACACTTTGGGATGAAAATCCAATTTTTATCTTCCTTTTTCCTATTCTTTCTTCCTGCTCTTCTTTTCTTCTACATCGTATTTTGTGCTCTATTCGTTCATGTTGATTTCCCCCTCTGTAGGTGACTTTCAACAAATAGGATATATATTCAAGAATTACAAACAAGAAAGAAAAGAGTCACTTACGCAAAATGAAGAAAGAAGGGAAACAGCAAGGTGAAAGAAAGATAGGGAAAGAAACTGGTGAGATAAAATGATATAGGGTGGAAGGTTTAGCCGATATGTCAAGGAGGGCAAAAAGTCACTAAAGTATACCTAAATATACCTACCTGACTCTGAGCCTACGTTACAGCTAAAAAAGTCCTATCGTGATCCTAAGAGTTGTATAGCGAACTTAAGGAGTGAAAATAAGGGCAAGCTTATGGCAATAGGTATGAATAAGTGTGACTTTGTTCTGAGAGCGAGTGTTGAAAGTAATCCTTATACTCAAAACTGAAATCATTGTGTGAAAAATGAGGATTTTGTTCTAAAGTAAGGACACTAGTTGCAATACCGGAATTGTTAGCACCTCCGGTGAGAAATTGAAGAGGATAGGTGTTGGTGCATGGTGAGTTGTGTTGTCATGTTCGAATCTCACCAAAATTCAAGCCTAATAGTGATAGCTGCATAGATTTGATGGGATTAGTCGGGATTGATGGCCAAATGATTGAAAAGGATAAAACATGAATACTATTGTACAAAGATTGTGTAGTGAGTCATAGTGCGTCGCTTGAGGAACAACAACAACGAATTTAAGTTGAGGGTGTTGATATACCGTGGTTTCACGGTATAATTAATGCTTTTTCCTTAAGTTTAGTGTGTCCAAAAGCCTTTTTGTGCTAATTTTGATATAAGTTTCTCTTTGTTTTGCAGGAAATCTGTCCAAAGCTGAATGCGGAGATTTTGAGCGAAAATTGCAGAAGAGACCACCTACGGAGCTTATGACGGTCCGTCGTGCTTTGCGACGGTCCGTAGTGCAGCGTAGCGTAGAGTAGAGAAAGCTGCTGAAGGAAGAGGGGAAGTCTGACCAAGTGTGGGATTACGAAGCTTGTGACGGTCCGTCATGGTCATACGGTCCGTCCTGCAGGTCCGTCGTGTCGTGAAGATCAGAGAAGTGATCCCAGTACCCAGATTCCAAGAGTTGAAGTATTTTGAAACGAAGACCCTCGACGGACCGTCGTGCCTATGACGGTCCGTCACACTGGCGTCGAGGGAGGGGGAATGAAGAAAGCAGCTGAAGAAATTGGACAAGTGGGGACGACGGAGCCCACGACGGTTCGTCATGACTACGACGGTCCGTCGCGTGGTCCGTCGACCCAGCCGCGTTTTGGCAGATTTCCAGAAATTAGAATCCTTGTTTATTAGGTTTTTATATTTTTTATAAATAGTTCGAAAAACCTCGTTTTTGAGGTTAGACTCTTTGATTAAAAAATTCCAGATAGGTAGACTTGGTGATTATTAAACTTTGTGTTTTTTGAGTGTTTGATTATTGGAGATTGATACAAGTGATTTTTGGTGATTAATCAAGTATAATTTCGGACTTTTTCTTTCTCATTAAAGTAAGTACATGAATCTTGTTTAAACATATTTGAATATTGTGTTTATGGCTATGAGGAACTAAATTCCATAACTAGGGTGTGGGAACCATAGGCAAATAATGAGATAAACCCTAACTAAAATAACAATTCTAGAATAGTGTCTTGCATGTATTAATAATTCTTTCGCTTAGAAGTTTTTTTAACGGATGATCAACGTTAGAACTCGCCTTAATGCTACTTGCCGGACCAAGGAGGTAGATAATAGGAAAAGAATTATTAACATAGCTTTAGTGTTTACTATCTAATAGGCTAGTATTGATTGGTACGAGGATAATAACTTAGTCAAATATCGAATACGATGCTTAATATGAGGTAAAGATAGGGTTAGGAAAGCCAACACACGTAGCCGGACCAAGGTACGGAGTGAGATTTTCTAGATGCCGGACCAAGGATTTAGAAATACATAACTTATCACTTTGCATGCAAGATACTAGGAAAGGATTGTTATAGTTAGAATTGTCAAGTTACGAACTGTGGGGAAACACGTAAACCCTAGTTACTTTAATTCATTGATTAAACCCAATATTACAAGCTGTCAACTGTCTCTTTCAATTACATTAGTATTTTTACTCATTAGGTAATACAAAACCCCCCTTTTATATTTTTACTTTCCGAGAAAGTTATTGACCAAACGATAGTAATACTCGGTTAAAGTTAAGTCTAGACTATTTTCCTCGTGGGAACGATCCCAACCTCACTAGTTGGGTTATTTACTTGACACGACCGCTTTACTTCTCATTTGAGAAGTAAGTTTGAGCGTATCAAATTTTGGACGTACCGACACATAGTAGTAGGAAAGCGGAGTGTCACGTACCGACACAAGAGGAAGAAAGATAATGAATCTTGAAAGATGTAAAGATACTCAATCTAATGAACCTAATTCCCAAATGAGTATGGTATTGAGGCTTGAGTCCTCATGGATGAACTTGGTGGTACTTATTGATGATTATAGTACTTGTTGTTGCTACATATTGAGTATTATAGTTGATTTATGATATTAACTGATATATACAGTTTTCTATTTTGAGTTGGCCGATGATACCTGCTCAGTACTTGTGTTGTGTACTGACCCCTACTTGTATTTGTTTTTCTTTGTTAATTGTGGAGTACAGCAAACGTGCCATCGTCTTCAACTCAACCGCATCTCTAGCCAGTCTTCATTACACCGGGATTCAGGGTGAGCTAATGCTTCTAGCTTGGACTGGATCTTCTTCTTCAAGTCTTGATGCCTTGAACTTCCGGCATGGACTAGCTTTTTACTTATTTTCGCTTTCTTAGATACTCTTAGTTTAGTAATAGAGGATAGATGTTCTTGTGATGATGACTTCCAGATTTTGGGGATAATAGTTAGTTATTGAATTGATTTTATTAATGAGTTTAAGTCTTTCCGCATTGTATTTTGTTAATTAGTTTGAAAAGTTGGGGTTAGATTGGTTGGTTCGCTCACATAGTAGGTTAAGTGTGGGTGCCAGTCGCGGCTCGGTTTTGGGTCGTGACACTTAATGATTGGAGTCTATATATTGTTGAGATTGGGATGTATTTTATCTTGATGTTGGAGACTATGCTTGTTATTGTAAGGATATATCTTATGTAATAATGAAATGTACGTGAGTTGCCTTCTTGGTTGCATTCTCCAACTATTCCCAAAATGATGTTCAAAATAGAATATGACATAATTTCAAATAAAATATTCCCTTTAAAGCATGTTTTAAGTGTTTCATGCATGACTTCCATACTTAGTACGTTTTCGTGCTAACCCTTTTTTTCTATATTTTATACAAAGTGTAAGGTTTGGAGAAGTGATGTTCTATACTTGGAAGATAGGCTTCTAAGGAGCTTGGAGATGAGGACGTGGGGAGTCCTCATAGTTTCGAGGACGAACATACCTTGTTCACCTATGTCTTTACTTTATTTTTTAGACTTTGTAACAGTCATGTCCCTAAGTATTGTATTCAAGAATTGTATTCTAAGTAATGAGATGGTTTGAGACATAGGGTCATAAATACTCTTTCATTTTTATAAAAGACTTCGATTGTTAAAGAAATGTTTTAATTTTTCGCATTTTATGCAATGATGTATGCGAAGGGCTAGTATGAGATCCCTTCGAGGTCAAGTACGATGTATTACGTCTAGGGGCTAGCCCGGATCGTGACGTCATGGATCGCTCATGTGGACCGACTCGATCCAAAATTGTTTTTTTAAAGAAAAAGATAACTACAAATTTAAAAGGGATGAAAATAGATACGAAGTAATTGTTCAAACGTAAAAATACTTTTTTTTGAAATGATTTATTTCACGTTTCTCTCAAAGGTTAGAGATAGAAAAAAGAACAAAGAACAAAAGAGTGAAAAACAAGAAAAATAAATTATTTCTTCACAATAAAATCAACAAACAAATTGACATTTAGTTTGTGAAACATAATATTTATTTATTAGTGATTCGAAAGTAAATATGGATCAATTCATTTTGGTAACAAAAGCAAGGACATCTAGTGCAGGCATAAGGTACACAATTAATTGATTTTACTTCTCTAACATTGGTATCAGAGACATTTTCATGCCATGAGGCTACCCTCTAAACGTAACACGAGACGTAGGATCACAAGTGCGGGTAAGCTGACCCTAAGTCTGACGTATCATAAGCATACAGAAAAATAACTAAGAAAGCGGAAGCATAACTAATAATTGAGTGAAAACTATCGACTCTAATGAGAATAAACCTGAACATTTCATGAGAATTCAAACCCAAACAATTGAATACTAACTCTATGTCTGAAAGCTTTTACTACTGATGATCTGATGGGGCAAGTCCCCGACTAACTCTAAAATAATACTAAAAATAGTGAAAGTAACTAAATAGACCAAGCATAATGAAATGTTCTCAAACTATGAGGACTCACCACTAAAGCTATTGAATTTAAGTTGATATTCGAACTAAGCGTGATCTGGATGATGAGTGCTTGAACCTACATCATGAGAAAATGCATGGAAAGTATGTGTTAGTACTTGAAATATACTGAGCATACATGATATATATACTAAGCTAGACAGTGATATAATTGAGCAATATAATAATGAATAATAAAATACTCTACGGAAGTTCAACTGAAATTTGAACTAAATGCAATGACTAAGTACTAATCATGTAACTATTATGCGAAAATGAATGTTGAAGTGAATGGTAATTATAACATTGTCAATGCAATAAGAGTATGACTATGGAAGTTACTATTAACCTATATAAACCACGTGAGCTAAACGTGGAGTTCAATGTATATGCCTCATCAAGAGACCTAATATACCTTGTCAGGGGTATAAATGCATGACTTGACGTGATCACTAACAATAATGCCTAACAGAGGGGACTTCTGAACCTACATTTGCACGTATTCTATAACTGTGAGGGTATGTTGAATCGTAGTCCAACTTTGTGCTAAGACTACTCTCAATTTAATGAAAAGCTAAAATGCACTGAAATACTAAGTAATTTAAAATTCTGACATGCTATCTAGAAATGCACATAATTATGCTTAAAGTAATGACATTTAATTTTTAAAGCATGATAAACTAATTGATCTGCCTAGAAAGTATAATTCATGAGTTGATAGTTGATACAAACTAGGATTCTAAATTCTATACATGCAAATTGCATTAATTATCAAGAATCATGTTATTTAAATTAGGGAAAAGGGTCTAATATACCCCTCAACTTTGTCATTTGGAGCTGATATACCCCTCGTTATAAAGTGACTCATATATGCCCTTACTGTTATACAAACGGCTCACATATACCCCTGCGTTACAAAATGGCTCATATATACACTTAATTTAACGGAAGTAAAAAATTAGTTTTAAATTTATATTTATTATTTGTAATTTTTTTAAAAAAATTATTTAAGGGTATATATAATCCTTCTATCAAAGTTTAAGGTATATTTTAATTTTTTTCATATATAAATTATTTTTTGACTTTTTTTATTATAATTATTTGAGTTTCTTATTCTTATTTTGTTTTTTTCTTTCATTCCTTAGTTTAAAGAAAAAAAATTTAAACTATCTTTTTTGTGTGTATTGTAATTTAATTTCATATTCGAAGAAAAAATTTGGTCATCTACAATAAGTTTTACAAGAATATTAGTGAAACATAAATAATTTTATTATCAAAATAATAATTATAAATTAGCATTGAAACAAAAAAGGTAAAAAAAAATGTTTGACGAGGATTAAATTTACTCATATGGGATTATATTTTTTAGAAAAAATAATAAAAATTTAGATTAATTTTTTTTTTCATTTCCATTAAAGGAAAAGGGTATATGTGAGCCATTTGTTTACAAGTAGGGGTATATATGAACCACTTTCATAACAAGGGGTATATCAGCTCTAAATGACAAAGTTGAGGGGTATATCAGACCCTTTTCCCTTTAAATTATGGGAATTATAGCAATTAAAATCACAATAAATCTTAAAAATCTGGTAACCCTAAGTCTGAACAGTTTATGAGAAATTAATGAATTGGCTGAATTATAGGGACCTAATGGGTGAAAGGAACTCACTAGTGAGATTCCACATACATAGTGACGAAATCTTCGAAGAACACTCCTGCTTGATCTTGGGAGAAACAATCAATTTTTCCCCTTCTTTTAGCTCTAAGTTGGGTGTTTTTTGAAGAATGAGAATTTTGGCTATTACCTGACTAGATTATTAGGCTTGCACTGAGTAAAATGACATAGTTTAGACATCAAATAACTTAGTTTAAGTGCCCAATGCATAAAAAAAATCAAAGTGGCCCTGACTTAAATGTTGTCGAATTGACTTCAAGACAAGCTTCACGGGTCGTCATAATGACCAAGGCCCGTCTAGCCAATCGTGAAGACGTCTTGTTCGATAGGGCTTCATTAAAATGAGTATAACTTCTTACGATGAGCTTGGATTTTAGCAAATTCAGTGACATTGGAAAAAAGATTCAGAGATCTTTAATTTGAAAGGTCATGGGTCATATGAAGATTTTCATAATAATGTAGAATTCACAACAACAAAATTGTGATACAACATCCACAATGAATCAATGTCTTTCAAATTGTTCTCAACATATCACACACCAATAATCAGTCATATTGCTTTTTTATCACCCCTTTTTCATTGTTTGAATTATTCAATATGGACAACTCAACCTATCACCAAGTCTCATTACTCTCAAACACATATTACAAGGAAATACACGATTCTATACACTTAACGACTTAGAAATCTACTTGCCTCAATCAATTGAATAGGACTTGAATCTTCCCCCTTCATAAAACTTTAAATTGCTTCCAATCTATCAAATATATAATCCTCCTAAGAATACGAATCTAGTGACACTCATATTACTATATGTAGTATCGACTCGAAAAATTGGATCAAAAAGTCATCCCGAGCCGTCAAATTTGAATCTTAAATTTTCTTTTAGATTATGTTCACCGATGGTAAAACAAATTCGCATGCAAAATTTCAGCTAAAACAGATCGTTATTCGACCTCTAAATCAAGATTTTGTTCTAATAACCTCAGGGTTATATTTTCTTAATTCAGCCCAAATTTTACACGATTATATTCTAAAATAAAAATCTATTGATACTCACATAAAAGTTTTATGAAAATGACAAGAATCATTACCTTAACGCGTTGGGATGAAAATCCAATTTTTATCTTCCTTTTTCCTATTCTTTTTCTTCCTTACTCTTCTTTTCTTCTACATTGTATTTTGTCCTCTATTCGTTCATGTTGATTTCCCCCTCTGTAGTT